>MJHO01000119.1:72643-625143 GCA_002076135.1 Xerophyta viscosa | reverse complement strand
TTCGATGTAAATCACAGAGGACAAACTGCTTAGTACTAGACTACTAGTTCCCTCCTTATAGTTTAACTGTTGCAACTTAACTGTTTGGTGTGTGGGGTCCCTCGTCGAACCTAAGTGGTTCAATGTGGATGTGCAATGCAATTGTGTTGTCAGGGAAGGTCTCCCCAACCGGTACGTATGATTTGGCCAAGAGCTGGCCCCAGTGATGGAACATGATATTGGCGCCACTCCATTTGATAGATTGTAGGCCCAGTCCCAAGGTTTTCGCAAGTAGTCTCATAAAAATGTTTAATAGTAGGCTTAAGAGTGGCAATTTTAGCTGTTGGCATTCTAGAAACAATGATCATAATGAAGCATGCTTGGTGAATTCGAGTTAATCGTCTGTATCAGATTATGCTTGTTCTTAACAGAAGAAAATGTTCGGTACTATTAGTGAATGTAGTAAATCATAACAACGATTTGCAAATGAACATGAGATTCTCAATGAATCTTCCTGGGTGATGCAGGTTCGGTTAGGATGGCATGATGCTGGTACATACAACAAGGATATTGACGAGTGGCCAACTCGAGGTGGAGCAAACGGAAGCTTGCGCTTTGACATTGAACTTAAACATGCTGCCAATGCTGGTATTGATAATGACTTAGCGCACACACATTCAAGAAAAAAGATAGGGTGTCGCTGTGACGTCATAGTTCTTTTTTTCTCTTTTAAATATGAGGTACTTTAATATTGTCTTTCTGATTAATGCTGTATAATAGGTCTTATAAATGCTATGAAGCTTATTCAGCCCATCAAGGACAAGTATCCAGATATTACTTATGCAGACCTGTTCCAGTTAGCTAGTGCAACAGCAATTGAGGCAAGTGTTGCTTGGATTCTTGTCCGCTAGATTTTGTTAAGTTATTATTTTGCCTATACTTTTATTTGATATGCCAACTTTTGTTAACTTATTTTGTTCAGGAAGCTGGTGGGCCTAAAATACCGATGAAATACGGAAGGGTAGATGTTTCTCGGCCTGAGGAATGTCCAGAAGAGGGAAGGCTCCCTGGTAAGTAATTGTACTTGTTAAAATTTTAAGGGAGGCAAGAGCCATGCAGCTGTCTTTGCCTGATGTTCTGGATATCCTAGTACCCTACTTGCATTAACTTTCATAATTTTAAATGCTGATAGCCATTACTTATTTACTTCCTGCAGTTGAGCTGCGAGATTTACTTAAATTCAATTTTATTGCTTACTTCTAGAGTCTGTGAGCAAGTAAAAATTTAATGTCTTATCAACGGGTATTGTTGATTGTATAATCTGTCTTTATGCCATGTACTTTGGTTTAGAAGATCAGCCAACTGTCTGAAATTATTATAGGAAATTTGTGATTGCCACACCAATATAAGCTATTGGAGCCTTTGTCTGTGCACAACCTTAAAACTTAAGCTACGAAAGAAACTGATTGAGTCCTGCTTTTTCATTCCTCAAGCGTCTTAGTTTTCATTAAATTAAAGAAAGAAAGATTAGGGACTATCTTTGTTCTTATCCTTGCACTTGGTTTTACTTTTTCTTTTGAATATCAGGCAAATATTTACTGATTTTATAAACTAGTATTGAACCCGATTCCCTTGCAAGTTATATGTTTCATGAACTTACTGTTTGTCCTCTCTTCTGTAAGATGCTGGTCCACCTTCACCGGCTCAACATTTGCGTCATGTGTTCTACAGGATGGGCTTGACTGACAAGGTTTCAATATAACTTGTCATATTTGTGGTTCATATTTAGAAATAATGACTACTCTCTCATTTTAACGTGTATACCGCGAAAATTGCAGGTCATAGTTGCATTATCCGGTGCACACACATTGGGTAGGTCTAGACCAGAACGTAGTGGCTGGGGCAAACAAGAAACAAAGTATACGGTTTGTACTTTGTACTCACTCCCCTTGATCTTTTCTTTGTTTTTCCTTGCTAAAAGTTATCTTATTCACTTTATTGAGTGCTCTTAATAGTCCTATGGGTGCTCTTTCAAGTTGGTCTAGAAAAATCTTGTTTCTAGAGATGACGCTTGGAAGTATGACCTGCTGCTTGTAATACACAACACTTTAAATTGCTTCCTAATTCCGAATATATGATTAGCAATGCCTAAGATATAGAGACATATAGCTAAGGAATGAGCCCGAGTGCTAGGCTTAAGGTTGTAATGTGAGCTCCCAAATTGGATTTACATGTCATCATGGCGCAGTTTAACATTTCTTTCCCCATAATCTTTTTTCTTAACCTTGTCTCTTTTGACTCCATGAAGTATCTACATCCAGCTGTATATATGCTTAGTTTTATATGATTTTAGGTGCTTGGATTTGTACACCGCTGTTCTAAAATTCTGCTTTAATTGTGGCTTTTATCTAGTATTTTTTATCCATTAGTAAAGGTTGTAACACTATTTTTTTAATTTATTTTTTTTTAAAATATTTCCTGAAGCCTGTGATATTGAATATGAACTTTATCTGCTCAAATTTTCACAGAAAGATGGACCAGGCGCACCAGGTGGACAGTCGTGGACAGTTCAGTGGTTGAAATTTGACAATAGCTACTTCAGAGTAAGAAGTTTGATTATTTTGTTATGTTCTATTATCGCAATGAATAATGTTCTAATTGGCTTTTCTTTTTTAGGACATCAAAGAGAAGAGGGATGAGGATCTGCTAGTTTTGCCAACTGATGCAGTTCTGTTTGAGGATCCATCCTTCAAGGTGAAAATTCAAGGTTCAATTATTTCCGCAATGTTCAGCAACCATTTATTTGTTATTTGTTATATCTGAAAATATTCTGTTTCGTTCAGGTCTATGCTGAGAAATACGCCGTAGATCAGGAGGCATTTTTCCAGGACTATGCTGAATCTCATGCCAAACTCAGCAATTTGGGTGCTAAATTTGACCCTCAAGAGGTAACTTATGTACATCTCATATGGTCTATACATAAAAAACAAATTAAATGGTATGAATTAGATAAAGTAATAAGTTCTGTCAAAAGCTCAACAATACTGAATTCTGATCATTTAGGGAAATCTCGATAAACTAGGCCACTAAGGCTGCTGCACCTGAGCCATTTATAGCAGCGAAGTGCTCTTCTGGAGAGGTCAGTAAAAGAACTTTATTTAACATGTATGGTCTTTCCATGGTTTTTTTACGTGCTGGTCGACACAACTTATGTCATGCGGCACGTGTCGGCTTCAGCAGTTATTGTCACGGTACGAACTTGCACGTCACGTCTAGAAAAATCTTATATTTCATTTTTAATTATTGACTTTGAAATTAGTTTTTTACTTATAAAAAATAACAAGTAAAGTGTGTATGGGCACAGCTGTGGCCAGCACGTGCTAAGATCTGAGTTAACCGAAACTAAGCTCGGATCGGCATTGTAAATCTTGGTTTTATGAATTAAGGTTTGGCATGCGAAACAAAATCTATATTAAAAAGTTTACTTTGATGATTGCAGGCATAGTAGAATCACCAAGTCATGTTTTCTTCTGATCCAACAAGGTGAACACAAATAGATCATGTTATCTTTAAATATAGTAGTTGAGTGAGAAAATTAGCAAATGAAACATTCTATGTTGTATTTGAATGGCAGAGAACTTTAAACACAATGCAAACAGAAAATGGGGGTAACAACATGAATCAAACTATTCCGGTCACCTGCTTAGCATTTTCAGAACCAAGTTATGAATTGTCCATTTTCCATCTGCTATTTTTTTGCAACTTAACTAATTTTGATTGTAACAACATGAATTTGTTTTATTAGATACTATCCAAAAAGGTGATAGTGTGTGTACTTAACGGCGTATCGGGACAATACATGTCCGAGTTTTTACGCACTCATCACGGTTCAGCTAGTTGCAATTAGAAATTTATACACAGTAAAATAATCTAGTGTAGATATTGGGTAAGTTGTGCCTTGTTTCTATAGAAAAGGGCGCGAATCTTGAGGGACTGCTCTTTGTGAATATCCATGATGGTGGTAGCTGATGGATAGGAAACTTTCAAATTTTACCTCCACTGCATTAAAAGTTAAATGATAATATAATTGCAGAAATTGCATTTAAGATTTGCAGATTTTCTATTGCACAGCATTTGGGTGTTATGGTTTTATGATACTTATTCAATGCCTTGTTCCTTGTGTCATTGAGATGTATTTTTATTGGTTTTGGGCTTTGGTTTGTACCAAATTGATCAAGTGGGTGGACTATACCGTATTTTGAATTATAAAAATAAATTCTGCTATTTTTTTTTTAATTTTTATATTTAATATTTTTCAAAAAAGGTATATAATTTTTTTTATTAAATTTTTTTAAATGTCTAAATAAATATTTCTTGGCTTTAAATTTTCGCATGTTTAAAATTACTTTTAAACCATCTAAAATTTCAAAACCTCAAAATACTTATTTAAAAATATTAATTTTTTTTGGTAAAAACACAATATTTTATTTTCATCATATTTTATTTATTTTTTTTTAGAAATTACTTATACGTTTGGGGGCCTGACCATACCGTATTATCATACCAGTAGAGATCGATCTCTTGGGCCATATCTTACCATATATCTTGCTCTGTACCGATCCTTACGTTGGAAGAAATCACACCACCCCTATCAACGCTTCTAATTAAGATAGACCATAGCTGATAATGGTAAGTCTATAGCCTTTATATACAAATATAACTACATGGTCTAATTACATATCAGTCCCACTTTTCAAAAGTTTGAACAAATTAAACTCCCAAAAAACTGATCTCGCAAATCAGCCCTTGGTTCCACGTTAGCGTTTTCAGGAGTTGATTTGTAAAAAAACAGATTTGTTTAAGAGCAGGGGGTGAATATGTTTTTAAGATGAACCAGAAAGATTCGGCATGGGCGGAGCAAGTGTTGATAGCCTCCCGGTCTATCAAATTCAGGTGGCAGCCATCCCTGCTCCATATCATACACATGCTATTTTACATAGACGAATAAATCCATGCATGCTAGCACGTTAGGCGACGAGAACAAGAGATCTCTCCGCTTCTCAAGCAGGAGGTCTGCCGGTTCGCCGTCTTGCCAAAAATATCTATTAAAAGCATTTGATAAACCGTAACTTAAAAGACTCAAACATAGAGTATCAATAATTAAGTCATCTTAATCTGATTGCAAACAACAATATCTCATACATGACCTGTAATAATTCCTAAGATATTTTGAAATTTGACAGAGGACGGCTAATGTTACATAATAAATATTCCGCATTTCTCACACTTTACTTCCATCCAAGTATTGCAAAAACAAGAGATATGAAATCACCGTTCATCAAAGCCCGAAGAAAACCCTGCTTTTGTGGTGTATATGGAGGATATCTTGCTGGAATATCCAAACTGAAGCTGCAGTGCAAGACTCCCTTCATGTGACTAAATGCGTCGAACGAGTATTTACCATGGTAAGACCCCAATCCGCTCTCCCCTACTCCACCGAAAGGCAAGTTGGTGTTTGCAAACTGTAATAATAAAATCGAAAGAATGTTATCGCGAGATAGCTTATATATTATTTTGGGGTAACATGTCCCAAAGACATACACTAGCCCAGGGTCGCTCCCAAACCCGGCCCGGGGTTATCCCCAAACCTAATATGGAGTACTGGTAGTTACCCAGCCGCCAGTTTAGTAAATTCAGCTGAAACTCGCCGAATTTGCATGTTCACCGTTTCAGGCACCCGCAGGGCTTGAACCCGCGACCTATGCTTCCTGAAACGTAGACCATGCTACTCGACCTGTGGGCGGGAGGCGAGAAAACTAATATTTTGACAGTATTAGCAGAGAATTAAGCAGTCAGATAAAATATTGACTTCAATTAGAATGTAGAACGAAATGAGAAGTGAAAACTTACATGTAAGATTGTGTCATTGACAAGAATTCCCCCAGCAGATACATTATTCACAAACTTCTTCTCCAGATTCTTGTCCTTCGTGAAGAGGTACGCAGCGAGAGGCTTTGTTCCGGAGCTTATGACGTCAAAACTCTCCTCTATGGTATCAACCTGACGGTATTACATCAATTTATAACCGAAATAGATCATGATATAAATGGTGCAACTTTCCTAAATATCTCTCAAAGAATACTAGCTTGAAGCTCAAAATAGCGGACCGTGACATCTCTTACCAAAACTATCGGTAGCAAAGGGCCGAAAATTTCCTCCTTCATTATAAGTGAATTTTGTGGAACATCAAGTAGGAGAGTCGGAGCTATTTTTCTGTGTCATGAAAAACTCGTTAGAAATTGTTAAAGAAAAAGTTGTTAATCAAAATTGTTATCTGTCAATGCTTACAAATGCTTT
The DNA here is from genome assembly GCA_002076135.1 of Xerophyta viscosa. Taxonomy (NCBI): domain Eukaryota; kingdom Viridiplantae; phylum Streptophyta; class Magnoliopsida; order Pandanales; family Velloziaceae; genus Xerophyta; species Xerophyta viscosa. The sequence continues at coordinate 618,807 of MJHO01000119.1, read as the reverse complement.
TCATCCCGATCACCACCGTATACAACTTTGTCAGAAACTTTGTCTTCTTCTAGAAGCTTCAGCAAGCGCGAGAAGTGATTCGTATTCACAATGCGAGATAAATCTTTTGATTGCAGAGGGTCCTTTCCGTAGAATTTCTCCAGTGTGCTTTGCAATGCATCCACCTGCGGACAACATTCAACTAATGCTTTACGCGAAAGAAAGATCTTCCATTTTAGTTTGTATAATATGCGGATTTTGAGAAATCCTACCAGTTTCGGAGCAAATGATCTTGTTGTTATGATGTAATCTGGCGCAATACAGGCTTGGCCATTGTTGCTTCCCCATTTGCCAACAACAATTCTCTTTGCTGCAACCTTGAATTGAAAAAAAAAAAAAAAATAGTCAACTAGCTTTAATGCTTTATACAGACAGCAGAACAGAGGAAGGGAAATTTTGTTATTACTTTCATATCAATATTTGAGTCCACAACCACAGGAGATTTTCCACCGAGCTCCAATATCACGGGTGTTAGGTGCTTCGTAGCTGCAGCCATCACGATTCGACCTACTTTACTATTACCTGCAAGAAGCTATGTTTGATTGAGTAGCTCAATTGTATAGCATCCATGAGGCTTTGTATATAAGTCTTCGCATGCAAGCATCATCCACTGCTCTTAAGCCATATTGTACGTGCGGGAAGGCACGTATATGTTCCGGCAACTATCGACACGTACAAAGCGGCAAGGCACGTGCTAAAAAATCTTTATATATCAATTATTAAATTGATTTGACATTTTTTACTTCTATTTGTGAAAAAGAAAAATAAAAGTATATCAACACGGTCAGCACAACACCATCGGATGTGCCACGATCTGAGTTCACCGAAACTTGGCTCGGCATGAAAATCCTGCTTTAAGCTTGGTCACCTTCCACTAAAATGGCCCAGTAGAAAGCGGGATAACGGCCACCGCAACCAACATCATATTCAAACAGCCTTGAACCTAATATGTCGATGATGACCTTTACTCATTAAAAACTACAATTACTATATGATGGAATATGTACTTTTTTTTTCTTTGTTCAACTATGTGCTCCAATGCTGCTGTTCTTCATTTCTCTAGTGCATGTAGTGTAAATTCTTATGTAAATAATGATAACAGAATGAACAGATCCTCTTAATAGACAACCAATAAAATAACAAGGCATTTGCCATCATCTTTCTTGCAGACTTAAAAATAGCATTTTATGGTAGAAGGACTTAAATTGCAAATTTAAGAAAAGACAATAATGAAGGTTCTCCACAGTAAACTTGCCAAGTAATTTTCAACTGAAAGGGAATATGTTCCTGTATCAAATTCTGTACTCTTAACGAAAGACATATACTTTTTCAAATCTGGTAAAGAGTACCTGTATAAAAGATCTTGTCCCATTTCTGCTCCAAAAGTGCAGTCGTTTCAGCCACAGCCCCTTCGACAACTTTTATACAAGAGTTATCAACATATATTGGCAAAAGTTTCGCCAAAAGTGACGATGTGGCAGGAGCTATTTCAGACGGCTTGAGCACTACAGCATTACCAGATGCTATAGCACCAATTACTGGATCAAGAGATAATACTGCAAAATGGGATACAAAGTAATTAATTTATCAAATGTTTTTTATATGGCTTTATAATGTGGTATACCATTCTCCATCGCTCATATGATCTTATCTATACTTCATATTACATTTTCGACATCTTAAAACGCATAGAGGAAGTACGAAAACGGATCGTTAGGATTAAAACTATCAAGCACAACCACTGGCTACACTTAAATTCAAAACAGAAGTGATAAAGTGATATAGTAAGTATTTGACACTGCATACTTATATGTTAAAGAATAATCAAAACAACGTACCCAAAAATAACGATAATTAATTAAAAATCAAATTGTGGTAAATGAATAATAACTGGTTCTAGAACAACAAGTATGAAATGCTAATGCATTTCAGGGATTTAGTAAGACTTAAAAAACATCAAGGTTGAGAGTAGGACTAGAGATAATGACACATCTAATAGCAAAATAAGTCCATCAAGAAGTAGCTTGAATAATATAAACACTAAAACAATAACAGAATTCCGTAATTCCTTTTAAGTACCGAAAATGCTGAACAGATTTAAAAACTTGGAACCTTGTACTGGTCAAGCTACTTAAAAAAATGATCAACAATAACTCTCTCCCTCTCTAAAAAAAAGAAATAAACCGAAAAAAAATGATATGTGAAACATGCAAGTTTATGTAAATTATATGTCTAACAGTATATTTGCGTCTACTTGAATCACTCTGTCACTGTAGGTTAATGCACTCTTTTTAAAATTTTCATTAAATAATAACTGAGGATGCTGACTATCATGGAGGACGTAATGTCAGGGAGCCATGCTCCATTCGTATGCACAAAAGATGGATAGCCACGTACAAAGAGGATAGTTCCAAGCTGAAATTATTAAAACAACACCAAGAGGCTCTGGCACGATTTCTGCCGATGAAGGAAAAGTTGTAATGGAAGTTTGCACCTGAATAGAGTTCACCAGTTCAGTTTCCCATTTGTCCACAGTTAAGCAACAAAAAATTTGCATGGACCAAGATTTTAGAATGCTAAAAAAAGCTCGTATGTATACCTTTTTTGGTTTCATCCACTTCTTTAAATTTTTAAGAGCAAAGTTGCAAGAAGACTTGGCAATCGATATCTACAATATGAATAGTTAATGTGGGTGTAAAGTACTGTAAAAAAAAATCAGCATTAAATATTTGGTACTCCAAATTAGTTAACAGATATTTATATTCGTATAGCATGAGCCATAATATGAAAAACACCGAGAATGAAATTTAAAAAAAAAAAACACAAATTAGAGTGAAAATGCTAGGGGATATAACCTTGTTTTGTAAAGGTTGGAACTGCAAAATTAAAAAGAATCTCACAGAAGCACATAGGTTAGCATGTTCTTTTATTTCAAGTAGTACTATAGAGAGTTCAAGCTGTTAATATGTAGACCTCAGGAGCCACTACCTAGCAGCATAACCAAGGGCTCCATCTCTGAGTGCTGCGGTGAATGTGCTTGGCGAGCCTCGGCAATAAACGGGTGCCTGGCTAGCATTTCGGCTTCATAGGATAGATTTAAATTATCAATAAATGCTACTGGGAACTTTTACTCAATTAAAGGCCTGTTTTCTGTTTCTTATGATTTTATGGTAATGTATCAGTGGAAGCATCAAGCAAAATAAGAAAATCCAACTCTTGACAAGAAAATGGTATCAGGTAGTCATCTCATATACACAAATGTAAAGTGATAATAGTACAAACATAGGGTTACAATTGTAGATAATAGTTGTCACGAATATTACTAGGAGCTTGTATCCTTTCGTCCAAGTTTTCATACGTTCAATAGTTGCGTTAAGGGAATTAGTGAGATTCTCAAGATGGGTGACATGTGAAGGGGATGGATGGGTAAAATTCCAATTTTTGACCCACAGAGGAACTGAAAGGGACGGTGAAAAGATGCTTTATTCTTAGAAATGGAAAAGCAAAAAATAAATAAATAAATAAAAAGAATAGACACATCATAGTGTTAGCTACAAGATGTATGATACTCCTTGGCAGAGATAGACTGCTAGGAATATTCAAATTATCTAATTCATATTCTCCAAAACTCGTCATTTACTGAAGTTCGCAAATCTCATTAGCTTAAGTAGCAGTTTCAAAAAAGTGTCAAAGTTAAATTATTAGTCAACCAATTGTATACATATGTAGCTAAATTCAAGCACCAGTTCTACCACTGTAAGTTTTCTATTGTCTAGCCAGATGCCTTAATGCAAGAATCTTCCATCGTTATTATTACAAAATAAATAATTAAAAAAAAAAAAAAAACATTTTTCCCCACTCTGTCTAACGACTAGGAAGCAGCATGCATTTATAGTCCCCTTGGAAGTCTGCCTAATTGCATTAAATGTGCAAATTCCCTTATAAAAAGATGAGTACAAGTTTCTGAAAGCTCCTGTTCACCAGGCCATCACAAATCAATGACCTAGACTTACTGTAAATAAACAGAAATATTACGTTTCTGAAGTTGAAGACTTGAAATTTAGTTTAAAAATATTAAAAATATTAGGTAGTTATTATTAAAAATATTAAAATAATTATAGCTATGTTAAAAGTATAATATTACAAATTATATATTAGAAAAAATATTTTAATTATTTATTAGCTTTTACATTGTTAAAGCTACATCTAAGAGTCATATGCATGTTTTTGTTCTTTGAAATAAATAATGTGTAATACTATAAAAATTATTCCAATTAATTTATGACGAAAAAAAGGAACTTTGGGATCGGCTTCGTGTTTAACTAAGAAGTAACCTAAGATGAGGGCTTCCGAGTCCGAAAATTATCCACGTTCAAATCATCTCCCCTTCTCGTTATATCAGAAATAAACCTAAATAACCAAATCAAATAACGATCTGTATATATTTATACCTCGTGGAGGAAAGATTCGAATGGGGGTTTAGCGAGATCGTCGATGAGAGCGTCGGCGATCTCTGCCTCGCGTTCCTCCAGCATCCGAGCGAGTGCCTTTATCTGCGCTGCCCGCCACTCGTACTCGCGCGTCCGCCGCAAAGCAAAGTTCCTCCGCAGCTCCGCCATCATCGCCGCCGCTCGCTCGCCGTCAAACCGATCCCCGCCAACATTCTCCATTGCTCTTTCCTAAACCTCTTTGTGTTCAGATATTGATGTGATAACAGCTAATCTTCTTCTTATATGCAATATAAATTAATAAGGATATGTCAAGATTGAGTCTTGGAGATAACGGAGTGGACGTCTGACTTTCTCCGGCGCCTGCCGCTATGGAACAAGCAGGAACGTGCCAGATCAAAAGCGTAGGAAGAGGAACAATAGTATCCGGAGGAGAACACCGAACAGAGATTACACGAGTTATCTAATGACACGTGTCCGAAACAAAGTTGGGATCCTCAGGTATGTGCATTGGATTTCGGTGTTCGGTGCAGAACGAGCGTTGTAGCGTAGTTTATATGGAATTGGAAGCATTCGGCATGAGTGAATCTGACTCTGACGTGTTTAACTAGATATTACTTTAAAAAGAGAAAAATTACATGTTAATACCACTTTAATGTATACTTATTAATCAAATTTACTATAAATTTTCATATTAACTACTTTTTATACTATAATTCTTTATTTTAGAAAAAAAAAGTTCAACATTAAAATTGTATATTTTAATAAAATTTATAATTTTTATGTTGAAAATTTTTTCGAAAAATATTTTGAAATTTCAAAGTTGAGATCGCAATTTTAAATTATTTAATTTGTTATTTTTTATATTTTAAATAATAAATTAGAAGTATTTTTTGAAAAATTTATTATTAAAAAAATTATAAATCTTATTAAAATTTAAATTTTTTCGTTAAATTTTTTTTTAAAATTTTTTTTTTAAATAATTATTTTAAAATATTAAAAATATCGGATCTAACTATAATTAAAATTTAAGCTTGAATCAAAATACAACAAAACTAAATATTTTGGACTCAAGTCTAATAATATCGTCAACTTATAGTCGACTCTAATATAGCGTTTATGGATTTATTGATGTAAGCTAACTCTTTGCACATCACACGTTAGCTGTGTTCCAATATATATATATTGACAGGCACAGATCTATGTATCAATGTGCTATAGACGGGTCAATAATTTTGGTACTAATATCTGCCGCGGGTTGCGGACGTACACATGGGTATACGGATTATGTAGCATAGCGTATAAATATGTAGCATACGGATTATGAACAACCTGCTATTATTATTTTTATTTATTTATCTTTTTTCAAGACGCGGCGTTTGTGGCGGTCGGCGATTTCTGACACAACTTCTCCGATATTTAATCTCCAGATTCCCTTCCATTGTTGATGCAGCCAGCGATCTCTCGTTCTTCGAAATTTATTGCAAGGAATCATCTCTTATATATATTCCCCGAATACTATAAGAATCAACAAGTTGTGCAGCGTCCGTGTCAGCTCCGCCAATCATCTTCTTCCTCACCGGCCCCAACATCGTTGCCTTGTCGACAAATCCACCGTTCCTCCAATCACCGGCGACCGATGACTCATCATGCTAGCGACAGTTTTCGTCGTCGCCTGGTGGGGAACACGGAACCCGTGCGGACCAATCACCGCTGAATCTCGAAGTATATTCCAAGTCAGCGGCGAGGGGAGGGCGGAATACAGCTCCCCGAGCGCACACACTGACGCTTCGCCGCTCCATCTAGGTGGCGAGCTCTCATTTGCTTGACTCCCGACGTCGCCGTCATGCGCGTGCTCCCTCTCGCCTGGCGTGACGTCCATGAACCGATATTTTATTGATCCTGATGGTTTCATGGGGACGCTCACAACCGCAGCGGCTCATGGAGGGCCGCAGCGTGGGTCGCAGCGGCGACCGTAGGTGCAGGTTTTGAGCCGTAGGGATTACGTCAGGGATGACTTCACAAAATGGTTCGCTTACCTACACATGTGATTCGCGGAATCTCGACTCCGCGCGCGGCGGTACGCCGCGTCGTCTATAAATACCCAGCTTCGTGCTGTTCTGAGTTCCATGCATCGATAGATTTAGAGATTCAGAGGTCAAAGGTCTTAGATTTCAGATTTATGAAGAATTGTAGTGATACATTAGGGGGAAACAAGATGAGCAGCTTTGAGGCGATGTTGCCACCAGGATTCAGATTCCACCCGACCGACGAGGAGCTCGTGAATCACTACCTCTTACGGCGGTGCGCCGGGCTTCCGATCGCCGTTCCCATCATCGCCGAGCTCGATCTGTACAAATTCGAGCCATGGAAGCTTCCTGGTGAGCTCCCACTCCATCTAAGACTAACTTTATCGACTCTTACTTGACATTTTGAGCCACAATTACGCTAATTAATGATGATTTCGGGGGCAGCAATGGCTTTGTATGGGGAGAACGTGTGGTACTTCTTCTCGCCGAGAGATCGAAAGTATCCGAATGGTACGAGGCCAAACCGGGCTGCCGGAGCAGGTTACTGGAAGGCAACTGGGGCAGACAAACCGATCGGGTCGCCAAAAGCGGTGGCGATTAAGAAGGCGTTGGTTTTTTATGCCGGAAAAGCGCCGAAAGGGGAGAAAACCAACTGGATTATGCACGAGTACCGGCTCGCCGGCGTCGACCGATCTGCCCGCAAGAAAAACAACAGTAGCCTTCGTGTAAGTTTGCTCGTGCCTAAACTCGTCATATCTGCGTCACCATTAGTGTGGAAAGCATCTACATATTTGGGATGGAATCATTATTTGTATCCGTTATCTTCCTCTCCAACTCAATCCACCGTTCATCTCGTAACACTTATCTCCAGTCGCATGAAATTTCCTTTCAGATCAATATTTTAATATTCTTTACGTGTAACACAATATGTCTTGACCTAATGGTGCAACTTGTTCCACGTTTTGTTCTGCAGTTGGACGACTGGGTGCTGTGCCGACTATACAACAAGAGAGGCGCGGCGGAGACCGGTGTCAGCCCCGACCGGCGGTCGGCGGCGGACAAAGTAGCCAGGCTTCATCTCGTTAACACCGAGAGTCCCTCCCACACGCTGCCGCCGCGGACACAGATACTTTGCTTCGAGTCGCAGCTGCACGGCGGAGACTCCAGCTGCGGATCCCAGCACGTTTTATCGCCGGAGGTGATCACGTGCGATAAGGAGGCCGTGAGTCAGCTGAGAATGTGGGGAGATCAGTGGAATGACGAACTTGATTTTCCTATAAGTGACGAAATCGCCGCCGTAGATCCGTTCCCCCCGTTCTCGCCGGAGTTTCCCGATTCGCTGATGGACGCGTTCGTCTACCTCCAGAAACCGTTCTGACTCGTCGAGAGTGAGGAGTAGCATGCTGGATCAAGAGTTCACTCGTCGAACCCGACGTAGAAACAGTGAGATAACGTGGCTGCGTGGCCACGCTGGGCAGCTTCCAACCGTTGGATTCGAATCAAGCTAACCCTGTTGTAGATAGATGCTTTGCTGGGGTCATCAATGACTCACTTTGTTTAGAGGTGGGGTCTAGTTTAATGTAGAGTCATGAATTGCCGTAACTTTCGCCATGTCAAAGATATGCTCTGTTTGTTTTCTCAAAAAAAAAAAAAAAAAAAAAGATATGCTCCGTATGGACCAATTTTGATTTGGCAAAATATATCTCTATGAGTATATATTGAAATTATTGTGGGAAACAGTAATGACCAATTTTGATTTGACAAATATATCTCTATGAATATAATTTTGAAATTATTGTGACAAACTTTCGAAGGTAATATCTCTATAGGATCTTTATTATAAATAATTATGGAAATTATGAATTTATCACCGAGAAGTTTTAATTTCTCTATTTTTTTTTTATATAAATAGATCCAAAAATCTCTGGCATCTTCCACATAATATAGAAGTGTTAAATTTCTGTTATATTCCATAGAAAGTGTTAAATTTCTCACGCCTTTATAAACGACAAATGTATGATTCGAATTTGAAAATTTTAATTATATCAATAAAAATAAAAAAATATATAATATTTGAGTATATCATTATATTATACTACTAATTAATTATGTATTGTTAGTATTATATAATATTTTACTTCTAAATTTTTTTTTTAAAAAAAATAAAAATAATAATACATACACACGTGTCGGACACTCATATTTTGCGTGTTCGGAATTTATTTTAATTTTAATTTTTTGGATACTTATTTAGCTGTCTGATACGTATCTCCGAGTGTTACCGTCGGACATTACATGTAAATTGTAAATTGTGTGTTGCATGTGTATGTTCATAATGATTATCAATCACCTGCTTTATCTTCATTATTTATTGAGTATGTTATAACAAATACAAGAATGCAGGGGGAGAAAATTCCGCAGACTTCTCATTTGCATGTTTTTCTGGTCACTACAACAAAAATCGGTCGCTACAGCTATCAATGACCGCAGTCTGCGATCGGTAGCTAAAGGTTGGTCACGAATGACCTCATTTGCAAACTCCGTTCTCGTCGACGACCGCGTCGATGCGTTCGTTGAAGTGTTAATTCCATGGTCTTTATGATTTCCTATATTGTTTTAAAAATATTTGAAATTTTACATGGCAATATTTATTGTCAACTGATATTTTTTTTTAAACAATTCCTAATGTTCATGGCAAGGAATTGATTAAAAAACTTTGAAGTTTTCAATTGGAGTTAGATGTTGATCCCAGTGCTTTTCAACTTTCATCTATTGTCTACTTCTTGCTTCTATTCACAAGCTCCATACTGAATTCCCAAAGATTTTTCGCGAGATTTTCATCCTTCGCATGCAGACTTGGCTCCATCTCATTGCAGTCAGTGAAGTATTTTCCAGTCACACCTTCAATATTTGGATGCAGAGCTAAATAGCAACTAGTTGCAGCTCCCTGCATTACAGAAATCTCATCAGCACAGCTATTTATCAGAACTCCTAATATAATCAGAATCATATGCAACGTATCGGTATATGTATGATACACATCCCGATATACTGTAGATGGTTCGGATTATATCAGATCTTTTGGTATTAGTGATTTATTTTGTTCTTAGATACTTGTTCTATTGTCTTCAGAAATGGCTTTGCAAGAAAACTGGCAGCAAAAATAATTGCACCTGTGGACAGATTGAATTAATTAGAATCCATGAAAGATGTTGGAGAAAAAAAAAAGAAATTTTTGAGAAAATTGACATACTTACTGTTTATCGGCAAGTAGTGGAATATGTTAGTAAAAATTATGCCTGGATGAAGAGAATTTGCAGTAACATTAGCTCCCTCTGCCTGTTAAGATATATTGCCTAAATTAAATTTGATAAATTTCTTTATCCAGATTGAGAATTCTTGATAAATTCAAATACATTTATGTTAATTATTTATGATAAATACGCTAACGATGCTGACCTGTAGATGCTTAGATAGCTCGTTAGCATGAAGAATGTTTGCTAATTTCGAACGAGAATAAGTGAGGAAACTATTATACCTGTTGGTATATTGGCAGACAATCATCATTTAAATACAATGAGAAATTCAAATCAGAGTTTTAATTTAAAATTTTATTTTAAAAATTACTTTTTTTGATCATTTATGTTACTGAGATTGAGCCAGGAAACATCACTTCCTTCATGAGCTAAAGAAGATACATTAACTATCCTTCCTTGCACCCCTGTTTCATTTGCTGTGGTCTTCATCTTGTCAAGAACCAGGTTTGTCAGAAGGAAATGTCCTACATATTCAAACAATTAAGCATCATTAATTCTACTCCATTAAATACTGATCAGGGGGTTATTGCCGAGGACGAGACTCACTGATTCGGTGGAAAGAAAGTGGACACATAAGAACAACAGACACCGAGATTTACCTGGTTCGGCACAAACATGCGGCGATAATGTTCTTATATAGCCGCTTTAAAACCCAATATTACATATCCACAAAGAATGTTACAAACTACGTAATTTTTTTTTTTTTTTTTTGAGATTAGCGTGGGGACAAACTACGTAATTAAGGATGTGAATCTCCACGAATTTCTATGGAATCTGGTTTCTTTAACTACCCCTTCAACCGCAATTTCTTTCCACGTGTGTGATAAATGTTTACCGCGCATTCAACTTTTAAATGAGGTTTAATTTTGCGTCTATCAGATACAGGCCAAGTGAAATGGTTACTTACCGAGATGATTCGTCGTGAATTGCAAGTCAATTCCGTCTTTAGATAGCCGATAAGGGCAACCCATTATTCCCGCATTGTTGCTGCGGTAAAAAATCACCATTATACAACCTCATACGACTAATTATATATTCAAATTATAAGATAGATCGCGTATGTTAAGTACATTAGAATGTTCAAATGCTTGTATGACTTATCGAAAGACTTCACGAAGGAAATAATGGATCGAAGTGAGCTTAGATCCATCTCCATGACATCTAATTTTGCATGAGGAAGATGTTGGAGAATTGTCTCCTTGACCTTCATTCCACTCTCCTTTGTTCTTGTTGGTATGATAACTTTAGCTCCTCTCATGGCTAGAACTCTTGTTGTCTCCTTGCCAATGCCACTAGTTGCACCTACCAATTCATATCACACTTGAGCACAGGTTTCTACTTCCTCAAAAAAAGGGGGTTTTGTCAAAAAAAAAAATGAAAATAAAAAGCTATGCAAAATATCGACAAATAAGTTCCTGCTTTGTGAAATACTTACAAAATCACTCCAAAAATTTTGAAAAAAAAAGTAGATTTTTGGTGTGCTTTAGATTTTTGGTGTGCTTTACGAGTACTTTTATATCAAATTTTTACAAAAAATATTTCTAAATAAAGTTTTGAGGCTCCAAAGTTTCTGTAAAGAGTAAAGAGTTTGGAGTATTAAAATAACTAATTTTAAGCATTTATTGAAAAAATTTTATAAAAATTTATTTATATTCGTTTTCAAAAACTTTTCTATATATGTATATATGTATATATGTCTCTGTGTGTGTATTTTTTTTTTTTTGGCTTATTATTAGAAAAAAGTATGGATTATTTGGAGAAACGGTACAAAAGTATCGACTGATATGATATTAAAAATAGAAGAAAGAGTGTATTGGTTTCTACGCGAAACTTCAGCTCATGAACTAGTACCTGTAACAATTGCAGTCAGGTTACTAGCATCTACTCCTTGGGTTACTTCTTCGGCAGTTGTCGAGGAACCGAACACGGAAGGTCCTGATGTCCATGGCCATCTCCAGAAACTCATGCTTGATGCTATAAAGATCTTAGAGAAAACTCATCGTTTTTATACTCGGCGTGATGCCGATGTTGATTTTTAGTTGAATTTATAGAACTAGTGAGTTCGCAAAACGTTTACCGACACACCTATTATGCGTTCCTATCATTTTAGTACATGAGAAGAAGAAACAACTTCTGATGATCATGCAATTCATGTGTTTTGTTTCACAAGATGAAAAGAAATCTAGGCATGGGGAGTGCACGTAAGGCGACTGGTACAGTACGGAGCTCAGAATCCCTACCGTGCCAGGTTCGAATCCTCACTGCATCATAGCCGGATGTTGGGATAAGGTACCAATTCCGGTGCAGTCGCTTACACTTCCTGCACGTTGGATGGACGGATCCGTACTTTGGCGTGTTGCTCATCTTGATAGAGCCAGATTTCTAGGATCTGGTCGGAACTAACACTTTAATCCTACATGTCTGCCACATCACTGTAAAATTAATAAATATTTGTACAAAGATGTTTGAATATTAAATTACTCTGTTAATATAAAAAATCTACGTAATCCACATAGAAGTTTAATGTTTGTGACAATGTCTAATCTGCATGGTTGGATTGACTGCAGAATTTTTAACTATTTAATGGAATTTTAGTATGAAAAAATAAAAATAAAAACTTGAGGAACCACTAGAACTCAATGCTCTTTTCTTTTATGTCTACTTGTGACTTCTTTTCAGAAGATCCATGCTAAATTCCCATAAACTTTTCGCTAGATTTTCGTCTCTTCCGTAACGAGTAGGCGTCGCTTCGTTGCAATCCGCAAAATATTTTCCAGTTACATCTTTAACATTTGGATGTATTGCTAGATAGCAAGTTGTTGCAGCTCCCTGACATGTTACAGAAACAACTTTAGTTTTTTTTTTTCTTTTTTTAAAGAATTTTTTTAGAAAATTACAAAAATTGGTAGAGCTCCGAAAATTGTCGCATAATCGAGCTTGAAAGGAATTATGTGCATCTCTATAGTGGACTATTGGTTGTCAAGTCGATGATTTCGGTGAATTTGGGACAAATTTTGGGAGCTCTAGCATTATTTGAAAATAAATGTAGCATGCATTGCTTTAGGATACCTGTGGTATAGTCTTTAGAAATGGTTTTGCCACATTAGTGCCTAAAAATATAATTGCATCTGAAAATAGACCGAATTAGATATTATATGCAAAATGTTTTGAAAAAAAAAATGATGCTATATAACCATACTGTTTATCGGCAAATAGCGACTTATATTAGTAAGAATTAGGCCTGGATGAAGAGAATTGGCTGTAACATTAGCACCCTCTGCCTGCAACACAAATATTAAAAGACAGATAATATTATTCAATAATTTATTTTGTTTAACATTTATATTCAAAAAAAAAAAAAATACCGACCTGTAAATGCTTAGAAAGCTCATTGGCATGAAGGATGTTTGCTAATTTCGATCGAGAATATGCAATAAAACGATTATACCTGACAAAAGTTTGGCAGATTAGTCGTCTGATCTCCATTGAAGCAATCAAAGTTGTATTTTTTTTTAATTTAATTTTATGAGAAAATTGTAAATTTCAAAATAGAATTGAAGTGGAAATAGAAAATACTTTGATTGATCATTTAGTTTATCAAGACTGAGCCAAGAACCATCACTTCTTTTATGAGCTATAGATGAGACATTAACTATCCTCCCTTGGACTCCTGTTTCCTTTGCAGTTGCTTTCATCTTCTCCAGAAGAAGGTTTGTCAGCAGAAAATGTCCTATATTTTTAATATTTTTTTTTTTTTAGAATGTTTAATAAGAAAATCGAGAAGCTATTTGGATTAAAAAAAAGAAGAAAATATTGCATACCAAGGTGATTTGTCGCGAACTGCAACTCAATTCCATCTTTCGAAAGCTGGTAAGGACAAGCCATGATTCCTGCATTATTTCTGTAGGTAGAATGAAAAATTAGATAACCATTTATTAATTAGCAAATTCAAATAAGATTGGTTTTCTTTTTTTCTTGAGGAATTGGGCACTGCCCTTATAACCCCATGAAAACTCGGGTCAATCGGGAGGAATTCACGTGAAGACCAAGCTCAATAAGGAGGAACTCACTCGTGGCTGTTCACGAATTGAGCACTGCCCATGTAACCCCATGAAAACTCGGTTCAATTGGAAGGAACTCACTCGTGACCGTTTATGAGTCGAGCATGTTGTTCACGGGCAGAATGCTACCCTAATAATCGCGTGAAGACCAGGGTCAACCGGGAGGAACTCACTTGTGGCCGTTCACAAGCCGAACATTGTCCTTATAACCCGTAAAGATCCAGTTCAAACCGAAAGGAACTCACTCATAGCCGTTCACGAGCCGGACAATCTTTGGTGGTGCAGAGAGTCGAAATCAGTACAGAGAGGCTTTCTAAGGCCAACTCTATTACTGCGACACCCTGCCACCTCCTTCAAATAAGATGGATGATACGTATATCTAATTACATGAGAATATTGAGGTGCTTGTATGACTTATTGAAAGAGTTTGCGAACGAGTGAACAGATTCAAGTGAGCTAAGATCCATCTCCATGACTTCTAAGTTAGCTTCTGGGAGCTGTTGGAGCAAACTCTCCTTGACCTTCATTCCACTCTCCTTTGTTCTTGTTGGTATGATACTTTTAGCTCCTCTCATGGCTAGAACTCTTGTTGTCTCCTTACCAATGCCATTTGTTGCACCTGCACAATTTCATACCCCTCTAGTAAAATAAATAAGTAACTTAAGCTTTTCGGCGACTACTTTGAGTACGAAACTAAATGAAATTACATAATTAACTCTCTTTTTTTGAGGTAATGACAAAAAAAAATTATAATGTTCATGATAGTAGAGGAATTAAAAGCATTGAATGCAAGGTTTTCAGCTAAAAAATTAATTCTTTATCCGTAAAGGGCCCATTCTGGACGACCGTCATTACAGATAGACTTACGGAGAGTCTAGACACATGTTTCATATATAACTCTGCTTATAACTGGCAAAGTTAAACCGATAATATAGATATTTTTATTGTTTTAACAATAAGATTGAGATGATCTGAATGATAAATTATTGTAAAAAATTAATTTGAGAAAATAAAAAATATATTTTATACCTGTAACAATTGCAGTGACATTGCTGGCATCTATGCCTTGGGTTACTTCTTCAGCAGTAGATGAAGATCTGAACCCAGCAGGTTCTGAACTCCATGGCCATTTCCAGAGTCCCATATGTGTTGTTCTTCAGTATTATCCATGAATTTTCTGAGAGTTGTTATATGTGACTTGAAGATTAGAAAGAGACAATTCAGATATTCACGTCCATACATTGTTTTGATTGATGGTTTGTGGTTCATATCAGGCCAAAATTTTATTGAGATTTTCTCTAATTTCTGTATATTTTTAGTTCTTTTTAATTCAAGATTTTCTCCAGAGCTCGAAAAACTTTTGGTGTTGCTCACTCACTGCAGTCCTGGGCTACCTGCGTGGCATGAAGTTCATGCAACTGCATTAACCGCATTTGAAGTCAAATTTATAGGTATTGAAAAAGATAAATATAGATCATAAAATAATATATTATATTATGAATTAATATTTAAGTAAAAATACAGAACCAACACATTTTATGAAGAAATCTATAATATTCTATTTAAGAAACAATCTACTTAAAATTTAGACAATTCTCTATGAAAAGCCAATTATATTCATAATGTATAATATTCTAATATTCCTTTAGCATCGCTCCTCCAATATTACTTCAACATCTCCCTTTTAATTCAAAGTGTAGTCTTAAGTTTGAAAATAATTGTTAAATACTGATGGAAGCGTGCATGCGGAGTGGAGGTACGCGCTGTGACATACGAAAACTTCAATTGAAGATTGGTCGCTTTGAGATAATTCTATTGAGTGTTGTTGATCGGAGGTGATTGTAATGACCTCCGTTGAAAATATACGGCGATTGAAGGTGGCTGTGGAGACCTCAATTGACAATAGGATGACTAAGGGTGATTGTATAACCCATACTAACAATGGTATTTATTAGATCGGCTAGATTTGAAGTGGCGTCATTAGTAAGCGATCAAATCTATTTAAATTATTAAAACATGGAAGCATTTGTGGGATAAAAGGCTAGTTATTCTTTAGCTCGTATTATCATATTGGAAAAGATAAATATAGAACATAAAATAATATTATTATATTATAAATTGATTCTCAAATAAAAATACATAACCAACATCTTTTTCATAGGGATTTACAACACTCTATTTAAAAAACAACTTGATTGAAAATTAAACAATTTTTATATAAAAAACTAACTATATTTTTAATATATAATATTTTAATATTTCTTCAATAATAGGAAAGCTCTAAAAATATCTCTAAACGATCTTACTCTAACCGGCACTAGACGCATTCTAAGATTTCTCCTAAAATTCTTCCTTTTCCTAGAGAAAGCTGAGGCCGGTGATAGATCCACCACAACACTTTATTCAAGAACAAAATTAAGAAAAAACGAAAAAAAAATGGAATTGAGAAAATTTCAACAAGATACAACGAAAAAAAAAGGAAAACAGAAGAGAAAAGAATACAAACGTTAAAAAGTAATAAAGTCTTTATTCAAGAAAAAAAAAGGAAAAAAAATGCAATTGAGAAATTTTCAACAAGATATAACAAAAAAAGGAAAAGAGAAAAAAAAACTACAAATGTCAAAAATTAGTAATAAAGTCTTAAATGATCAGTTTTTGCTGCACAAGAGACCCAAAAAATTCCTGCCATACTCACGTTTACTTTGAGCAGCATAAAACTAAAATTCAGGGTCACTTTTCGATAAACTTTATTTTACATCGAATATTAGATTATTTTGTTAGATATAATTTTCAAACCGTAGTTTTTAAACTATAATTATAAAGTAAAATTTCGGATGTGCAGTTTTCCAATAGGCTGTTAAATATGAAGCTGAAATTTTTTTAAAAAAAAATTAATTTTTTTTCTGAAAATTCAAAAAAAATTATTTCCAACGTTTTTAGCGCAAATTTAGAGAGAAATTCTGGAGAAGTTTCGGATGCTATAGCATATTGTTGGTGTTATAGTATTCATCAAAAAAAAAAAAAACCATGTTAGCGCACTACCTAAAGCTAAGAAAAAATAGGATAGATGGATATGAATTATATCTAACAAATGGCCAACTTTTATCCAACTTATACACATTATAATAGACTTTTTATCATTCTATCTCAAAGTGGCAAACAAATGCTGAGATCTCCGACAGCTAATGTGAAGCTGTAATGCAATATTCATCCTCATCATCATCATCAGTATCTCCATTAACACATACAAGATAATACTCAATAAATCAGACATATTCACATGAAAAAAGAACCAAAATCTTGGTAAAATCATTTGTGGGGTCGATCAGAGAGGCCCAGTGGTTCAACAAATTCTCTGGAACAAAGTTTTCAAAAGTTAAAACTCCAAACTGTATTATTAGTATTTTTTCCGTTTATTTTTTGGCCAGTAATGGAGTTGAAATTCATGAATTTCGGGACTTACTTCGTGGAAATTAAAATAAAAATTTTTTTCTGATTGCGAGATCTTCAAAAACAATTGTTTTCTCACGTTGCAGCTGCTGGGCCACCATGGAAGAAGAAGAAGAAGAGGAGAAGGAGAAAGTGTCGTTTGCGTAACTCCCAGGATCGCTCTTTCTAGGGGTTACCTTAACGATAGTAGAAAAGTGTAGCCTTTGGGGCGACTGGTGGAGCGACTCGAAGTGATAGCAAGTATTATTGGAAGAAGAAAGGGAAGGACTTGTGCAGCCGGAGATGTAGCGACACCCAAGTGCTCGGTCCACCCACAAGGGAACAACACTTAAACTATCCCTCAACTACCCAACCAAAATCCCATTTTTAACAATTACCAATCTTTTTAGTATATTAAATACTAATTATCTAGCTAAAAATGTATACATTCTCAATCTAAAATTTTCTAAGAATGAAATAACATGCAACATATATTATAACAATTAATGCTAATTTATATTTTTATTTAATTCGAGTCAGGTTAAGCTCAAATTGATCCAGAAATGCGACGATTTCTGAACTGCACTCCTAAGATTGAAGAATTAGAAAAGCTCTAGTAATGAAGACAACGATATCTTCGATTCACTCATCTTCTTCTTCGTTACACAGTTTCTAAAATTTGCAGGGATTTAAAAATTAATATCGAAGAGAAGAGAATGTGTCAACATCAGTTCTAGAGATAAGTGTTAACAATTAATTAAACTCTAATTTAGGAGTAGATTGCTGGATCAGACATGAATGGCGGTGGGAGAAGAGACTTGCTCGGGGGGCTTCGCGTCGCCGGCGACGGTGGCGGAGGAAATAGTTGGCGGCGGAGACGCGTGCGAGTGCTTGTTGTTGTGCATCCACACTTTAAAAGCGTGCCTCTTAACGCCGACTTCGCCGCAGAAAGCCTCGAGCTCGCCGTTGTCGTGCCTCTGGATTCTCCACCCAACCCTCTCCGCGAAAGCCAGCATCTTCTCCTTCTGCTCGACTGTAAACTTGGTGCGGAACCTCTTCTTTCCTTGCATATGCTGTAGTGACGTCATCTCGGCGGCCGACGGCGGCGTTTCAGAGACGTCACGCGTCGCCATCGCCGGCGGTGGCGGAGCGAGCTGGCGGTAGGGTAGTGGTGCAGGGAGGAGAAGCGGCGGCGGCGGCGGAGCGAGGAAGAACGACGGCGGCGGCGGCGGTGGCGGAGCGAAGAAGTGGTCCTCGCGGCGGTGAAAGTTGCGGTGGCAGCCGCAGGCGGCGCATTTCAGTGCCTCGAGGGTTCCGATCTCGCCGGCGGGCATGAACTCGCCGCAACCGTCGTAGGCTTGCCGCCCCATCGCCGCCGCGTGGTTACGCATGCACTCTTTGTACCTCCCACTTTCATGATCTGCTTTCCCTCCGCCCACTTTCTCTCCATATGGAACGACGCTCAGCTCCATGCAAGCTGCAGAGAGCTGCTCTAATGGCGGAAAGATAAAAAAAAAAAAGCAGTGGGTGAGGGGATAGCAGGATAACTCAGGGTATAAATGTGATGACGCAGTAGGATAACTAATGAAATTATTAAAAACTATAATTGATAATTAATAATTAATTAAGTAATAGAGGGGAGAACAAAAAAGAATAAGATATAATGCGTAACCCGAGGAATATCTTGCTGGGGATTAGCGGCGGAATAACTCGCCGGATTATTATAAATATTTAACTATTAAATAGAATCTAAAGTGGTTAATTAATTGGTTATGGGGATTAGAGGTGGATTAAGTAGTGATAGTAATTAATAAAAAATTATTGCAAAAAGGGTCTGAAAGAAACTGGGCGGTTTTGTACTTGGAAGACAGGGAGCGTGCTTCGTCCTAAGAGCTTCTTTCTGAACTCAGATCAGTAGGGACCTGACTTCCAGATTTTTTGGGTATATAATTAATTAAAGGCAGACTTAATATCAGCCCAGCTTGTAAACTACTGCTACATCAATCTTGATATCGGCTATTTATAACAATTTTGGATGATATTAATTGTGAGTTTCAATATAAGCAAAACTGTTGGACACAGTTTAGTGCCTCCACCCGTGCTTGATCGTTTCGGCCTCTCTCTCTCTCTCTCTCCGGCTCACCCTTGATTGCACCAGCGCTCGATCTTCGGCGCCCCTTGCTTCTTGTCGGTATGTATGATTAGATATGCATGGCATGAATGAGAACATATGAATGAGATAGACATGAACTCTTGAGAAATATTCATGCAAATATGTATGGGTGTATATGATTGTAGGCTCATGCCCATTATATGAACCCCATACGTGTTGAAATAAGCCTTGGAATGAGATTACATGTGATTGATGACTATGGTTATGTGACTAATGTAAAAACCATGGTTATGTGCTATACATATAAATGTAAATGGGAGAAAGTGATATACGCATGGTCCTTATATGATGTATGTGCTTATGATGATGTTGGGGAAATTTTTGGATAAGTTGTTGTCCTCCGGATACTTGTGATGATATATTGCATGGGTTGGATTTATACAGGATGATTATACCCATACTTTGTGATGACTTATGAATTGTAGTTAAATATACACAAGTGGATGATTTAGCGGATTTTCAGATTAGATAAATAGGGGCGGTGATTATTTTATTATCTTCCTTCCAACCGTATGTTGCCTGCGGGGCGCCTTTAGGGATCTAAGAGAAGGTTATAAGACCACGTGGCATCCGTGTGTCTAGTGTGTCCCTGGAACCAGAGGTTAAAAAGATAAAAGACTCGAGTTAACAGGATTATTGAAATTTTGACAATTGTGAATATATGTGGATGAAAATGGCTTGTCTTGTGGATGAAATTGTGAATATACACATGACTCTATGAACAAGTATGTGGATACTACTTATGTGAAGTAAGATGTTGATCATGATGATTCTTAATATGATCAAATGGTATAATGTTTATTATACATATAGACAATATGTTAGAATATTGTATTGGAATACTCTTCTCTCATCAACACTAATTATTTCATTTATTTAGTATTGGTGTATGTATACTTCAGAGTACTTGATAGCAGTGACTCCAATGTAAAAGGTATCGTGCAAGGTAGATCGAATCTCGATGGTAT
This sequence comes from Xerophyta viscosa, assembly GCA_002076135.1. Taxonomy (NCBI): domain Eukaryota; kingdom Viridiplantae; phylum Streptophyta; class Magnoliopsida; order Pandanales; family Velloziaceae; genus Xerophyta; species Xerophyta viscosa. The sequence continues at coordinate 598,342 of MJHO01000119.1, read as the reverse complement.
AAATCCGTATTTATATAGATATGATATATTTTTCCCAATGACATGCACAACCCGGTCCAATAGTTTTGTGTCATGAACTAGTTCTTATTCGAGATTATGGACATATTTATCGCGTTTTAAGTTTAGCTTAAAGCTTAAAATGAGTTCTATTATTTGATCATATAACTCGAGGTTCTTATTGAGTTCAAGTTTGTGCTTATTAAAAGGAATTGGTTGTGGCCGGGTTTAACAAAACTTTTATAACTATTTTGTATTATTATGTTTATGAAATGATTTATTTATTATGGAGCTTATGGCTCTCGTGTAAATTAAATAATTTTTAGAATTATAACGTTTGGTGTGACTCTTAAAAAATATATGAGAAATTCTGTTGAAATTTTGTTAAAAATATAATCTATTTTATTTTCTATGTTTTTAATTTCAAATAAAAGTTTGTTCTAGTTTTAAGCGATATTTTGAGCAACTTTTGTGAAAGCTGTTTTGGACCTTTTCGAGCATTCAAATTTGGGTTGGATTCAAGTTTATATTGGACAAACTTTTCATTAGGAAAGCTCACTGATTTTGTCATAAATTTGGATTTTTAATATTTTTTGCTTTTAAATTCTAGAGCGTTACAATATATTCATAATTTGCTCATTATTTTTGTGGGCTCCACTATCATACTAAGAAAAATTACCACATTAATTTGTCTAGAACTAAACTGTAAAAATTGGTGAATGAAAAAATGTGATGTGATAAATTAATCCTAACAAAATATCATAAATTACTGATAATTCTGATATAATATTATCATATATAGAGTTTTACGATACGAATCATACAACTCACGTTGCAGCGTGTTGTCATTAATATCATGGTCTCTAGTGAGTAACGTCACTTCGATTGAAAAGTTAGAAACTTGGAAAACTTAGTATAAGTAGTCTTTTTTTCTTGATTTACATGTATTGGATACATACCTTATTTATCATAAACCAAGAAAAAATTATCTAAAACCGATATATTTTTAGCAATAAATAAATTCACAAACGATACTGATTATATTTCATCAATATGAAAATCTAAATTACTCTCACGAAGTAGAAAAAATAATATCTAGTGATAAGTCCAGTCAGACAAAATTTATGAGAGTAAGACGAGTGCAACTATATCCAAAAAATGTTGTACCTATGCAGTATATAGAAAAGAAAATTTTCCTATACTTTTTGCAAAGAGCATAAGCTGATACATCGTTCGACCAAATAATAAATTGAGAAACTACTTGGATAAAAAAATATTAAAATTTTGAATTAATTTTAGATTATTAATACACTTAAAAGTCATGTTTAGAAGAGCTTAGGATGGTATGATTAACAAGTGAATTGGTACCACTACAAAGTACCATGGAGAGGGACCATTGAGAAGGACAATCGAGTTAATGATTCGAACAACTTGAATCCCAAGTTGGCAAATGAAAGATCAAAGGTGTCAAATGTCCTATATCATGTCCCAAAATTTATAAGCAATGTTATAAATAAATTGTTACGGACCTAAATGGTAAAAAAAAATGCCATTTTTTGTGAATTTTAGAACTTAGTGGATGTGATATTTTGAGATCTTAAAATTCTTCTAAAGAGGATGGTCAAACGTTAGATATCGTCACTATTATAAAAATTAGTATTCGGATCAATCTGTGAAAAAAATAGAAAGTTTGTGGTATAAATTTGTTACAAATCTAATTATTTGTAACAGAAAATATGTATATTTTCTAAACTGCTAAAATCTCTTTATGAATAAAAAAATAATATAAATAGATAAAAAGATAATTCGGCCAAAATTGATGAAATTAGGTGATTCTCGCTACTGGTAATAGATGAAACCGGATCGATAGGTGCAGATCGCAACAATTTGAACGTATTCGACCGAACTAGGATGATCCCGACTTAGATCGGCCAATTTTTTCAATCCATAGATCACATAAGAATTTGAAAATAATATGGGATGAAATGTAAAATGTGGATGGTACATTGGTAATTCAATTTGCGTCAATTATCCCGTGAGTGCAATTTATGACGATTTCCTTAACCGGTACCAGCACATCTCCATCACAACGGTCCAAAATCGGAACTTACTGTCGTAAAATTTTTTTATTGCACAGATAGAGACTAGAGTCAAGATTAGAACTTGGAATAATTGCAGATCAACCCTCTGTTTTAAAAAATTTACGAGTTAGTTCTTCGGAATACGTTTTTTGTACGGAATTTTTGTGTATCAGCCCTTCATTTTTAATTTTTGCATGTTTCAATCCCTGAAAAACTTTTTTTAAGGACTGATTTACATTTTTTTTGTAAATTAGTTCCAAAAATGCATTTCTAAGGAATAATTTATGAACCCACAAAAATAAGAGGGTTGATACACAATTATCTATTTTTGTACCGATGTGGCGGCTAAAATGGTGTGTTTATATGTTTTAAGGGCTAAAATATACGACTGTTAAAATAGAAATATGATCTGCAATTATCTTTTAGAACTTCTGCATAACTGGACTTCCACGTTAAGTTTTCGTAAACTCCAACTCCACGTGAAGTGTGAAATAAACAAGGAGCTTTGCCGTATCAGCCCCCGTTTATCAAATTTGTGCAAATCAGCTCCTGAAAATGTATTTTCGGGAGCTGATTTGTTTTTTTTCTTTACAAATCAGCCTCCCGAAAATGCGTTTCGGGAGGCTGATTTGCGCACTCCCAAAATAGGGGAGCTGATACGCAATTATCCCAGAACCTTTACTGCAATCTAACATTGACTGTCAGGAATTTTTTGCTGGTATATATATAACATTAAGTCGAAAGCAAATTGAGTTCTTTTCGTTTATTATGTATATATATATATATATATATATATATATATTGGTTTTGATTATTTAATTTGATTTCTATTCTATATCTCGACCGAATACGAAATAGTAAACAGTAAATTTTTCCAACTAGATGTTGTGAATGTAATTCCTGATCTATTCTTAATGAGAAATAGGCATTTGCTCTCTCTCCCAACATTCAGCTCTTTTAACCAACTGGACCAACGCTGATTGATATAATTATATTATATTATTTTCTACTATATACTATTAATATTATATATTATTTTTCTAAAATAATATATTTATTTTTTAGAAATAAAAGAAAATAACATAAATTCGAACATTCATGTCTGGCGTGTCGAACATACGTCTCTATAAAGTTTTTTATATTTTTTTATATTTTTCCGGTATGCGAGATATATGTCCGGTTATTCTGCGTCATATATGTCATATGTCTGGCTGTGTCCATAGCATGTCTGTACCGACACCATATGAATACTGTATATAATAAAATTTTAACGTGTTCGTACTCCATAATATCAAACTCATCTAGCGTTGCTACATTACGCATGAAATGAAAAACTCTCTTGATTTTTTTGTTCCTTGTCATTGGAAGATTAATAGCTACAACCAACTATTATCATAATCTTTTACAGACATAGAGGCATAGAGACCTACGTAATCATAAGCTTCTTATAATCTAATTTAAATATTTTGCTTTGAATTGGATGTCCAATACCCCTTTCTAAGTTTTTTTAAACACCTATTTGCTATAATATAGAAGATTATATATTTATTTACTTGTATTTAAGATAGGGAGATAAAATTTTTCCTATAAGATATTTCGAGCTTTTAGGTAATTGAAGTAAAGGCTTGGACAGTGCAACTTTTATTCGAATATTAAAGTTCGGATATACCCATCCCGCCTTATATGTGAGCAAAATTGCTACTATATCTGATTCTATACAGAACTTCAAATTTTATGCTTTATAAGTATTAATTTTCGTATATTTTGAGCTCTCTATCACTTCTTATTTCTTCTCCTCCATACAACAAATATAATACTAGGTCAAAATGGAGAGGAGAAAGAGCGTACAAATTGTTATTCTATTAATATTATTACAAGACCAAATGCAGCAAATTACTTGAAAACCCTTAAATGTAAAAGTTAAGAACTAGTAGTCCGGTCCTGCAAAGAGACTAAATATTTAATTAAGAATTGAATTAATAGTGTTCCATTGAATTCGATCACCATCTTCGTCACGTGCAACTGACACGTGCTGTCAGAGACGTCGTCACGCGCAAGATGACGTTGATTAGACTAATCGACCGCGTGACGTGCTACGTGTTATTCTCTAATTGGCTTACGCTGGGGAAACCACGCGAAGAAGTCCGTGCTCTAATAACCGCGCGGCTCAGTGGGTCCACCATGTGCGGCTGACCGGAAAGCGGCTCCCTTGGTGCGTTAGCACCAGGGTGTAGCAAAATTAAAGGGAAGGGAAATTGCGGGCCCGTCAGCTAATACGGATCACGAGACATTAAAATAAATTTTCGTTGCTTTATTTGCACCTTATTTTTATGTATTTTTAGGAAAAATTTTTGAACTACAAAAGTATAGATTTTAATGTGATCTACAACTTTGCAGTTTGAAAATTTTCGAAAATGTCAAACGGTATGCCAAAAAAGTAACCTTTATATAAGGTATCTTTTGGCATTACCGTTTGACATTTTTCGAAAAATTTTTAACTGTTAAGTTGTAAATCACATAAAATCTATAACTTTTTAGTTTAAAGATTTTTCCTAAAAATACATAAAAATAGGTCAAAATAAGCGAACGAAAATTTTATCTAATATTTCGTGATCCGTGTTAGCTGATGTGGCGCGATCCCGTCCGCATATTTTGCTGCACCCTGGTGCTTCAGCACCAGGGGAGCCGCCTCCCGGCTGACCGAAGAAAACCCGTACTAACTTTTCTGCCAGGCACTCGCACCGGTGCGAATCCCATCATGACCGCACGAATAGCCATTCGTCCGAACATGATTTGTCCAAACACGGACAGCCATAGGTTTGATGCGGTCGCGATTCTTCACGTTCCATTATGTTATATATTAAAATTTACGTTAAATTATTTAATATATTAATTATAAATTGATAAAAAAACTGAATTATAAATTTTAATTATAAATTGATTAATTTTGATTAATTTTAATTATCTCAATTAAAATATTTTTAAATAAATATTAATAATATGTCAAAATAATAATCACTTTGACATACTAATTTGATATTTTTTTTAAAAAATTCCTCAACTACAAAATTTTATAATCAAGATCAAAATTATAATTTTATAATATTAAATTTTTTTATTAAAATAATTTAAATATAGATCAAATAGTTACCATAAATTTGTTTAATATTTAATGAGACAGCCGCATGTGCGGGGGAGTTGCATGTATCGGATGAGACCGTGATGGTGTCATCGGACGTGCGGATGTTTGGATGAACGTGATGAACCGGTATGGATGGGGACCGGTAGCAGAGGAGAGAGAAAGAGGACGGCGTTTGTTTCCAACACGTACGTTTTCACGGACTGAAACGGAGGCAGAGAGAAAGAGGACGCGTTTCGTTCTCCAACACGTTACGTTTTTTCACGGCCGTGGCATGATATTGCGGGCCAGATATTCAAGTTGCACTAATTGTTGCCTCCGTAACCGTTACGCAAACACGTATATATATATATATATTATATATATATATTATAAATATGTATATATGTCTATATATATTGATATAGATATTTATATATATACATATAAAAGTTTTTTTGGGGGACCCATTTTATATTTATACATAGCTATTTAATATAAATAATTAAATATTTTTATTTTTTATTTTAAAAATATAAAAATATGTAAATATCTATAAATATCTGCGAATATCTAAGAACATACGTGAACACATACGAAAAGACGCTAATATCTATGAATACCTATGAGCGCACCCATGAACACACTATGAAAAAAAAATCCCAGCTACAACGTTTAGAGGTATTCATGGGTGCTGTTCGCAGGTGTTCATAGATATTCACATGTGCTCGTGGTATTCGTGGTGTTCGTATGTTTTCATATTTTTTCAAAATAAAAAATTAAAAGTATTTTTATTATTTCACTTGACAAGATGTACAAAAATACCAAATTCAATTAAGGAGGCAAAAAATTACTAATTTCAACTAGCAGGGAGCATAAAAAACGTAAATCGTCCAAAGATTTCTTACTACAAATTACGTACCGGAGCACGTCCGGAGTTACACATACCACCGTAGTCTAAATATAAAAGTTATAAAATTTCATATAGATTATAATTTTTATTTCAAAAATTATTTTTTCGAGTATAAATTTTTTTTGTAATTTAAACATAATAAAAATTGAATTATGATATATATATCAAATATATATTCAGGTGTGTTTTTTGAAAATAATTTTAGCGTGAAAGTTGTAAAGTTTAATTAGATATATAATTTTAACATTAAGTTTTTTAAAATCTTTTAAATATGTACTTTGGGGTACGAAAGTTAACAAATTTTTGAATAAAATAAAATAAAAGAATGAAGTGGAAATTTTTTAACGAAATTACTATTCCAAAGACTATTTAAGGACTTTTTTGTTTCCAATTTGGTCCACAATGTTTTTTATTTAATTTTTAAATCCGCATATTACGTATATAGGAGTATACCAAGTAAGATATTTATAATTATTTTTTTTGGTAAAATTTTAGTTTAAAAGTTGTAAATTTTGATGAGCAGTAACTAAAACTTTTGTGCTAAATTTATTTTTTTAAAAAAATACTTATAAATTGGTTCCAAATTTTTAATAGATTTAAAAATAATAAAAATCGTATTATGATACGTAAATCCGCATTAAAAATATATCTAAATTATCTTTCGGTAATAGTTTTAACATGTAGATTTTTGATGCATCTAACAATTATTTAGGATTCCAAAATCTTAATAATTTTTTTTTAAAAAATATTATTGAACATTGTTTAAACAATTGTTGAATGAAAAAATTGGTGAATTATATATAAGATAGAGTATAGATTTTAACGATAATGGAAAAGTATTTTTTAATATTCCAAGGTGATATAAAGGAATAGATGAAAAAGACGAGTAGAATTAGAGAGGTGGTCCCCACCAACGATTTGCTTGCATAGAGAGAATCATTAGGCGTGCAAACATTGTCTTATCCTTGCTCCTCCTCGTGACGTCCTATTCTCATCGCACGTGCGCTACAACCAGTACCTCTTTTTCTTTTTTTTTTCTTTTTTAATTTTTAATTTTTTTTCCAAGATAAATAAAAGATTTTAAATACGGTAAAGAATTGAATAGAATCACTGAAAATCTTATATTTCTGCTTTATTTCGGGTTCAAGTCCATTATTGTTGACATTTGAATAGTTTTGGTCAGTTTCTGTTTGTTCTTTCTCTCTTTCTAAATATAGATAATTGGTGGCCATAAAAATTCGATTTAATCTCAAGTTTATAGTTCGATTCGGCTTGGATATATTCGAAGAAAAAAGCTATTTGGGCTCGATAAACAGCTCGAAAACCACCAGAACGATATTTTTTCGTATATCGGAATCAGTAAATCTGTACCATTCCCAATATGCTAAAAATACAAACGATACTATGGTGCTAAAATACATAAAACGAGCTATTTTTCGGATTAAATATTCAGATCTAATAATATTACTTATATTTGGATCGACGTGAATGTACAACCTAGTACCCTCCCACCATGCTTGTCTATGTGCCTATTCCATCTCATCCACACATCGCAACGGAGCGAATCTCATTCTCTCAAGCCAACATATTGTTATATAGACCAAGCTCACCAACTATTTATGGATCATATCCAACTTAACAAGTGTGTTGATAGTTCTGAGGGTTGAAAACTTGGAGGAAAATTCATCAATTTGTACGTTATTTTTATCGATCCGATGTTAAGTTAACATCGTGTTGAATAACCAATCCAGTAAAAGAGAGAAGTTAGAGAAAAGGCTCATAGAGCTGTTATATGATAATAGTATCAACCCAGTAAAATTTACGTCTAATTGTTATCGGACATATTCGGTCCATAGCTAGCTTATTAGCTCGACTGATGGTATAATGTCTTCTTACCAACCTTTGAATTTTGAGCTCCACATTATGAATTTTTGTTATCCGGCTGGCTTCACGGTTGCAATACTTACATACGACTAAACATTTTTGTATTTCGTCGACCAAAGGTCGAGCCTATTTAGCGGATCTGGAACTCAGACAAAAAATAAAGTTGCCGAAACGCGTTGGCTCTCGAAATCTCATGGAGTACCCGCATACATGTCACCACCTTTATAAAAAATTTCCGAACATCTAAAACATCTTTTTTTATTTATCTGTTACTGTCGAATTCCATTTTTTTTTCTTACATCTTAATCAGGAACGGGGCAATATGCTAGCCCCTATGCTACTTCCTCCCAATTCATATTTGTTGAGATTCAAACTTTCGAACTATCTTTAGGCTGTGGTCACCTCCACTATCCATTCCGACAACCTGGGGGGGCTTATGCCGCAAATTAACAAAATTGAGTCAATTCCAAGATTAGAGACTGCTGGGCTGTTAAGCATATCAAGACTTACTAAGCCCAATATGGGCTATTGGGCTGCCATAATTGTTCCAGAGCGTGCTACATTGTTTACAAATTAGTGTTACCAGTGCTTTTTTTTTTTTTTTTTTTTTTTTTTTTTTTTTTTGTTGTTTGTTTGTTTGGGGGTATAAGATTTTAGAAGTTGAATGTATTGTCAAGACTTGATAGAATTAACTGGAGCCTCTTGATTAGTTTTTTTTTCTTTGAATTTTCCAAATTAGTGTTGAAAATAGTCCACAAAATGACGGTTTCAATTTCAATCTTTATTTCTACAAAATTGGCTTTATAATGTGTTACAAGGTCACCATACTTGTAACTTTGTTTATCTCTCCGAATATACAACAACGATACTTCGATAGTTTCAAATATAACAAAAATTGGGTTGTCTGATATAAATTCTAAATTCCAAATATCGTAGATGAACTTGATGTTGTTATTTTTGGACCCTCCGACTAATTATTTATAGGAAATCAATATGCACAAAACAACTAAATAGCAATTACTTATTTTCATAATTTTTGTTTGAATTTCAGATAGATCCTTCCAAAATTTTAATTCAAGACCATAATATTGAAAATTGTATACCTATTTCATATAGAAAGGTCCACATCCAATTTTATTCAATCTAAAATTTCAAAAGATAACCACCATATAATCTAAAATATCATTCTTTATAGACATTTGTATTTTTATGCAATAAATAACTAAAATTATAAAATATATTTCTAACTCGAAATGATATTTTTATGTTGCCATTTGAATTAGAGAACATAAAAGAGGCCATTTGAAAATAGAAAATATAACGTATTTTAAATTATAGGGGGGGTTTAAAAATGCAAATATCCCCATTCCTTGTTAGACAACACTTCTAACAAATTTTTTTTCCTATACAAATTTTATCTCATATAAAATTGGTCCAAATATTTTATCTCTATATACACAAATATTGTTTGAACCCTAATAACATCTGACTGTGAGGCTACCGTTTACCGCTCAGTACCTACTCAAAATATAGGATAGAAACCAAACCGACAGTCAAAACGATATATATATATATAGACACAAACATTTTCACATTTTGAAAATCTAATTCAGTAATTAGTGTCGCTTCCGTCTATTTTGACAATTAATTTCATCATTAAATTTTCGTTCTAAGATGAATTGGACTAACACATTATTTCTTTTAATTATTTTTCTTTAATTGTATTTATTTTTTGGAATAATCCCTTAAGAAATTAAGAATGCACAAAAAGCTTTAACTTGTCTCAACTTTTACCAAGTTTAAATTCTTAATACTAATTACCTCATTTAGATATGATTATATAAATTTAAAATGAGAAGACATAATTACTCAAAAAAAAAAAGGAAAAAAAAACAGAGGGGCATAAACTTTAAAGAAAGCATAAGCAATAAGCCAAAGTTTATACCTTTTCAAAACATAAAGGTGATGTGGCATATTCTCGTGAATAATAGATTGTTGGTTCGAATTCTAACAATAACTGATTGTGAGGAACTATCATTATATTTAATTTTTGATTGAACAATATAATGGAATTATAATTCGACGGTCACATATTCAAAAATAATGAAAAAAGAAAAAAAAACAAAAAGCAACAATAAATAAGAGATAAAAAGGGAAAAAGATGGTTATAAAAATGGAGATTCTTACTAACTCCCTTTCGGCAGCATGAGCCAATGACTTCGAAGATCTCATTATCTCAAGAGTCAACTACGTAGTGCCTATGAAAGTGATGGTAAAGTTGGAATATTTAATCAATTGGCCTATTATTGATATTAATCCATGTCTAAATTATTGATTAGATTGGATTGGTACAGTCCGTGAATTTATCTGTATAAAAGTCGTACAAAAATAAATTAATTACGAAGAAAATTTTGACGCGTTTTTTCTTACAAGTTTTAGAAAAAAATCAACCGCAATGGCAAGAAGCTGTTCCAAGAATAATATTTAAAAATGGCGTATCAGTCACTGCTTATAAAAGATTGCGGAAAACAACCATTCATCTTAAACTTTTTATAAATATCTCTCTTTCAAAATACGTGTCAAAGATATTTGACTACTATAAAAATATTTTTTTTTTAAAAACCTGAATACAAAAATGGATAGCGATGTAATTTACAATTTTGTTATTCAAAATTGTATTTGAATTTATTTTTATTAGGTATTTTTTGACTAGAAAATCTTAATATGTTAGTAGATAGTTCTTTAAGATCTTGAAGTCTCACAATATTAAATTGGAAGTATTTTTTGAAAAAATTTTAAAATAAAAAAATTTGATTTTGATGTGATTTATAACTTTTATATTAAAAAATTTACTGAAAAAACTTATAACATATACATTAGGGTGTAAAAAATAATAAATTTAAAATAAGAAATATATTTATAAAATTGAAACATGAACGGCTGATATGCAAGTCTCCAATAACATTCTTAAGTTGTATTTTTTTTTCTTTTAAAGAAAAAAAGAAGTATGTGCAACCATAATGATACAAAAAAGGGGAAATGAAATTGCAATGAATCTTTCCTCAAAAAAAAAAAAAAAAAAAAAAAAAAAAAACCGAATTTGTGAACAAAAAATTCCGATGCAGCCGTTAATAACAAAGGATCGATCGTTGCAGATTGGTGAAAAAGCTGGATTCAGTTGCTGTCGAGCTGTCGTCCATGTTAACGGTTTGAATTTCAAAGACCGACGTCGTTTGTCGGTCGTTGCAGGTCTACATTGCACCGACGACGTCTGTCGGTGAATTTCTAAGTTGCACCAACTAGCGTGGACGTCAGTCGATGAAGAATATAGATACGATGGCTGATCGGCTATGCGGTTGCCGCAAGGGTTACAAGCACTGACGGCGGCTGCCGATCGGTGATGAATGGCAGCGGCGCCCAAATTTGGCGTGTGGTTGTTGAAAGGTGGATGTGTTATACTGTTTTATCTGTTCGAGACATTTACTATTATGATCCATTCAAGCGACTGATTCTCGCCTTTTTTTTTAAAAAAAAAAAAAAAAGGAAAATGAATGATAGTATATAAATAGCTACGTCGAGCATACTTTTAGTAATCCGAAGCATACGTCGAGATATGATTCATAATTCTAAATATACACATACCAACATTAGAAGCCTAATACACATATCAACATGTCTAGCTATCTATAGACACATATTAATGATAGCTTTCAACTGTTTTATTAATGGCTTGGATTTAATCGATCTTTGTATAAAGGATTGTAAATTGGGAGTTTTACATATCAGCCACCTCCGCCAATTATTGGGACAAATTAGGCCCATCTTCCAATCAACTCTCGAAAATGTCTGCGTGATTTGTAATATAAGGGATTGATTTGAAATAAATTACAGAGTGTCTGTTCTCAAATCATTAGATGGACGTCTATATGTATCTACTATATATAAATAAAGGATATGACCAATTTAGACAATTATAAATACAAAGCAATTATCATACTTAGATGACTGTCTTCCTAATATTCCACCAGTCGGAATAAGGACCGAGTCTAACAGGTAAGCAGTCAATGCAAGTCTATTAAAGGATACAGAAAAGGTATTGATAATTTCAGAGAAATTATCTCGGTAAAAGAGATAATTTGCGGATTAACTAGAGAATATTTTGCGAATATTAACAATAATTTAATTTCTGATTTAGAATATTTTAATATTGTTTATTAACTAAGCTAATAACCAGAAATTCTTCTGCCATTTTGTGCTGATGAGGTAGCCACCAACACCAGGACTCTGTTTCCGAACAGCGAATGTCAAGCACTCTGCTTCGTCGATGCATTGCTCCACAAAGTCTTCGTTTTTACTCCTGAAAAGGCTACTGTAGAGTCGACAGAGAAATCAGAATCCATAGTAGGTTTATCGTGGCCGGAATGGCCATGATATATGTCATGATGGTTCTGGCCATAATGAATTGGCAGACTTACCAGCAGAAATGTCTGAGAAGAGAGGGCTTGCTCTGTTTCAGCACCAAAACAGAGGCTTCCAGCTTCTTCACTTGTCTTATAACAGTCGCTAACTTTGGCCCTCTTATTACAAGTGCCTCCACTTTTACCTGACATTTTAGAATATATAAGCAATTTGTAAGAATATATGGAAAATATTATTCGGAAATGATAAACATTTTTAGTTATTATAAAAAAAAAAGTCATCCACTGTTATACAACTATTGCAATAAATAAACTAACGATCAATATCTTTTTTTTTTTTTTTTTTTTTGAAAAAAAAAAATATAGCTTTGTTAAAGGAACTCCACATCAGCTTCGACTGATTTAGATCGTTCTAGGAAAACTCAAATGACTTAGATGTTTTTGAAAAGTCCAAAAAGATATAACATCAATATATATTTCACTAAGAAAAAATTTAAATTTTCAATCCTGATAGGTTCGAGAGCATGTTATTACGAAAAAAAAAAGAAAATTATATAATATCTTTATAAATTACCTTTGTAGTTTGTAGAATTCAACTTTGAGAATTCTGTATATGGAATGAAAGTCCACCATAATAATAAGAAAAGCAGAGCAAATAGAGAATTCAACCTCGGGTTTGCAAGCCTTGCAAAGAGCAGCGAGCGATCGGGCTTGCTGCATAGCTTCTACGTCCTTACGAGCAGCACTGCAGGTGGCGCCGCCACCGCCACGGTGGCGGCTACGTGAATGCAGTACGTGGAGGAGCGTGAAAATATCACCCTTCGTTGCTACGTGAGTCAGTGCCCACATCATTGCATGCTTAGCTCCCGCGCCGCCGTCAACCACCACCATTACCCGCTTTTTCGCCGCAGCACCGCCTGCAAATAAACCCTCCATCTCCGTCGATCGTCCTCCTCCGGCGTCGGTGGTGGTTGCTCTAGAGCTCCTCCTCCATCTCATAGAGCCACCACCATTATAGCTTCTCAGAAGAGCATCACCACCCATTTTTTCTATGTACCCTTTGCGCGAGAACAGAATACATATATATAGAGAGAGATAGTTGAAAAAGAGGACAAAAGTGTTGATCGAATTGAAGGTGTTCACTGATCATCTGGTGCAGGAGGAAAAGAAAAGAGAAGAGTCACGAGGGAGTTCATCAGATGAAAATTGCAGGAAGATCAATCATATCAGATCAGATCAGATGATAAAGAGTACCATAAAAAGTAATAAAGAAAGCAAAAAAATAAAAAAAGCAAAGAATATCAAAGAAAGCCTGCTGTCTGTAAAGATGGATGATGATGATGCAGAATAACACTGTGCTCCATGCTGGAATATATTCTATTCTAAGTTGGTAAGAACAAATTTAGATAACTCAAATTCTTATCACTAATTTTTTTTCAAAGAAATATATAGTGCTGATAATACTACGCTGGTTATGTCTAATACTAAACTAGCTGTATAGAATAATCTTTTGTAAGCGCGTATGTTTATTGTCCATCACAGTGAGGTCGATTGCTAGCAAACTGACGGCAAAGTCTACGGAATATCCTACCATGAGTTTGAGATTCGTCACTTTACAAAGCACATAATTTATCGCTAACGGACGAGTTGGGGCCGGAGCCACTTGAAAGTTTACTTTTTTATAGGTCCACATAATGTGGATCATTATAAATAGAGTTTATACTTCATTTAAGCTCAATAAAAGAAAAAAAAAATGTATATTTGCATTAATGATAATTATTGTCTTCTATTAGTAGTTATGCGGTGAGAGTGAGCATCATCGGATGAGTGTTCGAGCGTTCGAATCCCTCTACGTAAACACAATATAATGGCGACATCTATGAAATTAATATTGGTACGCTGCAGAAGATCCTGATACATTTGAAAGCCAAGTCAGAGTGAAAAATTCCTCCATCACATATAATTTGTAAAGATTAATTTTTTCTTATCTCTACTACACAACACCAAAAATCAAAAAAAGTCCAAAAAAACAAAGTCCAAAAAATTAAATATATAGTGGGATATTTACTGCATCTAACAAAGTCCAAAAAACAAAAAAAGCTGCAAGCAAAGTGGGAATCAAATGATGCTCATGAGTCTGATTTTTCTTGATATTTTAAATAGAATAATAGAATAATATAAATTAAAAACAAAATAATACATCAGGTCACTGTTATTTATCTCTACGAATATACTGTTTCTTACGTTACTGGTAGCACAGGGGGGCAAAATCATGTTGCTGTATAGACGCTCAGCAGCTCCCACTCTGATCTGATGGGTCACTCCATACAGTAATATTGCTACATATTTCTATACTTTCATCTGTAATTAGTCTATAAAATTATATTTGTCATACCATATCCCTAACTTTTTTTTTAGGGAAATTGCATATCAGCCCCCTCTGTCAAAGGTTCGGGTAAAACAGCCCCTCAGACCGCGCACACGCTGTCACATCGGCGTTTCCAGATGCTGATTCGCACAAATTAGAGAAACGAGGGCTGATATGCAATTTTCTCCTTTTTTTGGTCAAAAGGAGAATGTGTCTCCTAACTTTTTATTAATCTACTAAATTTAATATTAGTTATATTCTTATTTATAGATGTTATCCTTCTGCGTTATGCTTTTCTCCATCGAAAACTAGTACAGATTCGGTTGTTGGTGTTTAGTCAATGGTTGTGTATTGACGCAAATTGTATGCCTCTGGAGGAGGTGAAACTAGAAGATATGGCCTATCGGTTAGAAAGTTCGCCGGGCGGTTGGCTTTCCGGTAAATATACTGATAGCGCACCAGCAAAGCACCATTTTATACTAGTTTTTATTATGACCATGCGGAAACTCATTAGACTTTAGTAGTTGGATTATATGTATAGAATCTGCTTCAAAATGAAGAATCCCAAATTTCCATGCAAGCGATGCAAAGTCCGGCAAAATTCCCACAACAACGCATCTAAGATTGAGCAACTGTCCATGCGCATGCTGAACTCGCCAACCCAGTGGCCTCTCTCGTCGCGGATGACCCTTCCGGCCGCAGCTGCAACTGTTCCAAGATTTCTACAAGCCCCGTCCGAATTAACTTTTACCCATCCATCCGCCAGTAGAGTCCAAGCTACATGAATAAGAGCACGCTGTGGTGGACCCTCCACCCTTCTCAATCCGCAAAACCACCGCAATCCCATTCTATCAAGGCCCAAAAAGTTATTTCTCTTTAATTTCATCCATGGGCCGGCCTATATACCACAAATTCAATAAATTCGATAAAGATTATCATTGTTGTATTCCAATATTTTTCATAGTAGGCACCGCCTTATTTAACCGGTAGTAAATTCTAGTGGACTTCCATATCAGCCCCTCAATGTTTTAAAACATGACAGATAAATTTCTCAATTTACATATTAATTTTGACACCTTAAAGTACTTTTTAGAAAAAATTAATTTTAAAAATCTATTAAGAGGTTTTGAAGTCTCAAAAACACCCACTTGAAATCATTTTGAAAAAAATCTTGAACATGAAAATTGTAAATTTTTATCAAAATTTGAATTTTCATGTTGAGAGTTTTTTTTCAAAAAAAATATTTATTCAATAGTCAAAATTAAACTTTGGGCCGAATATCAAAAAAATGATTTTTTTGAAAGTTTAAACAGTAGAAATTAGGGGTTGCGTTTGTAAGATAGGAAAATTTTAAGGGTTGAAATGAGATTTTGTCCTTAAATTCTAAGAGGATGAATTTTGAAGTCAATTTCCGCAAACTGAAATTGTAAATAGATTATCAAGCCGTTATCGTTCTACAAATTCCACTCCGAACAAAATATATAGTTAGAATGCTTGGATGGCAAAAATGTTTTCATGTTTTCAAATGAGATGTGATTTTTTGCCCTTTCTTCCATTAAAAGGTATATTATATGCTTGTGGTTTTAGAATGTTGGAATTTTGCCATTCATAAGCAAGGTAATAAGAGGGATGCAATGGACTAGAAAGCACGGACTCACCATACAAAAACCGCTATCTCTCTCAAAAAAGAAAGTACCAGTGAAACTAGAGATAAAGAGAAGTCATATAGCGGGTGGAATGTGGTCAGTAGCTCAACCATGTCGGCCAGGAAGATGGAGAAGCACCTGTGTAACCATTTGACCTCATTTGCTCACGCGTGGACCGTGCTAATTTAACATCTATTTTCAATGCGTTCATAAGCCGGGCAAGAAGCGACGGCGTAACCAGTTAAAGCACATGTTACTAGAATAAGAAGCTTGTAAAGCTCACCAATAATCAACTAATCTCATTAAATCTTAATCATGAAGAGAGCAACAAAAGCAAACCTTAGCTTTTGAATGATATGTATGATATAATATAGTTAGAAGGTCAATCTAACCATTAGACGCAGACAATTTTGTTAAGTGCCATGAACTTTTAAAGTTTATACCAATAGGTCTATCGATTTTCTATAAAATTTCAATCGGTCGTTGAAGCGTTTTTTTTTTTTTTTAAATAGATTTATGCAAGTAGAATCTATTGATAGATAAAAAAAAAAAGTATGAATTTCAATGCCTGGATATAAGGAGAAGAAAATAAGTTATTGAGCATGTTAAGCGCTAACCGAGCAGAAAGTGTGTCCGTAAGCCCCGACATAAAAGTGTTCTTGAGCACCCGACAAGCCAGAAGAGTGTCCTAATCAATCTTAAGAAGAAATAGTTAATTGTTCTAATTGAATAATTAGATCCAACAATATAAAATAATAGCAATAGTATAAAATTAGGAAATAATGAAGTTCGTAGTAAGATTGCTTATACAAAGCGCTTTCCAATGGAATGAAATCTCAATACACCAACATCCCCACCGTTTACAAAAAAAACTTACGAGCTCCCCCAATGCTTGTGCAACAAAAAGAAAAAATTACTTCTAATATAGAAAGGATATTCTCAGGAATGGTGATGGTGGTGGTGGTGGTGGTGAAGAAGAAGGGGCGAGACAGAGGGTGAAGAGTTTGAAGGGGTGGTATGAGCTTCTGAGGGTTGGGACGCTAAGAATTTAACGCTAAGAATTTTTCACCACTGAAATATTCGATCAAAATTTTAATTAAATACTCTCAATTAATAAATATAAATTACTATTGATCAACATCGCTTACAAAATAACAATCAATTTGGTATCAAATTAAACTTGAAAGTAAAATTATTAGCTAAAATTTAAACAAATAAAAAATCATACCGACGGTCGAATGGTGGACGGAAGCACGGCGCCGGTGCGGGAGGTGGATTGAGAGGAGATGATTAGGGTTAAATTCGTCGTCAGCGGCACACGGGAATTGGTCGAACGAATTGGAATGAAGGCTAACCTAAAGCTTTAAAGCTTAAAAAAAGAAAAAAAAAAGGTGCATCGCGCGGGTTCGAACACGCGCCGCGCAGTCCACTTACACAATACGAAATACTAAGTTGTTTTTAAGTTATCTAATAATTTAATATAAATATATATGTATATATACTGGGAAATCTGAAAAGCATGGGTATCACTTGACACCCCTGCTATATATATGGGTCCGTCCCTGATGGGAGGAAGAAGCTCTTGGATATCTGCAGCCATAGGTGAGTTAAAAAGCAACTAAGTGACAAATAGAAACACAGAGTTAGAGAGAGAGAGAGAGAGAGAGAGAGAGAGAGGGAGGTGGTGTTCTTCTACTGTCTTATGTTAACTCTATCTATGTTCTTTTGTTTCTATTTATTATTATGTAGCAACTTATGAAAGGGTTTCATATAGAGAGCACAACAGGGGTTTTCCCGGCATCAAATATCCAAACAACTAAATTATCCGGATATCTTGATTTTTTATAAGCTATTAATCCACCCAATTTGAAATAGAGAGATTTTTTACTGTAACAATTATTTCACATTATTCCGTGTATTTGTAAAAAAAAATTATTGAAAAGTATTTTTTGAAATCTAGAACTTCTATAATCTAGAACTACTATTTTTAAAAAAATTTCAAAAATATTTGTAAAAATATATTTTGGGACTCCAAAGTTTAACAAGTTTAAAACGGATTTATAAATTATTTTAAAATCCGTTGAACTCGTTAAAATTTAGTCTAAAAATAACTATTCAAAGTAATTTTATTTGTTTTTAAAAGAATTTTGGAAACATAAATAATATTTATTAAATTTAAGTAGTTTTATTGTCTATTAAGAATTTTACTTGTAGATAGTACCAATTTTATTTTTTCCAAAATAGATGAGTTGTCAAATGTTCCTTTTTGTTATTTCCAAAAATTTAACAGTAAAAATGAATAGATATTTTTTATTTATGCTGAGTTATTTATTATAGCTTGCGCTTTGCAAGTTACCAATATTTTTTTTTCTATTGATAATCGATTTATCTTAATCCTTGTCTTGACTTGCACCTATTCTGACAGGCCATTGGCAAAAGATGACTGTGTTCAAATATCGAACAGCAATGATCTGAACCAAAAAAGAAAAAGACAGAGGATACACCAATTCAACAACGATATGAGTTATAATAAACCAATTGAAAATATTCAGTATAACATAAAATCTTACGAGAAAGTATCTTCCCAATTCATCTCTTCTTTAGTTACATCAATTTTAGTTGGTTAAAATTGGATAAAATAATCTATAAATTAACATCAAAGTATACTCTACAAATCTTTATCGAATCAATTCCAATAATTCTGAAAGATTAAATGATCATAATAACAGATAAATAATTATTAATAAGCAATGAGTAATACTAAATCCGAAAAGTAGGAAACGTCTTATTAAGTCTTAGAGCTAATACGTGGAAAATTATCACTCGCCAGAGTGGGCCTCCGTTCGTAAAAGTAATTATATGCGAAGCACGCCTTTATTTTTATTGTCGTATTGCATTGCTGCTTATGGGCTCCTTTTTTTTTTCTTGCTGAATCACTAATTCATTATGGATTACTCACTTGAGAAGGTACAAAAAGAAAAAAAAAAAAGAAAGAAAAGTTAACCAAAGAATTTCCTTCGTTCCAAGAATAGAGGTTTTTAGATGAGAAATGAACAGTAAGTATTGATGTAGAAGAAGAATCCCCTGAATTGAAAGCTTCTGTTTGGACTGAAATTCGATACGGTAAAGAAGACATGGAGTGGAATAAAGAAAACCGTCAGACCGGACGCATGTCTGTGTACTAATCCATTCGAAGTTCTCATCTCTGGTGGGCTTTGATTAGATGATGTAAAATTAGCCGGGTCTTGCAGACGCCCCACGTTTCTCTTTTGTTAGGGGCAAATCAGCCCGGACAAACGTACAAGATTGTACCGGGGCCTGGATTTTTTGTCTTTTTTTTGTTAGTTTGTGCAGATTCGACCCCCAAGGAGAACGCGTTTCGGACCGAGGTTGGCTGATCTGCGCCACCCCCAAGAGTAGGGGAGCTTTTCGCAATTATCCCTGATTGGAATAGAAGAGGCCTACTGCCTGCTGCTACGTTCCTCCTTTTTTTTCTTTATTTTCTTGTGAAGTGAAAAGAGAGAGAGAGAGAGAGAACTAAGGATGGAGAGAGAGAGAGTAGGGGCCTGAATACGAAGACCCTTTTCATCGTTGATATTCGCCAGTGGATTTGTCCTGTCAAAGAATCAGACACCCTTAGTACAGTCAACTCTAAGATTCAGCTTTGTATAGAATGTACAAGAATACTATATCAACAATGCTTTAAAGCTCATGAACTTGATGTTGGAAAGGCTATCTTATTCCTAGTTTATTCTCTTCGTTTCCACCCAGCAAAATGGAATTCTCCAACCTGTTGCTCTTCGAATTCGAATTGTCAAATATATCATAGTCCACTGCTCAAATTACGTTAAGCTACTCATCCGGAATAAATCTAATAAAATATAAAATACATATGAAAAAAAATTCATTTCGCAAAAAGAGAACCAAGAATAACCATTCGCGAACACCCTTCGTGCGACTGAGCATGGCCGGCCACGATTCCTGTCAAACCGCTTGTAGCTGCAGATATATGGAATCTTCCTCCCATTCCATAACTCTTTAGTGTAACCAAAGCATCAAAATATGCCGAAAGGATGGTTTATCATTAAAAAAAATGAAAGGAAGAAAAAGTGGTTCCATCCAGCCCAGCACAGTAGAGATATAATGATGGCAAACCATATCAAAGTTGAAAATAAAGCAAGCAACTTATAATAATTCGTGCTGCTATCAACATTAGAACTAGCCCGGGCATAAAATCTTAGGAGGATAGCAGAATGCGGATACACAACCACTACAAAAAGCAGTAAAAGTATTATGCTGGTTAATCGAATACCGACATCAATGATAAGGCATTACATAATAATAGATGATAGGGCATAACATCGTTATTAGATCAGAGCAAATCGAGTCTGTGATGCTGATGGGAAAGCCGAAAGGGCATCCGGCTCTGATCATATCACGAGCATCGAATACTGATAAACTGGAAGTCCACCAGAAGCCATACAACTTCGGGATAATTAAAAAAAAAAAGAAAGCATAGTACTACTTTCATACATATACAAAAGACAAACTCAACTTTTAAAACTAAGACTAGTCCCCAGATATATGAAAAGAGCAAACAGTATCAATTCCGTGATAATATTTAGAATCTACAAAAGCATTGTGATATCTAGGATGTATTTTGTATGGCGACTCTAGGCTTTTTAACTTACAGAAAATGAAGATATCATGTCACTACTAAATAATGGAAGCCTCAAATTTACAGAATAATTAAAAGGGCAAAAATAGAGGTCATAAATTTCGAGCCTGTAGCCTCTTATACCTCTGTTGTGTGATGACAGAAGCTTTGCATCGATGTTTATATATCAAACCCAGGCATAGCAAACTGCGAGGAAAAAGCTTCGACACGATTACGAAGATCAATGACATCCTTGTTGTTGAGAAGACCCCTGAGAAAATCCTTTGGCAACTTCCCATGCTCTCTTTGTAATGAACATGCAATATGCGCAGCCCTGAGCAAAAACTCTGCCATCATCTCAAAATCACCTTCCAAACAGCCTCTTGTAGTCATTGCAGGAGTACCTGAACATATGAATGAACGTATTAGATTCAGACCTGTTCTGAAGATTATGAAAGTAAATTCATAAGTTGCTGTAGAGCGAACCTATCCTCACTCCTCCAGGAGAAATAGTGCCATTATCGCCATAAATAGGGGTTTTATTTAGCGATATGTGGCAAGCCTCGCATACCTTCTCAAAGTTCTTGCCTGCTCAAAAATTAAAACCGAAGAATTAGGAACCTAAATAATGAGTTTGTTAGGCAATGAATACTAGGGCACAGCGGAAGTTAAGGGTGAAATATATTCCAAGTAACACGGATGGCATGTGAGGAGTACTGTGTTTGTATCGCATATGAGCATACACATACCGAAAATACATAACAGACACGCAAAATTGGGCTCAAACGGTCCCTGCTAGGAGCCCACACAAGTTATAACCACTAAACTACAAGTCCAATACCACCTCTAGACTAGATGCTGAACCCTATCAACTTTGTTGACAAACTGCATACCAATCAACGCTCCCTTACATCTTACCAAACTCTCAAGTGTAAAGCTGCCTCTCTCTACCCTGTAGCTCCTAATTCCATTATTTTGAAGTTGCAGCACGCAAGCATAACTTAGACATAAGGCCTGCGCTATATAATAAAATTTAACTCACCAAGTTAATATAAATTTGGGAATATGTATAAAGACGCACATTTAAAATAGCACAGTTAGTGCATTGCTAATTTACTGCAATAAATCTCAAGCTTGCGATCAACGATTATCAGCTATGATCCACTAATGAGTTTTAATTGCCTAGAAAACTCGGAGAAATTCGCTTTTCATTCAGAATTGTGATGGACCATCTATACACGGATGCAGAAAATGCGGCCGTTTTCCAAATCAAACTTACTCACATGAAATCATCTCTCTATTGATGAAGAAATGTCCAGACCTTACCAAAAATGTTTCTTTTATTCAAGTAATGCTTAACAAGCCAATTTTTATACTTATACGAGCATTATCAAGAAGTTAGATTTTTCAAAATTATATAAAGGGCCCATTGGTGGAACATCGGCGGGTGCCAACCAAAGGGTTTACCACATCTACAAATCTTGAAAGTGGGTTCAATGCATGGTTAGCCCACTTTATATATATATATATATGACTACACAAGAAGAACTAAGAGGACTTGTTAATTACCTGTTAACCCAAAAGTTCTAAGATCCCAAAGTATCAAATGGTTATCTGTACCACCTGTAACTAATTTGCATTTTCTTCTCAGCAAAGCAGCAGCCAAAGCCTGAGCATTTTTCTTAACCTGCTGAATATATACCTTATATTCAAGTGTAGCAACCTGCTTCAATGCTATTGCCAATGCAGCAATATGGTTATTGTGCGGTCCCCCTTGCAATGATGGGAAAACAGCAAAATTTATTCTCTCCTCAAAATCATAATAATCACTTTCAGCAGCTTCATATAAAGAGAATCCACGCTTTCTCATCTTTTTCCCTTTCCGGAAGAAAATTATTCCACCCCTAGGACCTCGAAGGTTCTTGTGAGTTGTGGAAGTAACAACGTCACAGTAATCAAAGGGGCTAAGGCATTCCTGCATATGAGAGCATGAAATTCTCGTTAGAAATGAAGAGGTTCAAATCATAAAAGTAAAGATATCACAAAGCATTGATGAGGGGAACTGTAAAGAGAAAACATATTTTCAATGATGACAACGACCGGACTACTATTAATCAATGATCATGTGTAAAAGATGAAGAAACAGCCAGCAGCTATGAATCAAGAAAATCTTCATACCTCACAATGATTGCAAACTAAACTGGGGTTCAAGTGTTGTCTGAATATAGATCACTACATAGTATCTTCTTCATCAAAACGACATAACAAGACAACTGAATAAGCAAGACAAGTTATCCTCTAAATAGAACATACTATACAATACAATCAGAGCTTATTTACATGTCCAGTGATTATCATATTCTTCATGCATTTTACGTTAACAAAAATTCAAGTGTTGTCTGAACTTGCAGTTTCTAGTAATATGAAAATCTAAGCATTTTTCCCCTCTTACCATCTAAAATCTCGTGTCCGCTACCAAAAACATCTTACACTAACTTCCCTGATATTCAATCAATAATCGAAATCAAAATCTTTCTAGGGTTCCCTCTCTTCCTGCAAAGTGACTTTGTCACTTTTCACTGGCAATACCTATACTTTTAGCTTTTCAGCTGTATGCATACATATAGAAACTATAAGATCAATCAAATCCATGACTAGACATTGCCTTGATGGCTTGACAACATGATAATAGAACTCTTTGAAATTGTCCAGTCATGTAGCAACAGACTAAAGCACTGTTGTGAATCTAAACAGCAAGATCATACTCATGGAGGTGTTAATAACAACATGATAGCAAAACTCTTTGAAATTGTCCAGTCATGTAGCAACAGACTAAAGCACCGTCGTGAATCTAAACAGCAAGATCATACTCATGGAGGTGTTAATATAACTAGCTAGGTGCCCGTATGGCGAGATCAAAACAAACATCTTTTACCATATTTTACAAACTTTAAGGGAGTCAATAGGGACTAGCACTAAGAATGAAGCATTTATGGTGAGAGGTCTATAATAAAACAACAATCTAACATTCAATTCAACGGTTAAAATCCAGAAACTAAGCGTCTATTGATGTTCTTCAGAAGCATTATGTGGTTACAAGTTTTAGAACTTTCATAAGCAGTTAAGTAAGCTAAATCATCTTAAAGTGTGTTAGAAACTCGTAATCATTCAACAAGAGAGAACCAACAAATGATGGTATTGATAGCTCCCTCAAACATTGACGAAAGCAAATAAGTTGTCCAAGTACATGAAAAGCAATAGAATAAATTACACTTACGCTATTATTGTATGAACTTACTCAAACAACAACCAGGTTAAATATCCAACTAATGAACATTATATAGAATGAAAACTATTTGATGAATGAACAATTAGTAATTACCTTAGCTGCTATGAGCCCACTGATATGAGCCATATCGCACATCAAAACAGCTCCACACTTGTCCGCAATCTGCCTCATCCGAGCATAATCCCACTCCCTAGGGTATGTGCTACCTCCACATATCAAAATCTTAGGATGAAAATCCACAGCTCTCTCCTCTAGCTTATCGTAATCAATATAACCAGTCTGTGGATTAACTTTATAAGGAAGACTCTCAAAGAAAATCGATGCCCCTGATATCTTCTTCCCACTAGGTGTGTAATAACCATGGCTTACGTGTCCGCCAGACATTGAATCTAATCCCATAATTCGATCCTTGGGTAATAATAAACCTGTATAGACTGCAAAGTTCGCAGAAGTACATGAATATGGCTGAACATTCACACCCCAAGCTTCTGAATCGAGATCAAACGCAGCAAGCGCGCGATCACAACACAGTCTTTCAATTTGATCGATGTACTGATTTCCACCGTAATACCTTGCCCCAGGCATTCCTTCAGAGTATTTATTAGTGAGGTGGCTGCCTAGCGCTTCAAGAACAGCACGGCATACAAAATTTTCGGATGCGATGAGTTCGATTCCGCAGACCTGGCGATGACGCTCCTTTTCCATGATCTCAAAAACACCAGGGTCTACCGTCGCAAGCGGCTGACATCCCCATGATCGTACGGCTGCTCGGCGCGTCTCGAGATCAGGTTGCTGATGATCGGATTTCAGACGCTTGGATGATGAGGATGAGCACGACGATGACGTAGCAGCTTCGTCGCAGCGGCGGCTGCGCTTGGGGCCAATCGAGAAGCCCAGGAGGCTGAACTCCTCGTGCTGTTCGTCGTCGTCGTCGTCTGAAGCTTCTTCGGCACCGGCGGTGGATGTGTGACACGTGTCGTTATCCTGTTGATCGAGGAGATCGAGGGCGACCGATCGCGAATGCTGCGCGGAGAGCGAATCATCGGAGATATGCGGCGGACGAGAAGCGGGAACAGCGTGGGAATGGAACCCTAGGGAGAGATCAGATTGGGGACCGGAAAGATCCATTGGTTGCTCAGGAATCATGAGGTTCGATTAAAACTCGGGCGTCTCTGAGCAGCAGTAACAGCAACAGTAGCAGCGACAGCAAGGGAAGCGAGGGAAGCAGCGGAAGGAGAAAGCGCGGTGGCGGCGTCGTGGGGCGGTGTCCATGAACCGAGGCGGCGTTGGCGAAGGTGTGATTGAATTCTAGGGATTTGGGGG
Source organism: Xerophyta viscosa (assembly GCA_002076135.1). Lineage (NCBI taxonomy): Eukaryota > Viridiplantae > Streptophyta > Magnoliopsida > Pandanales > Velloziaceae > Xerophyta > Xerophyta viscosa. The sequence continues at coordinate 572,648 of MJHO01000119.1, read as the reverse complement.
GAGAAGAGGAATTGGGGAGAAGGTTCGGATGTACCTAGACGGGAATCGGGTAGATGGATAAGTGCCGGTGACGGGGACTGGATTTACCGCGATTCGGACAGGACCGGGTCGGTGTTTCGGACTGCAGTTGGGATTTATAGGTAGGTGAGGAAGGAGGGCGGTGATTGCAAGAACGTGACAAGAAAAGTGGCCGGGTCGCCGTTCCACGCGCGAAAACGTATTTTTGGCTCGTAAACAAACCTCAATTAATTGATGATCACATTTTATTTTCATGTAATTATTAAAAATAACTTTAAATATATAATTTTATTTCATTAATTTAAAACTCAAATATAATATTCACTGATAATTTTACATTTCAATTAGGTTCATTTTTTCAGGTCCAGTTACAAAATTAAAATTATGTAACAACGTGTTAAGATGTAAAATTAAAATATTTTAGATTTTCTCGAAACTGTATCACAAATATTTTAATTTAGCTAATTATGCGTATAAAAAGTTACGAAAGTATTTTCGATTAAATCAAAATGCCACCAACTCGTTACAGTAATTAATATGAAATTAAACTTGATGAATAACTCAAAACAATATAAGATCTTAAATTACAATCAACTATATATATAATATATATATAAATTTTAGGTCGACCTTGAGAATAATCCCGTTTATGACAAATTTTGGTCATCGGATCGCTACGATCTGATGGCTTAGATCACGTGTATGTTTAGGGAACAAAAAGTCAGTAGCGACCTTTTACAAAAATCGCTAGCAACTTTCGGCAAAAAATATTCATTCTGTTTCAGCCGTTCGGATCGTAGCGAAATCCCGAGGGCCAAAACTAGACCTAAAAAAAATATGTATTATATATGATATATATATATATATAATATATTTTATATATATAATATATATATATATTATTAATATAATTCTAAAGTAAAGAGAAAAATTTAGTGGCATTTTATATTCTCATACTATTTATCAAATTAATATTAATATTTATGATGGTGGTTATATAAATTTATATTCTATTTTGAATTAATCTGAATATTTGTCTATTATTATCCACTTCTCACAAATTATTGGAGTATTTGATAACCAACTTTTGTATCTACTTTTTTAAATCCTATATCTTTATGTTCCTTCTCGTTATCCCTCTCTCTCTTTTCATCTTCTCTCTCTCCCTCTTCATATTTTAATAGTTGTCTCTTGCTTCAAAAGTTACGGTGTCCAGCTTCGAAAGGTATTATTTCTTTCATGTGCATCACTATGGTTCTAAATTCCTTTTCAACTTATTGTTTTATAATATTTTTTTCAGAAATAATTGAGAGCTCGATTGATCCAGTAGCGAATGATAAGGCAGTTAATTTTTCATCCTATTAGAATCTATTATCCATAAATTTTAGTTATATTTAATTCATTTTATTACTGTTGTTATTTTTGGCATACATATTGTTATTTCTTAGTTTAAAAATATAGCCTTTTTGTTGCTTAAAAAAGCTTTGATGATCAAGGTCAACCCTCCAGACTTGGGACGATCGCTGTCGATTCTAAATTATTCCTAATTTTATATTCTTTTATATATTTTTTATAAGTAAATAATTAGTATTTATGTCACTTTGTTTATTTAATAGATTACTAATTTGTAACTTCTACGTTTTGGTGTTCCCAGCTAACATCCACTTGGTATTGCACTGGCTAACATTCAATTGAAGGTGTCACTCCTAATATCTCCAATAAATATATAAATAGAAAAAAAAATCTTAATTAAATATATATAAACAAAAAATAAAACCTAGATCATGTACTTATATTATTATTTACTTCTAATATTTATTTTTAAATATAATTAAAATTATTATTTTTATCTAACCGGTCATATCTTATTTGATTTATAGCTAGTGAGGTTTGGACGGAACTGATTAGATTTCGGTCTGATCTGCGATCTATAGTTTGAATCTTATTTGGGTTTCGTTCTGATCCAATCCGGTCCAAACCAATTAAACACTCTACTACATTGTTCCCTTTTATTTTTTGAGAAATTACTACATTGTTTTTTTTAAGTTGGAAAAAAATTGCTTTCGTCATTTCTTCTTGAAATCAACTAAATTAAGATATACTTGGAAAATGTCAGAATAAATACATATCAGCATATGCTTTTATACTATTTTTTAAATAATTTTTTATTTTATTTGATAATGACTAAATCAAGCAAATAATTTATCTATATTTTGAAGAATAATTGAATATGACAAATAAATGTTGATGTTCTTTATGATTTTTGCAGTTAATATTTTCAAAAAAAAAAAAAAAAAAAAAAAACTCTAACCATATATGGATCTCTATAATTTTTGCAGTTAATATTTTCCAAAAACATATCTCTAACCATATATTTTAGAGACCTATATTCTTTACTAGTTATAAAAATATTGAAGTCTCAAAACATATATCTAGAAAAATATATATTAAAAAAATATCTAATTGGGTATTTTAAGTATCTAAATTTTTTACTAATTATTAAAATATTAAAATTTTAAATTATACATTTAAAAGTATTATTTAAAATTATTTTGAATACGAAAATTATATAGCAGATTCACCAAACCAGCTCGTTTGGAAAAGGTGCAGCCACGCTGGCCTTCACTGTGGCAACGGTGCTAGTAAAGCCAGAAATTCCGGCCCAAACAGTGCATGCCAGGCCACCGATCCGCACTGTGTTTTATACTGTTGTCGGCCTCAAATTAACCATGGGCTGCGACTGGCCCGGCCCCATTATAAGGTCATGATCCATTCTTCACCCCATCCACCACAATTTTCCCTCCTTTTTTGAAATTTCCTTTTTTTGTTTTTTTTTTGTTTCTTTCTTTTTATAATTAAGAAAGCCTCAGAAAAATTTAAGGTGGATAATTAAACTTCAATCTCATGCCATGTCTTTTGCGTGAACCACCAAAGCAGCTCAATTTGAATCTCATCGTACAGATTTTATAGCTAGGAGCTCGTGCCCGCCACAGGATCCTCTCTCTCAGCTTTAACAAGATAAGCCAGCCACAAACCATCTGCCACGTGTCACGATAACACCCCTTCCCCCTGCCTATATTTCCCTCTCCGCTTATCCACCATCAGAGAGCATGCCACTTATCGCAGTCTAGCTACTACACTTTCAGCTTCGATCACTCTTTCTTTCTCACCATGGCCGCCGCTGCCACCACCGCCAGCGCCACCGCATTCCTCCGCAAGCAGCCATCGATGGCGGCGGGACTCCGAGCCGTCCCTGGCAACAGCCAAGTTATGTTCGGCCTCGGTAAAGTTCGTGGCGGCCGTGTCACCGCCATGGCCACCTACAACGTGAAGCTCGTAACGCCGGACGGCGAACAAGTTTTAGAGATCCCACATGACACGTACATCCTCGACCACGCGGAGGAGAACGGGGTCGACTTGCCGTACTCTTGCCGCGCCGGCTCGTGCTCGTCGTGCGTAGGGAAAGTTATAGAAGGTGAGGTTGATCAGTCGGAGGTGAGCTTCCTCGACGACGATCAGATGGCTGCGGGATGGGTGCTGACGTGCATGGCTTATCCTAAATCTGACTGTGTTATTCACACCCACAAGGAGGATGAGCTCGAGTAACATGAAGGAGAATAAGAGGGGGCATCAAAAGTTGCCATGAATTGAATTAATATGGTATCTAGTTTATAATTTATGATTAATGATGGATGATGGGATTCTTGTTTGGGAGCATGATTTGATGTTTTGAAGATATTATCAGTTGTAAGACCTAGTGACTCCTACTATTATTATGTTTTGAACGATAATAAAAACGTATTTGCAGCAGAATTTGCTTTGGGGTATTTTGGATTTCTGTTAGTTTAGCTGTGTACATATATGATGGATTTTGGATGCAGTATATAAATGATTTTTACTTATTCATTTGCCGAAGGAAATTTTTATACAAATCGGCCGGTCGTCAATTTCACTGTAGAATATAAATTTACTTATAGTTAAGAAAAAATTTTCAGCAAAATTAGTTAACATTAGTACTAGCGAAAAATGTTAAATCCACATTTGCTGAATTTTGAGCTTCGTTTTAAAAAAAACCAAAAAAAATCCACATTTTATAGGTCAAAATATTTTCTAAAAAAACATATATTTTAATAAGTAGATATTAATTTTAGAAATCCAAATACTCCACCTAAGCTAAGAATCTATCTGTATAACACCGTCTAGCTATTACGGAAGAAGAATACTCCTAGCGCTTCTTCGAACGTGAGGTGGAGCACAAGCGCGCTATCGCAACGGAACCGCGCCAAAAGTTAAATCCATCACAATGAGATTTTCTAAAACCTCTCTACCACTGCGATGCCCCACCGTTCCTATCAATAAATGGAGCATTGCAATTTAAAAACCAACCAAAACAGAACCTAACAAATCCTTCTACCACTTGTCAAGCTGCACAACTCTGCTCTTCGTTGACTCCATCGTGGTTATCGTGTACCCCTCTGCCACAATCGCCGAGTGGCATCTCGTTGATGTCGGCCCCACTAGCGCTTCTGCCACGTCAGATATATCCCTCTCCCTCCCTTCTTTCCTCTCCATCTTCGTTCCTTCAAACATCGAAAAATAGAACACGACGACTATTCTTTGTAATTGTAATCGATAGTTATCTACAATTGCCTCCCGTAAAATTTAGAACTACTTCCACGGAACGCTATGCAAAATGCCCGGCGCGTGAGGAGTATACAATACAATGATGAGTTTCTACAGTATGCTATGGGCGTCTAAATAGAAGAATGCATGTCTAAATGATCATTACTATAAAATCGTATAATAGTATGCTTTACGCGTCTAAATTAGAAGAATTGATCGTTGAAATGATCATTATAATGAGCATTATTATGATGAATTCTACAATAGTATGCTTTGCACGACCAAATTAGAAGAATTGCACATCTAAATGATCATTATAATGAGCATTATATCATCACTGTAATGACCATTATTATGATGAATTTTTAGAATACTATGCTTTGCATGTCTAAATTAATTAGAACAATCGCTCGTCAAAATGATCATTATAATGAGTATGCATACTTCGACATTTTGGCTCTTCTAATTCCTCCTCAGTTTACTATCGGGATGGGTGTAAGGTGATGAAGAATGAAACTCCGAGACAGGAGAAGACGTAGAAGCGGTGGATACTACTATTGGATTATGATTGTAACAACAATTTGCGACAAGATACTCGAATAGTCTTGGAATTCTTGCACAATGGCAGTGGATTTCCTTGAACTTGGTAAATTGGCAGCATATTTTACACATGCATACAGAGAAATAGCTCGGATGAACTTCCAGAAGGCAGCATTCATAACATATTTGAATTGGTTTAGTCGCCACCCTGGCAAAATGAGATATATATATATATATATATAATTTGAAAAATATAAATACCATGTTTAAAAAATGTCCATGATTATAAGATCATGATTTTCTAATATGTACCTTTTACAGGTTTTGGTAGGATTTTTGTACGTTTAAGATGCCTTTGCATGAGTGAGCTGGAAATGGAGGAAGCCAGTTTGCTGAACCTAATAATTCAGAAACACACCTAACACATGATATATCCCTTTTTTTTTTTAATTATTTAATTGTTTAACTTCTTTTTTTTTTTTCTTTTTTCCTTTTTTTTACAGCACAATCTGCTACTGGTTTTGGAGATTAGCAGAAAGCGACGAGCTAACAAACCCAACAGAGGGAGATCCATTCCGTGCCATAATTCTAACCACCTCTTGGACAGGGGAGACAATGTGGTGCACGTTCTTATTCAGCTGCATGGACCTTTACGGCAGTGAGTCAGACCTTGGGACTTCTTCCTTTTTACGGGCTTAGTATTTGTTGTATGAAAAATACTAAATACCCCAAAAAATCCACCAAATAATTTCTCCATACTCACATTTTTCACAACTTTGATTCCATACCTCCCCTTGTATTGCACCAAACATCAAAATTGATCACTCATTTTGTACCACATTATACTTCGGTAAAAAAATTGATGAACTCTTTGATTGATTTTTAGATCTTTTCTGTTATCTATACAGCCGAATTGTACTTATTGCATTCTGTATTATCTGACTGAAATATGATCTTTTCAACGAAGATAACACCTTAAAAAAAAAACAAAGGGAGAGAGCTCCATTGTTAGAACTATGATATATAGTCCTACAGAAATTTTGAGAACATGGGGAGTCAAACATGAGTCTAGGGCATGGAGAATTTGGTTGACCTACTGGCGAGGGCAGCGATCACCACTTTTTAAGTTGAAAAAGCCAAAGAGTGTTGTACTTATCGTCTATTCAGCGCCTTCTACTAAATCTTATGTATTCATATATTTTACACTTACCTCGAGACGACAAAATTACGCAATTTCTATTGTACATGAGCAAGAGGGCGATAAGTAGACAACTACATAGTATTTTTTATATGTGAAACTTTTCTGAATGCCCAGGAGTTTTACAACAAAAAAATTTGTTGGAAAGATTTATGAGAATATGAAAAGCACGACGAGCCAAGAAAAACATTTCGCATCTTTTTTTTTTATAGAAATCATTACATATCTAAATTCAAAGGGTGTAAATTTGGCAACTTCATAAATGATTCAAACGAAATCACAACAAGAACTTAAAAAATTAACAATGTACATATACTTTGTACAAAAACAGCAGCATCAAGTAACAACACTTTCACACAATAAATAAAATAAAATTCTCTTTTAAAAAAAAAAAAAAGACCCACAATTAAATAACTCAAAGAAAAATCCTCTCATTTTTCAAACTCAGCAGCAGCAGGATGATGATGTATCTGTGCAACTCTTGATCTTTGATCTGAAGAGTATCTTCTTCCTCCTTGAGCTAGTGTTGTCCACAGTGAGCACAACTTTACCTGGCTCTACTACTTTGAAGCTGTTCCTCGACACCGCCTCGTCAGTCTGAGCGAATTTTCGACACTTCTGAATGATCACGGTGTATCCATTCTCCGAGCTCGGTACAAACTCCGCCCCGTAGATCACATCCCAGCCAACTACTCGGAGCTCCCATAGAATAACACATTCCTGTCCTCACCAAAATGATACAAGTTACACAAAATACAAAACTTGATATACGTTAGAACAGAACATAGTCGTGATATACTCAGAATCATATATAATACATCATAATATATACCACACATTGAAAACGGCTCTGATTATATCAGGCCGGAATCCTAATAACCTTGATAAATAGCAATGTTCTTATTAGAATTTATGATATTCTAAGGCTACTCAAGTACCGGGGTATTGTCGAGCTGAAGCACATGGAATTCGACTTTAAAAAAGAAGGTTCTTAATTGGAGTATTGTCGAGCTTATCTGCTAAGTATAAGTTTTCTGTGTAAAGTAGTAGTTTTGTCCGACTATCAGTTTGCCTAAAATGAGAGCGTATTTCTACTATCGGCTTAAGATTTTCAACCATTTGGTGGAGTAATAAGATGCTTTACGATGAATCCATAAGTTGGATGTTTTGAAGTACAACTCTCCGTATAGCAAACCATATTGATATGAGCACAAATCGTGGGTATTTCCTGAAGATATTTTCTAAAAGGAAAAAACTACTCACCCCCAATAAACCACACATTAAACCAAACATAACTAATTTTCACCAGCACAGTTCGTCTCGGGTAAGGGTCTGTATATTTTATCTCGTGTTCGGCGTATAGAATTGATCAATGGGTACAACGTATACAGCAAGTTGGTGAGGTGATGTGGGTTCCTGATATGGTGTCACGTATATATATAATGTTATGTGTGATGGGTTATTTAGGTGAGCTTAGCAAAACCCTTTCTAAAATAAGTATCGGACTAAGCTACTAACACATGCCCACATTAATGCAGAAATCACCTATTATAATATATAATTAACTAATTAATCAAAAAGCGTCAGCGTAATTGATTAATAAAATTGGATGTTGGGAGACGACCGCAGTCTACTCTTAAAAGATAGGTTGGAGATTCGAATCATAGCAAGCGTAAGTCGGAAGGGAGTACCATACCGTTCCGTTTCCAATCGAAATGTAGAATAGAAACCGAACTCGACGGTCTCTTACCGCCAAATAAAATAAACTAAAAATGAAAATATTATGTAATATTGCTACCTCAGAGACAGGGATTTCTACAATTTCTTTGGTGGAAGGTTTAACATTGATCTCAGTAACAGCATCAGCACTGGAGAATTCCGAGTTTTTTTCATCGCTCAGACCTCCATATTGAACTGGAATTTGTTCAGGAGCAATATACCTGTATGAACGCCATGGGAGAAAAAAAAGAAAATCTTTATTGGAGGCTCATAAATGAACTGAAACTTAGAAAAAGATTGACTTTTTTATGTTACTTGATCAAAGTTTCAGTAGTTTTTGACGGCCCTGCAAAGATGAACTTGCTCTTGGTCCTCTGGGTGAGGAAGGGGCTGATCATTCTGTTGAATGCGAGGTACCACCATGGCACATTGATGAATATCTAAAACAGAATAAAGAAAGTTGTTTAATTGAATGAAATAGTAACTTAACTTTAGCTAAAACAGAGTAATGGTCCAAAATGTTAAAACCTAAGATAAAGAAACTTTATAAGGTTGTCCCGCGCCCCCAGCGTGAGTGGCCCGGGCGCTCGCCTCAGCGAAGCGGAGCGTGCCCGGGTTCGGGAGCTTTGGCCAGGGGGGCGTCCCGCGGGGAAGGGGTGGGGGTCGAAGGACGCCCCGGGTGTAGCCTCGTGGGGATGTGAATGGGGCCCTGCTGGGGTCGTGCGCCGTACCCGCGGGAAGATGGGAGGCCCAGTCGATCGGGTAGGAAACAGGGGATCGTGCCACCGCGTGGATTTAGCCTGTTACGCGGTCGCTCGAATGAGGGCCGGTTACGGGCAGGGTTCCCCCACAATAATCTCAAAAAAAAAAAAAAAACTTTATAAGGTCAATTATATTACTGTGACGTTCTTCATCCCGACAACTTGCAGTCATGGACATGAAAATAATAATAATAATAATTTGTATGCATTACCTGCTTGGCGACGAACTCGGGATAGTTATCCTGGAGCAGAGCAAGGGCCTGATTGGTGGCATGCCGGAGCTCGCGCTTTGCCAGCCCCGGTGAGTTCTTCAGGTCTGTGACCTGCACCATCGTCGACACCCCGCCGGGCTTAAAAACCAGCAACTCGCGAATCCCCTTCTCTAGAAACTGAGTCCTCCATCTCAAAAACCTCATGCACTTCTCCTCGTCTCCCAAAACCCTTGTCAAAATCTCCTTATCCTCTAACTCTCCATAAACGTTGTAACACACAGGGTGGCCTTCGCAATCGACGCCGTGCATGAACACCACCTTCTCGAGCTCCGGCACGCCAAGGTCTTCTTGTAGGAGGGCTTCGACGCCGAACTCTTTCCGCCACTTCACAGTGTTCTTTAGCATCGCCATGGCTTCCTTTGGTTTGAATTCGCGCGCGCGGAGGAACTTCAGCAGCACTGTGTCGCTCCTCTCGTCGCTCAGCAATGGCACTCCCCATATGGTCACGTGTTCCTTTGTAAACCTAGTTAAAGTCTCTTCAATGGCTTCCACTGTCTTGGCGCCGTCATCCTCCGTCGAAGCCTTCTCGTCGTCCGCCGCCGCCGGCGAATGAGTGCTAGTTTTCTCAGCCTTCGTTTGTTTCTCCTGTAAAATATTACAAGATTTTTTTTTTTGTTTTTTTTTAAGATAATAAACCTGAGATATTAATTATATCAACTACGAACTATATAATTACTCTAATACCTCAGCGGGTGGATCGTGATCGGTGTTGAATTCATTGTTGTCGATGGCAGATTGAACGAGTTGCTTGAACTCGTCGAGAGCTTTCTTCTCGGCCTCCGAGAGGTCGGTGACGAGGTTACTCTCCTCTTTAAACGAAGGAGAAGGATCAACATTGGATTTCTTTTGATCATCTTCCGCTATGGATGCAGTTTCTTTTTCAGCCTCCGCAACAACCACCTTCTCAGCCGCCGGAGCTAGCGTCTCAACCGCCATGGCTAAAGCTCAAAGAGAGAGAGGTCGATGATGAGTGTTTGGTAGAGGAAGCAAAGAGTAGCACGAGTTGTATATATAGATGGGAGGAGAACAAAGTTGGTAGAGAGGGAGAGAGATCGACAGTGAGACCAGACTGTCACGTTACAAGAACAGCTCTGAACATGTCTGGCAATGGCGGGGAGGAAAGTAACGGAAAGAGTTAACGGCGTCTGTCTCGCTCTCGTTGATTTGCTGCGCCGTTTTGTTATCTTGTTAATTAATTTCTTTTATTATTATTTTTTTTAACCTTTTAATAGGAGGATTTGGTTTATTTCCTTGTTTTATCTCTTGCTTTATTTGTAATAATGCAAATTATGGTTGTACAATTTCAAATGCGGATTTCATTGAAAAATAAAAAATGCTGGAGAGCATTCTATTGGTCGGGTCAGCGGCCACAATTCATATTTGAATAAATTTGCATGGATCAAATATGTTAAAAAAAAAGATATTCTACTATTTTGGTAAAAAAATATTCAAATATTATCAAATATAGAGGAATGTGTGAAGTAGAATCTATAATGAACAGTTAATGTAGTAAAATAAAAAGTTAACATTATTTAAAAGTGTGGGCAACTTTCTAAATAAAACCACTTTCTAAAATATATATTTACTCTTGAAAAGGTTAATTTGTTATAACTATAAATTGACAATTTTTGGAAGTTTTTCAATCCTTTATATTAAAATAATTTTGTATTATGCATGTTTAGTTATCGTAATATTTTGAGATACTAATTGTAACATTTTGACGCCGTCCTAAAATGTCATCCCCTTTACAAGCAATACATCAGATCTTTTAGAGTTCAATTTAGAGACGTAATAAATCGGCTCAGATGGATCTTTTAGAGTTCAGGTCTTTTTGGGATATCTTCTGGTTGATCTAAATGTACAGCCATGGCACTATTACTATAACAATACAAAACATATGTTCTCATGCAAAATTTTACAATAAAATATTTACGCTATATAAATATATATTTTTCTCGTGTTTAAATAAAAAAAATAAATTTTATTATTATTTTTTTGAAATTTTTTTTAAATAAAACTTGTAGATTTTGATGAGATTTACAACTTTAATATTAAAAAAATTTTCAAAAATATTTCCAAATAGATATTTTAGAGCTCCAACATTTAACGGATTTTAAAAATAATTTTTAAATCAACTTCAAATCGGTTAAACTTTGGAGCCCCAAAATATATTTTTAGAAGTATTTTTTGAAAAAAAATTTAACATAAAATTATAGATCTCGTCAAAATCTACAATTTTGATATTAAATTTTTTTTCAAAAAATATTTTTAAATAACTTTTTTTACGGCCATTATACAGAATGAAGTGGTGAAACTGTTACACCAGATAATCTCTATGTTCTCAAGGTACTTGAACAAAACGTGGTGTCCTCATTAAGCTACCACCACCACCATTAGCAAATATAGGCTGAGATCATGCCGGAATTAGAGGCCAAACACAATCATATATTATCATTTCATATATAATAATAACAGTAACAAATATTATATTTTTATAATTATATATTTTTTTTATCTATAAATTAAACAAGCAATGATTGACAGAAGAGCTGGCTTTCCTCATACTTTCCAACTATCATTTCCTTAATTTATCACACCGCGGCTACTATCATTTGTCGCTCCGTGATACGTGTCATCCGATCGTGTGGAGTTTACGAGATGGAGGGTGGAGATTAAGGAGGAGCGACGGGAGGAGTGCTGCAGAACTTTTGTTGCTTTTGTAATAATGGAGTCGTATAAGGTTTGGGCTTAGTTGTATTGACCATTGAGGCCCATTATTAAAATTATTTTTTTATTCAATGTTCAGAAAAAGTTGGCCGGTCGGTTGTGAACTTGCTAATTACACTTTTAACTTTTTGGCCCTAGACCTAGGGCTCGTCTAGACATGACGTCGTAAAGATGGACCGAAAACAATCACAAAGCACACAGAGATTTATATAGTTCGGTGAAGATAAACCTATGTTTACGGAAAGGGAGAACGCTCTTCTCACTATATCTGTCGTGAGAGCCGAGTAAAATATATCCCTAAAGTTCTAGAGCTGGATTCTTTATATATGTGCATGAATCCGTCGCCTTTAACCCTAAATCTTTTTTCCTCTAATTTAACAACTGAATACCGATTTATAATAAGGAAAGCTAAATTTACGTTGCCTATAACGGCTCATGGATAGCCTAGCAAGGTCCATCTATTCGGTCCAATCGTGACTCCATCACATCTGCTAGACCGATTTTGAATAGGTCATGTCCGGACCAAACCTGATAATTCATGGACCGTACTGGTTTTAAACAGTTCTCATGAGCGAAAACTACAGCATGCACGGTCATCTTCCCTGTTCGTCGCACTTTTAGCCATTCGTCATACCGTTGATGTGCACTAATTTGACGAGACTGCGGCATACCGCATTCCGGTCGGGGAAGATGAATCGACGGTGACTTCCTCCTCGTGATTGAGCTTTGAAATCGGTGCGACAGTAGTGAGTGACGTGGAAATCATGGTGTGGGAATGATCGACGACGTTGCCTTGATTGCTGTTAGCGACAACGGCTCGAGTGACGGTTTGATCATCGAGAAATGGTGCCAGCAATGTTGCTACTCTTGTAAATCCAAGTTGTGTGCTAGGTTTAGGTCTATCCATCGGACTTGGCTAATTTCTGATTTCTTTGTCGGTTGATATCTTTGGCCTCGACACCATACAGGTGTACTTGGTTGATTTCTGATTTCATGGAGTGATTTCTTGGGATCAACATTCAATAAACTCGATCGATTTCTGATTGCTTGGGCCAACCGGTTCTCGGTCCTATTCAACTCTTGAACAGTCTTTGACTAGACCGAACCAACTGATTAAGAGCCGAAACCAGGACCGCATACCGGCCCAAATACATACCGGTTTGGACCGAAAGGACCGACCTTGTCTGATTTTTCGGTCGGATCAATATATGAAAACCTCTATGTAGACTAAACCTATATACATCACACATAGCGATTAAAACATTTTGCAAAGAACACCAACCACTTCGCTTCTCCAATGGGCATTAAGATCCAGTAGTCAACAGTATTTTAAAATGCAGACAATCTTTACTTATTTAGGTTATACATTAGAAGGAAAATAGGTACCAATTTTTGGAGTCTATTAAAAGATATACATGTAGATAGAGTGACCGTTTGGGATGTACATGATTTGAGCTTCGGAGCCTGTCACATAAGTTTGTAGCGATGGCGCTTGTTTGTGAAAATTATAATTTTAATCCAAGAATTTACATATTTCAACCATCTAGGGGGAGGGGGCGGGTGGTGTTTATCTCTATTACTAATGAGTAAGCGAGATTGATGGTGAAGTAAAAGTGGAAAATTGATAATAGATGATTTTCTCAAGTGAGTTTAAGAAATGCTACAAAGGAGTCTTTTTTCTCTCTTCCCCATCGAGGATCTCTCTGTATATGCGCTTTATCTCTTACGCGTTGATAGATTGTTGTTGCTTACTTTTTGTACTGTCATGTGCTTAATTATATTCTCCTCCGTCTCTCTTTTTATTAATTGCATGCATTCAATACGATATAATTATTAATTGCATGCATTCAATACGATATAATAGAAGAGGTCGGAGGGTCGTCGTTGTCCAATTCCTAAGCTCCCGTCGGCATTTCCTCTACGCGCTCATATTTGTTTGTAATTCTTCCTCCACGTGTTCGTAATTGGTCATATTAGGTGATGAGTTGACGTCCTAGTAGCAACACAATCCCAAAATATCTTCTTGCCTTGGCACATGTCCCAATAGTAGATAGGCACGATGCCAGCCTATAGACGGGACGGGACGTGGACTAATTGCTAGGTGTCGTATTACCACTGGTTGACTTGCTGACTTAAGGGCATACTATCATTAGATGGATCATGCTGGCCAATCCGATTGGGAGGTTGAATAGCTTCCTTTATAAAGCTTTACGGCATTTTATCTTTTGGGCCTCGAGGTCCATCCTCGAGAAAACCAAGTACATTAACCGGTCACATATTTGAGTTTCCCTGAGCTGTGGTGTAAGCAGTGTAATTCGGCCCTTTTATCGGCCTTCTGTTGACTGATGGGCCTCGGCCTGATCAAACTCGTTTCCTAACTTCCGGTCTCGATCCAAAAGGTCACGACTCGATGATTATATCAGTGCACTCAAGCACGGAGAAGATCGAGGCCGTCGTTGGAGCGGCGGCGCTCCGCCAGGGTTTCCGCCTCCCTATCTCCGCCGCGGCGGGATTCAAGTTCAGGAAGAAAAATTCTCCACGTCTCCGCGACTCCCTCATCACATGTCTCCAGATCCCTGGAACTCAGGTGATTTAAAAGCTTACCAACTCATAAATGGTAGAAGCACTCATGTAGATTTTTACAGTGTAAATTACATATTGTATCATGTTGGCTGGCTGCATCGATAAGCACTTAATGTAAAAATAAGCATATTTCCTTCTATTTAATAAAACCAGCCATCCCTTGAAAGATCTGACAAAAACAATGGTACCTCGTAGAGTTGGTGGAATCATACAGCTATTTTTCGTTAACTTATTTGTATTTGCTTGTTTAAGAAGTTCGCAAGGGAATTTTGTATCATTTTGATATGCATACTTAGCATTCATTCTTCACTGGATTGTGATATCAGCATACTAAGATGTTGGAGTAGAGTAACTTTTTGGTGTTGATTGGGCCTATTATTCTCTTAAATGCTAAAAAAAACTTTTAAGTTTTAGAAAAGGTAATAATAATGTATAATGTATTACATTGAGTCCACTGTAATTGTTCTACACGCCTTTGGGATACGTTAATAATGTATTATCAAGGTGTTTGTAAGTATGTTAATGCAATATCTATTTCAATTTATGATTTTTAAAAAAAATTTCAAATAAAGACTGCTTTTTGGGAATTATTATAAAAAATTCTGTTTGTAATTGGTTCAAGTTTATGCTATAGTTATAACAAATAAATTTATGGATAGTATCAGATTATGTTTCCCTTTAAGATTCGTGGTATTCTTCATGAAGTATATTACAGGCGAGATAAAAGTTTCACATATTTACTAATAATGCTTGCAAGATTTAAACCTTACCCCGGACCAATTAAGAAATTGTTTGTGAGAATTCTTTGCGGCTTAGACAAGTAATTTTTGGAGCTGGATTGACAAGTGCTCATCGATGGCCTGTAGCCAGAAAGACCTGGGAGCACCAAAAGGGTCTCTATTTGTTAATCTACTGTGAATTCTGAAATTCTTCTCCCATGACCTCACTGGCTGTTGCTGAATCAAATTGTTAATGTACATGCAGTACGTACTCATAGTGTGTTGTTACTGTCTATGTGCAAAATTAGTTGAGTAGGTAACTTGTCATATTTATTTAAGAGACTTTCATATCAACCCCTCAAAGTTTTAAACTTGAAGGATAAATCTCTCGTTTTATCCGTTAATTTTGACACCATAAAATACTTATTTAGAAGTATTTTTTTAAAAAAAATATTTAACATAAAAATTGTAGAATTTGATGAGATCTATAATTTTTATGTTAATTTTTTTTTTAAAGCTTCTAAATAGGTGTGTTGAGGCTCTAAAGTTCAGCGGGTTACTGAATCAAAAATATCAATTTGGAAAGTATTTTTTTGAAAAAATGTTGAAAATGAAAATTTTTACAAAAAATACTTATACAATTATAAAAAATGTTTTGGCACCAATATCGAAAGAGAGATTTTTCGAAAGTTTAAACAATAATTAAGGAAACTAGAAATTGATTTCTACGAATAGGGAGAATCTAGGCGCTAACATGGAATTTGCCCTGTTTATTTGCCTGTGCAGAGACCGAATCATTTTTATTGATAAAGGACTAATTTGTGTTAATATAAGTATGCCAATATGTTTCATGCACGTCGATCGCCCCTGCCCATTGGCTCATGCTAATCTGCTGTCTGCGGGCAGGGGCGGGCGCTAGGACGAGCGGAAGGACCACATATTGTGTGTTGTAACACCTGGTGGGTCTCCTACAGTCTGCTGATACGTGAGTTGTGGCGGGTGTGTCAAATCTCGATGGGCCTCCTGCAGCCTGCAACCGACAGGCTTAAGGAAAATAATGTATGCCGATACGTGTCGGACAATATCGCCTATATTCGCACCGATAAGGCGGATATAATACCGATAGCAATGCTGAAAAAAATTAATTAATTAATTAATTAAAAGTTTTTTTTTTTAAGATTTACTTTCTTGTTTTTTTAAAAAAAAAAATAGAGTTCATTACTACAGTGCTTGTCTGTTGCTGAAGTCCACCTAACTTGTGCTGTTGGCGAGAATTAAATTAGACAAGAACAAAGGCAGGCCCCAAAAGCAAAACGATCACGTGATGATGATGATGATGATGATGATGATGATGCTGTATTAGTTTCTAGGGCAACAGATAAGGGGGTGTTCAAGGGTCGTCCCCACCACATTACCTATATAGTAAAATTGATAATGTCCAATAAGCAGTTTGAATAAAACTTGTAGATAAGCCGGCCTTTATTATTCCATATTTGACCCCGTAGAAGGTGTCACAGGCTTCGGACTTGTCCACAAAATATGAACCGATGTTATCTGTAAGTTCATCCGTTACGATGGTCATATTTAAAAAAGTCAGTTACGAGATAATCTCACAAAAAGCTTCATAGTTGACAAATGTTGTGGACGCGAAGGATAGTAGCATAACTTAATATCTCGGACGAGTTGTTGTGGACATGGAGTATAGCGTCGTGAAATAATATCGCTGGCGGCGGATGATATAGATGCGGATTTATATTTGGTAGTATAATGGCTGCTTGATTGTCCCACACAAAAAAAATGACAGAGAGGGAACTTGCCATCCCCTAGTGCACTGTACAGCAGTACTTTTGAAAAATATTGAAGAGTGAAATGGTCGTCCTCTGAATCAAATTCATCCTAATAAGTGTTAGATCCATTCGGTTTGGCCCATTAAATAAGTTCATATTGAGGATAAGTGTTAGGATCCACTAAATTTGGTCCAACATATAGGCCCGTATAGAAAAGTCTAGATATCATGAAGAATGATAATGCTTCATGTGGAGTTCTTAACATATGACTCCATATTTTTCTAATAGATGCGAGAAATTGTATAAAACATAGAATTTGGTCCTCCTGCCTTCGGTTATAAATGCTCGTGATCTCATTAAATAGTGATCGAGAGTCTAAGAAAAACTAAGAAAATCAATAAAAAATTGTTAGTAATCTTGTTCCGCGTTATTTTATGACTGTATCTATTTCGTAATCAAAAGTTCATAAAAAGATCATGTAGCAATAACAACAGATAGGAAAGTTTATAATTTTTACATATAGTAGTAGGCTATGAAATTGTGCTAATATTTAAGTAAGAATGCTTCTATTGTATATAATAAAACCTCACATTCATCTCCAATAATGACAAAAAAGTTGAAGAGACCACTCACAAGTGTTACTTAATTACTGCTTGAAAGAGATGTTTTCCTACCTGCACTAAAGAAATTGAATTTTGCGGGATAGGTCTCCCTAAACAATTTCCATATATTCTGGCCCTTAACAAGCTAGCAATTAATGACAGCACCACTTCTTTGCAGACAAATTTTTGTTTGAGAAAACATTTGTTTATCAACTAGTATTAGCCAAATTGATTAACCAAACTGAATATGGGAAGGTAACTATAATTTATCTTTTATAAAGAACAGACCGAAAGTTCGAATACCGTTTTAATCGAAATATAGAATGGTCATAGATCCAAAAAAATAATACATCTATATATATATATTATATATATATATATATATATATATATATAATATATCAGGAAAAATTGTTTCATCTAATGAAATGACTAAAGATCATTTTATGGGGCTAAAAATGGAACTGAATTAAGATAAAAATAAATTATGGCAAAAAGAAAACTTAATTTTGTATCCATTTTTGCTACAACTTTATATACTGCAACAGTACTAAATATTTATAGTCATTAATAAGTATTGTTTGCATAAAGTTAAGTGGGTGCAGCAACGACATAGCAATGCTAGAGTACTTTCTATGGCTGAATGTGTATATTTGAGTCGAAAGATATATTAGGAGGCCCTATTATGTAAATAAATAAAAATAGAAGCCAATTTCCAAAAGTCAAACGTGAGTCTTGGAAAAGATATAATGTTACTTCAAATTAAGAAAAAGGATGGGTTTACCTTCTAGAAGGTAAGACCACCAACACCAGCATTGCTTTTGATAATTAGGCATCTAATCGATTACGATCTATCTTATAAAAAATCGGTCAGAGATTAAAAATTTTGCAAAAATGAGTTAAAAAAATATCATATCATTCTATTTTTAATAAATATATAAAATTAAAAATAATAATTAAATAATTAAAAAAAAAACATCCATAAAGATCCGGAGGTCTGTTTGAAAAGGACATGCTTTTTGAAAGAGAGCAGCAGTACAATAAAAGACAACCCTAGATTCATGATAAAAAATAATAATAATAATAAAGATAGAGTAGGAGGACATTGGTAGTTAATGAGCTGATGTCATCCTCCTACAACCTCCAATCTTTCAAATTTTTTTTTTCCTTTTTTAAAGAAATATTCTTATTTCTACTTAGTGGAAGAATATGACTGAATGATAAAAACTTTTATCTAGTAGCTAAAAAGTTGTATTTGTTAAGAAAATTTCAACAGCGAAAATTTTTTATAAATTCGAGATCTTCAACAAAATAATATATAATAATATATATTTAGTAAAAATTATTTTCTTTTTTTTTTTTCTAATCTGTATATGCACATACAATAATTTTTATGGAGTATAACCTCTTTTTATTCTTTTTTTTTCTTAAGAGTTTTTCGTGCCAGAAATTAACAAATATTTCCTAGATTTTGCTTTTTCTATAGTAGCCTGAAAAAGAATGAGCCCTAAATACAGCATTAGCAGACTACAGCTTTTTTTTTTTTTAATTTTCTTTTTAGGATAACAAGATGAACTCCAAAATAATAATAATAACATACCTAAGTTTTCTTTTTTGAATAATGTAAAAAAAAATCCGTATCTTTTAAAAATAGTAAAAATCATCCCTGCCCTTCAACTTTTTAAAAGAACTTATGGCCGGATATATATGCTCCGAACGTCTAGTTAGTGTTACAATTAGTATACTATTATTAGCTTGTACCGCAGTATTTTAGCTAAAATTTTTAGACGAACAAATGAAATATTTCAGGAGAGTAAGTAACATATTCCGGCCCTCCAGATGAGCTAAAAAAATGTTAGAACAAACAATCAAAATGTTTAGATCGAGCAAAAAAACTATTCTGAAAAATAAACTTAGTTTTTTCATTTAAGGAGTTGACTTGTCCATATATATAAAGCAGAATTATTTTTTTTTTTGACAAAACCCCTTTTGTAGTGGTTTTAGAGAAATAGATAATTAATTTAGTATTGACAAAACGTTTAGCAAAGTTGGTAGAGAGAGCCATTAGAGATGGAGATTGGTTTCTCTATCAAATGGATCCCACATTAATCATTGGTGGTCACAAGAGGCATTCTTGGGTGGAACTGTTTGGTTTCTCCTCTGTTTCTCTATCTATTTTAGATCAGCTAAAAGATAAGATGGGCGGATGTGGCTGTCCATCGATTCCAATGGTCATGTTTTAGAAGAAATTTTTTCAAAAAATATTGCTAAATATCCAATTCCACACGTTAATTAACAAAAAAAAAAAAAAATTCATATACACTTGGCATACATAAAAATGTGGCTTTGTATAATATGCAAATGTCATATGTATTGTGGAGCGGGGTTTGCGTTGTATAACTAATGCTAGAACTCCCAAAAAATTTCCCTAAAATCTATGAACTCAATTTGATCCTTATATACTTTACCTATAGAGCACTACTTGGTTCAACTACGAGTAAAAAAAAAAAAAAACCGTAAATTTTGGGAGCTCTAGCATTTTTGTTTCTGGTATGTCCATATAACTTGATAGCAGTTAAGGGATTTCAACTGCAATTGCACACACCTAATTACAATGCATTGTTCATTGGCATCACAATGACCAGCTACAATAATTAGATAAGCTATCAAAATACCTGTGGATATTACAATAATTAGTTCATGTAGTTGGCTGATACATTTTGCGTCAATCCTCAACTTAATTTTGAGTTAATTTGCTAATAAAAACAAGTAAATTTATATTAATTAATCAAATTTGTTGTAAAATGGATATGTTTTGATCCTTTACTGAGATAATCAAAATCATCGCAATTTTGGCTTCTAAATGATCAATTATCAGCATATATCACCAAGAAAATACTAGGAAAGAATGTGTGTGTGTGTGTCTATATATATATATATATATATATATATATATATGTGGAGCCACACTTCAACATCACATGCGCACTCCCTCGACTGCATTCTTAACCACCATTTTTTCCTAACCCTCAATAAATTTGTAAATAAACCAAAAAAGAAAAAAAAATTAAGAATTTCATTTATCAGCACCTCCACCTCCTTTTTGTTCATTTGGCCCCGCGTTCCTACCAACCCTAACACATCACATGCACTCCACACTCCTTCGACGTCACAAAACCTTTTAAAATATGCCCTTAGATTCCCACTTCAAGCACCATACAACCATTATCATCTCTCTCAATATAAAAATTGTTATTTATCGGTAATATTTTAAACCTGATTTATATAAAAAATTATATTGCAAACCAAAAAATTTGCACTTGTTCAATAACTCTATCTAACATGCATAGTGAAGGCTTGACATCAAACTAGGGCCAAACTGCTGAATTATTTGCATTTCAAATCTGTCATCGTGAATAATATATATATATATATATATATATATATATATACATAAAAAACAATAACTAACATATATGTAGCAAAAAACTGATATAATGATGAATAATATGTTATTTGCTGATGATAAAACTCTACACATGTGAAACTTGTCATCATGCATGCATAACTCATTAAAATTACAATTTAAGCTAAACTAAACTTGGCCTGTTGTCGAATCTAATCATATTCTTGTTACTGTTAATATTATTATGCGGATATTGGATTTTTTGGCAGCTACAAGCATCGCTGCTTTGCTGTCCAAGGTGGCAACACAAGCACACCGCAGCCTCCGCCACCGCCGCTGGTGAACTCGGCGACGGCGTGGCGTGCGACGAGTAATGTGTTTGTGGTTCGATAGATTGGAAAGAAAGTGAACTGATAGACAAGTCGAGGTTAAGGCCGAGCTCCTCTTTCATCGATATGGCAGCTGCGGGTGAGCGGTCATGAAGAGGAGATGGTGGTGCTGTGTAGGTCACGGGATTGGCAGTGACGGCAGTGGAAGCGGCGGCGTTAGAGGAGTTTACTTGGCTATGCGTCTGCGGATCAAGGCCTCGGCCTAGGAGCTTTCGCTTGATGTGTGTGTTCCAGTAATTCTTGATTTCATTATCCGTTCTTCCGGGTAGCCTGGCGGCAATGGAAGACCACCTGATTTAAAGTTGCACCATCAGATTTTTGTCTTTATAGAATTTCTTAAAGATAAAGAAGATTTCATTGAAAATAAGTGGAGCAAAATATGAATTAAGACTTCATGGAATATTCTTTTTAACTAGATTGTTTAGATCATACGTGTATATTATATTTCATAGTTCCATTCCCCCCAAAAAAAAGTTTCCTACTTTTATAAGCATGAGATCATTGTAACGTCTTACTTTAGAAGTTATGAAAATATAAAATTGATAAAAGTGGATCGAGAAATGGTGAAATTGCTATTTAATTATTTTGGATTGTGCTGGAAATAATTATCTTATTTACTATTGATTGTGAGAAAAAAAAACTACACTATAATTTTTATTTAATTTAGAGACCAAGTTAGATTTGTTATTGTCATATAAATATCTATTTTTTTTGAGATAGATCTAATTGGTCGTCAAAATTTATAGTTCATCATGACCACAAATTAAAATTTTTAACGATATAATTTAAATTTTTTAACAATACTTGTAAATATAATTTTGGAAATTATTAAAAAGTAATTTAAAATAATTCTATTATCAAAATAAATGTTTAAATAATAAGTAAATATTATGTACTTCTAAATGGAAAACTAAAAAAGAATTATAACTTAGTATATCATGAGAACGTAAAAATACTTCATAAAATAAACTAAGCTATTACCCTTTTTGTCTTTAAAAAAAACCAAAATATTACAATACTACTAGCTATAATTTAAAATTTATTAATATCTTACTATATCATTAATGATCTCCACTTACCACCCTTCCTCTCCAGTTAAGCGAAGATCATTTGTTCTAACTTATTATATTCATTTTATATTTAAATTTATGAAACCGTTTAGTAAGTAAATAAGAAAAATGGTGAAAATCATTTATCAATTTTACCATTTTCACCGTTTTCCAACCAAATAAACGGACCCTAAACTGGAGAAAGCTACGAAAAAAAAGCTCACTTGTTTCCTAGCAAACTGTGAGAATTAAATTAATAAGTTCATCTTCTTCTTCAGTGAAGTTTCCTCGTTTCAGATCAGGTCTGAGGTAGTTTATCCACCGAAGTCTGCAACTCTTCCCACATCTCATTAACCCTTTATTAAGAACAACAAAATATATATTAATAAAGACAGATATTAAAGATGAAAAATGACAATAAAATATTAAAAATATTTACCTGCAGCCTTGGGGAGTGATCTCCAGCAACCTTCTCCATGGGCTTTGATGTAAGCTATGAGCCTCTGATCTTCCTCCTTAGTCCATGCCCCTTTGTTAGTGTGAGCTTTCTCACAGCATGGTGATCTCCCCATGCTTTTAAATATACTTAAACTAATTAATAAACTTTCAGAAATATAAAAAAAAAAAAAATCAGAAAATAAAGTTCATATCACTGAACTGCTGCTTCTGTTTTTCTTATTTTTGTTGTTGATGATGATATTGTTGAACTTGTTCTTGTCTCCTGTATCTGAGAGAAGATTGGAGCTGAGATATATATGAAGGGGAGGGGGAAGGATTAATGGACTCGATCCCTGTATATCGGCCAGCGATTTGACCGAGTTGGTGGGGAAGAAGGACGTAGTGAGTGGTTGCAAAGGATTTGGTAGGTAGGTAAGCTTTAACGTGAGTACTGTCTCCCATTAAATCAATTATATTTCTTCATTTAACATCATCTAAAAATTAAAAAATTAAAAAAAAAGTATATTATGTGTCACTTACTTCTTCAATAATATAGTACAATCACTCCGACCAAAAAAAATATAGTATAATATATAATTTTTATAAATATAGTAAAAGATATTATTAATTCCTAATCAGTCCATTTGTACGACTATTATAATAGAAAACTTTAGAAATAATGGTAATTTACGTTTTACCAGACGAAATCAAGTTTCAATACGGATTGATAGATTCGAATGCCAGTATTATATTTTACATGCTACAAGAGATAACTTATTTCAAATTCTTATGATAGCATTTATGAGATTCGATTCTAAGATCTCTGTTTTATGAGGTAGGAGTGGACGTCCTCAGCGAATATATGAATATTTATATTTTTCAATAAGACATTTGTTTACTCCTCCAACGCACTGACTCACTACTCCTTCCATATAAAGGTTCTAGAAACCCTAAAATGTTGTTTACATGAAACTTGTTGTGGAGGAATAAGTTGGGATTTGTTTTTATTGGCTACATAACTTTAACTTCCATTATTTGGCTAGAAAAACTAATTAAATTCTCTTGACCAAGGAACAATTTCAAACTATGGTTTTCATCACTGCCTATGTAGGTGCACTTAGATTTTTTTCTTGGGTGGGAGCTCCAATATTTTTTTGGGAAAATTATGGATTGACCCCTTGACTTGGTAAAATATATTTTAACCCCTTCCAGAGTTAAGTTTTTTTGATAATCACTCCCTATTTTAAGTTTCTATTTTTTAACTTAAAACTAACTTTAATTATTTTCTGACGAAAATACCCTTTCGATTTATTATTTCCTAATTGAGATTTAATATTTTGAATCTTCGTTCTCTAAAAAGCCTTTTTTTCGGCTGCGCCGTCTTTTATAGTCATCGTTCGCCGCGCGTCTTCTATGGCCAGCCGGCAATTGCAAATGTAATTTTTTTTTTTCATATTTTGTTCTTTTTTATTTGTTAGTAATCGTCCGCTGCGCCATTTTCTATAGTCAATATAATTGTTTCATATTTTCATATTTGATCGCAGTGGTGGATGGTAAAACAGAGAAGGGAAGACAATGAGTGCATGTCACGTTCCGGTATCGAGTTTGCATCTCTAAAATTTAAGCAAAAAAAATTAGTCGTAAACGACTAAGGGTAATTAGTGTCATTTTATATGTAGAAGGGGCTAAAAAAAAAGTAATTTGAAATTAAAAGTTATTTTAAATATAAAAATCGGAAGGGCTAAAAAATAACTTTTCTAAAAAAGAAGTACTTATTCATAATTTTTCGTATTTTTTTCTTTAATAACCAAAAAAAAAAAAAAAAGCTGAGCCTACTTTATAGACATGATATACGTATACCAAATCGAGATGGCACTTGCCAATGTTTCACCTTCGTATCTGGTTCAAGACCATTTTTGTTTGGCAGTTTAGGCCAGTATTCATGGACGAGATCCATCGAATTGCAAAAACAACGCATAGGACTCGAAGACGGATGTGTTGTTCGTTATATGTCAAAAAAACAACAAACTATTAGACAAAGACGAGCGTGTCAGAAACCGGCTAAAAGGTTATATGTCAAAGAGGTATTGGCCAAAAAAATATATGCTAAATAATTAGAAAACTCTAAGCCAAGAGGCGAGGAAATGGAAGTCATTGGAACGAGGGACTTATATCCCAAGTAACTAAAGTAATAAAATGAAAAAAAAAAAGAAAAAAAAAAACCACGATCAAGGAAGCTAACTGTTAGGTGAAATAGGTTAAGAATCAATTATATATAATCGAAGGACAATTATGATGATGATGCATGCATTGGCTCAAAAAAAAAATTGATGCTGAAGATTAATCTTGAAAACGACCCCTACGAAAACAGCCGTAGGCAAGCACAGTTGAAGAACTCAAAATATTTGTAAGATCGTAGTTACTCTGATATCATACCAAAAAAAAAACATAATTTTTATTGACGATAAATGCTAGGTTGATACTTTACGGACCTATATAACTTAACTAACCAATTAAACTAAAAAATTACAAATAACAAAGCTTAATAAACATAATCTTAACATATTTAAACTACTCCGTAATTAATTGTTTATTGCCCAAATAAATCTTCATAAACTTCATATTTTCAACATTTATTAAATCCATCAAAAATATATAAGCTGGGTAAGAATAGCAAGTTTCAAAATATACAATCGATTTTATAATGCATAATTCTATGTATTACATGATTCAAGTGTAGGTGGTCATTAAATATTTATGTTATCAACATTCGTTGATCCAGTTGATTAGTGAGAATGAATACTGAAAGACGATCGAGGCCTATCTATCATGAGTCATGAATGAATACTGAAAGACGATCACGGTCTATCTCTCATGAATCATGAAGGATATGTTGGGGATCAAATTCCAATCAGTGCTGGTTGGGATAAGCTACTGTTCTGTTCAGTTTCGGTCGAGATATATGATAAATACTGAACTCGGTGGTCACATGCCAAAAAAACAAAAAAAAAAAAATTTATGTTAAGAAAAGGGAGGAACAATCTGGTGGTGATCAGTGAATGTTTGTATGCTCAGAAGCAGCTACTTCAATTCGATTCAACTTTCACAAAACGTGCTTTGCAGGAGGTAGGTATGCTCTTCAATTAATGCCTTCTCACAAAACAATATTATTTTCTATCTCTATTTTTTTTGTCTTCTTTTTTTTTTTTTTTAAAATATTGTCACTGTTTTAGTCACTAGAGTCTGACAGAATAGTTTAACCAATAAAGTAAGTACCTCATGAACTATCGCTCATGAGTTAGTTCCAACCGCTATAAGTGGAATGAAAATTTTTCCGAATTTTCATAAAGATATTCTGAAGATTGTTGCAAGTATATACATATATTCAATGGCGTGTCGAAGGGCAACGCAAGTCCGTAGTTTTATTATCTGACTATGGTCTAAGGACTGTAGTTAAAAAAACTGCATATAGTGTTTGCCTTATGGAGATTTTACTTCGTTATCTCGTAAATAAAGTTCGTTTCTTCTTTCAATGGCAAGTTTTTCCTCTCATTCTAGATACTAATGCATGTTAGAAAGTACAAATACGGATACGGGACTGCAATTTTGTAAAAAAATAGGACACATGTACGGCTTGAATATAATAATAAAATGTAAAATGAACAAATATACTTCTTAACTATTTAAATATTTAAAAAACAATAATATTCAATAATAAAATCCATACATTATATATAGTTTATATTTTTCAAACAAAATAACATCAGGAGTCTAATTACGTCAAAATAATAAAGACAAGTGTAATATTTAAATATATAACTATATTATATTACTTATTACTGTATACTGTTAATATTATATAGTATTTTACTTGTCTCGAAAATAATTTTTTTAAAAAATAAAAAATAGCATAGATACAGACATAGTGTCGGATGATGACCATCACTTCATTTCTCAAAAAACAAAGAGGAATACGTCTTGTTTTCCAACAATAAAATAGAAGGTAAA
Organism: Xerophyta viscosa; assembly: GCA_002076135.1. Taxonomy (NCBI): domain Eukaryota; kingdom Viridiplantae; phylum Streptophyta; class Magnoliopsida; order Pandanales; family Velloziaceae; genus Xerophyta; species Xerophyta viscosa. The sequence goes on along the minus strand of MJHO01000119.1, from coordinate 545,809 downwards.
GTAGTTTGACTTTATATCGAAGAATGTTGATGAGATCTTGACTTACTTGGTCAAGAAATTGCATGCGACTGGCCAAAAAAGTAGGAACATGATTGGGACCAGATAACCAAACTTAGGGCTTCGATTGAAGTCTCAGCTGCAAAGTCCCATATACAATATATATATATATATATATATATATATATATATATATTATATAATATATATATATATTCTTTTTTCTTCTATTGTAGCATGTAATTACTTGTTACAAAATTATATTGGTGGACAGGTAAGTGACTTCAAAAAATTTTAAAGCACCATGTCTATCGCCAAGTTATCGCTTTCAAATGTTGTCATGCATCACTTGCAATTATTCTAAAGCCTGTAAATTACACTCATTCTCATTATATATTAGTAGGAGGGTATTGAATAGGTTGCAAAAGTAGGATGTTTTATAGCAGTGCTCAAATAGTAATACATACATGTGTAATATGTTGCGACCAATGTCATGCCCCGGGGAGAGAGACCAACATTGAATACTTTCTCGAATTCAAAAGAATAATAGTTGTAACGCTCCTTCCCCTTTCTTGTTTTCATCCTCCTGCGCATGTACCTTACACCCATCACGGATGAGAGAGAAGAGAAGAGAAGGTTGGAGCGAAGCATACTAGAACTATTCTTGAAACTTGTTTTATAGAAAGTTTATAGGAGACGCATAAGATTTATTATGTACTGATCCTATCATTTCAATAAAGTTCTAGAAGGGTCATCTTTACCTTCCATCCGGAATTTCAAATTTATTTTAAAGGTTAAAAAAAAAATTAAGAAGATTTGAGAGAATCCAATAAAGTAAAAGATAGAGAACTTCATAAGCTAAATTATATTCTGATAAGCTTAAATCAAATTGAAATAAATGATCTATTGTTGGTGGGATTAAAATCTCGGATGGTTTCGCCTCGATATCTTCCAAAAACATCTAATATCATATATAGGACAGTGAGATCTGTCAACTCTTGATGCATTTTCCAGGTGGGAGGTTGGATGTTGGCAGCATCTCATTAAGTTCTTTGATGTTACCAAATGTGGCAACTAATCGTTCAATCCCAGCTGATTCTGATTTCATTCGTAATTTCTAAAGCTTTAATTGACGATCAATGCATTTTTTTTATAAATTAGTTGCGCCATTTATTGTTGCGCCGAATTACTTTTAGGGTTCCAATTTTTATATTGTGCTGAAAATAATACGTGGTGATTTGTTATTGGCCGTACAGTAACATGCACATCAAAGTGCTGCAGAGAAACCGAACCCCTACTCTTAAATCCAGCATTGTTATTAGTCATTTTTTTGCATAACAACTGATAACATTCATCTTTATGCGAAGACAATTCGGTAATGATTTCCATTGTTACAAAAAAAAATTAAAAATTAAAACCTAAATATTAATAAATTATTGATTTCCTGAGCATTTAAATTCTATTTTCATTCCGATATTATCACTACATGTGAAACACTCATAGTATTGTACGAGTACAAGTGTAGTTTTGCAGCATTGATTTATGACATCTTCTTATGGTGGAGTATTTTAACCGACAATTTCGGACACCGGAGGTTCTACAACTTCTTCTAGAACTCCTCCGATGGACGGATGACGCACCATATAGTTTTCTTGGATCTTTCTTTGACGGACCTACTTTTCTTTTTAGAAAAGACAATGTCATCGTCCAGAGAAAAATATATCAGCATTGACTGACATAGAAATTAAAAAATACAGATAATACAAGATTCAGCCCAATAGTACAATCCAGAGTACAAGTACAAAATACAAACAACAACATAAAAAGAGGGAAGAACATGTGGTCGATATACATACAGAAAAATGACTAAGAGTAGAAACAAATTGATCGAGCTGTTCTTTAACCGATCAATAAAGTGATCGAAGGCAGAATTGCTAAGAATGTAGCAAATATGAAATAGTAAAAAACAAAGAGCACACATACTTTTTACGTGAAAATCCTCGTTGTCAAGGTAAAATCACCGGCGATCACGCAAGTCAGCAAAAAAAAATACACTATGAGTAAAAGCTATATAAGTTCTCACGAAACTCAATTCTCTCGTACTAAGTTAAGACAAAATAGTTCTCTTGAACAACTAGAATTCGATCCCTAAGTACAGTGCCTTAGACTACTCTTTATAGACACCTCGGGAGCTAAGCCAGCTAGGCGGCGGTTGAAAAAATTCAGGTTCTCGGCTGGTATCTCGGTCTTGACAAGATTATCCTTGCGCCACGTCAGCCACTAAATCCTGGAAGACCTGTTCTTGCGCGCGCAGCGGCAACGTGTGGAACGTGGTCTCCGATATATCTGCCTGGGGGTAACCTGCGCGTCTGGCCGAGGTCTTCGGGTTGTGGCATGGACCTCGGAAAAGGAGACTCCGAGGTGGGCTCGGTATCGTCTGTTCAGTCGCGATGCTGCCTTCCGAGGTCTACTCTGCGCGATACATCGGCAGGCTTCTCCAGATCCATTTTTGTGAGCTCGTCCGTCTGCGTATATAGGCCTTACTATCCTTCCGATACGTGGCAGCCCAAATCTGAGCTCCATCACAAATCATAGTACTCTAGTTCAAACAATAGTACAGACGTGAACAACTATCGAAATAAAAATGAACCGTGATCAAAACAAAACGAGACAGCTTGAAGCTGCAGCGGCATCGATCGTAGTAATCTTATGACCCCTTTATCCATCACAGCTCTTGTGCCGTAGTAAATAAAGATAAAAGTAGATGCACGGGTATATATGGAAGACACGACGATTTCATTCCGACCATAAGCACCAAAATTGATGGTCCTACTTGTTATGAGAATAGTTTGTAGAGTATATATCTACAAGGCTTGATTTGCACCCAACCTAAACTTAGAAGCTCAGCTGTATATTCTACCATTGATGATGTATGGACCATTTTATGTCAATGCCACAGGCCTTGTGGTTTATTTATTAATATTCAAAATCAAATCTCTACCAACCATAATAATGTCCAGGATTAACTATAAGAATGTGCTGCACAAACACCATCAAAATTTTTATTCTGGTTTAATGAAAAGTTTATAAAGAAAAAAAAGGAAGTAATTGTCTGGCAGTTAAGTCGAATGGTATAAGCACATCTGGATGGAAATCATGTTCAAATACTGCTACTTACAATAGGCGGTGGAAGATAGGTGGCTAAAACTCCATGGATAGAATTCCGTACTTGAGAGAGTTACCCGTTGCCGAATTTTCCGTAATAAGCCATTTCCAAAAGGCCAGCTTAAGGGGATTTTTTTTTTCTTTGGTTATCTCTAAAAGTAAGTGCTATTGCCGTAGGTTATATCTAAAAATTTAATTAATTAACGTATCTTAGCTGGTTATTTCATATAAGTCCCAGGAATTTAGCTCTCCTAAAGTCATAGTATAGACTATTGATGGTTGATTCTTGGGTTCTTGCTAGAACATTTTTAAAATGAAATCTTTTCATTAAGGACCACATTATAGTCCCAACTTTGTTTTAGATTACAATCTTGCCAAGACAGTACAAATGTAGTCATTATTGCCTCACCTAACCCACCAATACATACATACATATATATATATATACATAACATACAAAATATATACTACATACATATATATTATATACATACAATATATACATATATTAATATATATACATACTATATATATATTATATATTAATATAATTATATATATAAATAATATATAATATCATAATATAATTATATATATTATATATACTATATAATTATACTGTAAAACTAGGAGTTCTTTCAAAAGGTTGAAGAGCCTTGTAAAACAACAAGCGTCTTCCAAAAAATAGAGGAAATAAATATGACTGCAGGCTAAGTATAGAACGATCCATAAAATGGTATTGGAAAGATTGAGCAGGTTATGCATAGTAGGTAAAAGTAAGGTTTTTGACGTCTAGGACTTTTATTTTATTTTTATTTTTTTTAATCTGGTATTTAAAAAACTTCTTCAGAAGGCAGTTCAGGCCGCGACATGATCCAATTTAAGATAATTCACTCTCTCCAAACAAATGGTTGAAAGGATCGAACTCGAGGCCTTTTCCCATCTAACTGGACCCGTTACTACTATACCACATCCGTTTGCTGTTTAAAATTTACATGATAAGGTCATTTCTTGACTATTATGTGACGGTGTCATTTTAATAATTAGAAAGATTTGTCTTTGCCTTCTATCCGAATATTAGATATCTGAAAAAATTTTATGTGTATATGTATGTATGTATATATACTAGGAAATAACGCATCCACGATGCGTGTGTAAAAATAATAAAACTTATTTTTAAATTTTACAATTAGTAAAATTTATAACTTACTTAATTTATAATTAGAAAATATTTTGTTCACTTTGATCTATTATATATTATATTTTTTCTGAAGAGAATAAAAATAAGATTTTTTTAAAAAAAAATCTAAAAATACAAATATACAAATAAAAAGGTATCTAATCTGAAAATCATATAGACAATATAGAGAAGAGAAAAAAAAAGTAGGAGGATTTATACCTTCATGCGGAATATAGGCCACAAATAATTCACAATAGCTATTATATAATTTAAAATTACGTTAATTAGGAAATAATTAGTATTACTCCTCAGTAGACGAACTCAACATGGTTTCGAATTTGATCATACTTAGGGTTTATATTTTGTAATAATTTACTGCTCAGAACTAAATGTTGTGATCCTTGTTTATTTCAGCGAGATTTTTTATGTTTTATATCAGCAAGATTTTGAATTCAGTTGTGCTGAAAACTAAACATAGTTTCATTATCTTCATTTTCCTTGCTGTCTTGCATTCTCGGACATTTCTATAGAGGAAGTGGTAGAATTGAAGTTAAAATTTTGCAGGGCTCATCGTTTCTGATTGCTGCTGAATCAGGATCGGTTTGTCTCTCATTTGATTCTTGCAGACAGCTCGTTTGTGTTGATGTAATCTAATCATCTCGATCGCTGGTGTTTCATTTGTTTCTCAGCTTATGTTCATGTGTTAGCCAACAAAGACTGTCTTTTAGATTTTTGTCAAATTTCAGCTTATATTCTATGATGTTTGTATGTACTTCTTAAAAATTCTGTGGAGGTGCTTTCAGATATTTGCCAAGTGTTTGGATCTGAATTCGAAATTGTACATTTACTTGCCAAGTGTTTTTTTTTATATAATTATGGAGTTCGATTTTTATACTATATTACGATAAAAGCCAGAGTGATATAATAAACCCCTCATAACTCACACTTGCTATAATTCAAATTCTGGATCTTTTTTTTGTGAAGGACGAGTCATTATCTTCTCTTAACATCCAGTTCCGCTGATCAACTAAAACTAATACTAGTTGGTAAAATATACTACTACTGAACATAAAAACAATTATCTTAAAACTATTCATATATAAAAGTTGAAGAGCACATCAAATTTTTTTTTTGTAATTCACTTTTCTAAAAAATAATACTTACACATATTTTTTGAAATAAATTTATAAATTTTTAATAGAAAAATGACAAATTTACTTAATAGAGTTGTGCAAAGCAGGACTTTTTCCACAAAACTCCTTTAAATAAAGAGCTATTTCTAGAAGCTGTTTAACAAGCTCAAAATATTCTTTTATATTTATATTAAAACACCAAAAATTCTTAGAATAGTTTACATGGGGGAAAATAAAAACCAAGACAAGAGCTTCATTTGAACAACAGAGTATGTTATAGGATACAGAATAGTACTATCGCTCGACAAGGGTTTACAGGTAGGACGACTGTTTTTGCGTCCTAATAAGAGGTCCCAAATAAAAATACAAGTCAAAGAATGCGAAACAATAAGCAAGAAAGCTTAACCCTAAATTTTCATGTATATACAGTAAACACCATAAGTTAAAATCTTCACCCTCTCCTATACTTGAATCTTATAGCATTACTTTGAGATCTGCTCATTCCACCCCCACCAAAAGAAAAAAGAAAAAAAAAAGGAAATGTTTAAAGTTGATCCAACGAGGATAACACAATTATTTCTCATCTCTACAAACAAAACCATCCGATCTTTTGCCTTGTGCATGAATCCACGTTATCTCGATTGCCAAGATGTGGCAATGACTTTGATGAAACAATAGACACAGTTTGATACCTTGCATCCTGCGACAAAGTGTAGCACTTGAAATTGATCTTTCTGACTTGCCTTGTCCAATATATTCCAGGAAACATACATTGCTTGTGCTCTACCAAGACCAAGGAATCAGATTGCTTTCCCCTTATGAGGCCATCTTATGGGATATATTTATTAGTTTTTCTTCTGATGGCCACTAAACTCCCAAGCCAAATGATGGAGAACCCATAAACTTTAAACCCATCAAGTTTTTGTTCTGATGGCCACTAAACTCCCAAATCAAATGATGGAGAACCCATCAACTTTAAACCAGGATTCGCAGCAACTTCCGGGGGACGGTTTGCAAATGTTTGACTCCCTAAAGACATCCCAGATTTATTCTTTAGCAATTCAGTTGCTTGAGCCTCAAGTTTGTCCAGATCAAGGCCCTGATAGAAATCATCATCGCAGGACAAACCCTCATGTGAATAAATTGTAGATTGTGCTGTTATCTCTGGCTTTCGACAAATTGGTGGATTTTCTGAATGATTTTCATGAAGCGAGTCCTCTTGTAATACATCTGTTTCAGGGATAGAGACCCCTTGGAGATAGCTTAACTTCCTTTTTCTATTGCCTAATTTGTTTGAGCTTGCACTTCCACAGGCACTTAAGTCAGCACGCAGTCTAACTCTCTCCAAGTGAGATGACCAGTTTACAGTATCCGTTTCCGCATCCCCCTTTATTGATGTTGAGTCATCTTGAGGAGTCTCACAAGATCCAGATCTTACCTCGAATGAAGAGGAGCTGCTCTTGGTCATCTGAGGAGAAATATATTCCCAAGTTTTGGGAAGATATCTAGAAGCATCAAGAGGAGACTGGCTAATCAAAGAGTGCCTGCAGAATAACAAACAAGAGGTTTAACATCTGTATTTCGTTTCTTCTGAATCTAGCAAAAGTAAGCATCACAAATAATGAGGTTCAAACAGGCCTACTACAGCATTTGCAACATGCTCGAACTTATCTGGTTGTTGAAATATATATATTTTGAACTCATCAATCACCACATGATTTCAAAACTTTTAGGTGAACTTAAAGACGATGTGGGGACTAGACTATTCAAAGGAAAAGAACAAACAAATTGTTCATTATGAAATTATGAGCATCGAAGAAGCCGATAAAGCAAAGTAGAAGAACCAAAACTATAGGATTCACTTCTAATTCCACAGACCTATAGAATGCTATCATTTCTGCACTATTTTTTCCTTGTGTACTTGCTTCAGACGGATTAGTTCTATCATCAATAAAACTGTCATCGTAAACATCTTCATTCTCCTCTTCTTCATCATCAGAAACTTTATGATCTTGTGATACCCTTAAAGACAAAAGAATACAGCAGTTTAGATACAGTAATGTTGAAATTTAAACAGACATTTCATCTCTATGATGCATAACAATGTCGGTAACCGTTCTTTATATCTATAGAGTGCACCAATCAAGGTTTTCCAGGGCCAAGTTGAACTGACTTAAGTAAACTAGGATCTTGGCACAAGTCGACCGTTGCCAATGTGCCGTGCCGAAGTTTCAACGCACTTTTAATTTTTTAGAAGTACACTAAAAAATTAAAATAAATAAAACTTTTCGGCTCATGCCTATCATGCCTGCCAGTCCGTGCCGACAACAGCATGGGCAATGCTGATTGGCACGAAAATTCCCTCCTCCCCCTCAATGATCCCATGACATTTATTTTTATGGTTAAAAAGGGCACAGTCTTGATTATTAACATCATAGCTACAAGAAGATTGCATATCTTACTCAGCTTCCTCATCCACGAGAATAGTTGGTAGTTGCTTTGCCTTCTTTGATTTACCTGATTGCAACAAATAACCTAATTAGTTAAAGTTCGACTTCTCGCTAGAATCCTAATCATGATAGGTTTGTAACCTTGCTTCATAAAACCCTTTCATGCTATAGATGGATCTCGAAAAGGAAAATGTAACAAAATTTACACCAACCTCTTTGACGCTCTGCTTGGTTGGACTTACTCCTAATAGTTTCTCTTGTATCTTCAATAAAAGACTCAAACTTTTCCCTTAAAGTTTTGCAGGGAAGTTTCCCGATATCTTTGTATCTTCGCAGCCTCTTATACTTTGGTGATTGTGTAATTGATCTTGCCAGATCAGCAGATTTTACCTGCCACTCCTCACTGAAGCTGCTGGGCTCTTGAGCTATCGGGGTATGGGGTCCCTTACTTACTGAAGATCCCAATAGAGATTCTCTTCTTTCAATATCAGGTGTGGAGTATTGTGCATTTCTTATTGTATTCTCGTAGATTGACATTTCTGTTTTCAACACTATGCCGGGTGAAACAGTCATATTAGGTAAAGCACAGCCAGAGGTAAGGGAATCCTTCCATTCATAACCAACTAATGCAGAACATGCAGCTGCACCAACCATAACATTTTCAATATTTGCAGGTTTTACATGGCCACTAGTCTGTGATCCGCAGTTTTCATTCTCAGGTGGAAAACATACAAACGCAGCATTCCCTGATTCGGATGGATTACGATTTATTTCAAGAGCCGGAGATTCCGGTACAATCCCGTCCTCAATAAAGTGAGTGAGCCTAGGACTTAACTCCATCTGCGACACCTTATCTTCATATTCATCTCCACTAGAATCAGGCCTTAGCTCCAAATGCTTGGACTTATCATCAGATTGTCCCGCTTCTAATGCACTCACAGTATGTTCACAAACATGAGGCAATACAATGGCACGGTTGGTTGGATCCAGAATCATCTGCCCACAAATTGGTTTCTGCAGCCAAGGATTTTCACCTTCATGCCTTATTTGTGAACCAGACTTTGGAGTTACTGGTGCCATTTCTCCTATACACTGGGTGTTCCTCGAGTAAGAGAAAATTTCTATATCAACATCATTTTGATCTTTCAGAGCATTGCCATTATCTACTTCTGCTGATTTCAAAGAACAGTCACTGCTACACACTTCTTTGGAGAGAGTTTCAGAAAGATCAACCATCAAAATTTTGTCTTTTATGAAAGGAAGAGTAGGAACAGAAGCAATCAGAACACTACTAAAGGAGTTCAATGTCACAAAAGTTTCCCCAAATAGAAAATGATGATCGGAAGGTTTCTGGACAGGATGATCAGCTGTAACAGGTTCATCATTTTTAGCTATAGGTGACCCATAGCCAGCATAAACATTCTCTTCAAATTCTGCCTGGGGAATATCACCAGCTGCTTCTTTAATCGTGGAAGCTGAAGATGATAGAAGACATCACACATTCTGCCAGATAACAATGATAGCTACATGCCTCTAGAAAATCATCTCAAAAACTAGAAGCTGGAAAAATTGAATCTCTGAATCTCAAATAGTTGCTCCTAAAGGATCTAAAAAGTCCAGCATACTGAGATAAAATCAATGAAAGCTTATAGCGAGTAGCAAGTTCATCCTAATGCATGTTCAAGACTAGAAAAGATAAAAACAACGCTGCTGAAAATCCTACTTTAGAGGTACGGAGATTATACCAGCTTCAAAAAAAATAAAATACAAGCATACTCCATGTTCAATTTTCATTAGCATCTTGTGTGCATCATGCAAATATTCCAACTTACGTATGGTGACTACTGAAGCCATTATCCTTACAACCCTTTAACCTAGAAACAGAAGCAGGCTCCGAAGCTGCCAATCACGTTATATAAGACTACAATACCAATAGCAAGAATTACATCCATGAGTGACACATACCTTTTTCACAGTCATCATCACATCCTACATCAATGCCTCGTGATTGACGAAAGTCTTCATCCTGCGTTGATAATTTTGGCAACCCTGTTACTTTCAGATATAAATGAACAATTTCATGAACTCAAACGTTTCAAGTATGAAAATACCACATATGAGTCTTTCCTAGCTTTAGGACACCAAAGCTCTTGAAGATGTTGTAGTGTGTCGATCAGCATGGATGTAGTTCGGAAGGAGTGCCTCACTTTATGTATTCTTGAAGGGTAAGATTGGAAGCAGGGAAATGCAATAAGAGATGGTATCCATGAATCTCCAGATGGTTGGAAGTACTTGGCAAGAAGAGCAGTTTCTTCATTTGATAACTTTTCAGGGCAGAGGGAATCACGCGATGGGTCTTCTTTGACTTTCCTTCCACGGGGAACATACTTCTCTATTGAAAGCTCAACCAACTGAACTTCTGGTTTACATATATGAGGGACCTGTATGATATACATAACAAATTGTTGGAAGATGAAGGCATGGTATAGATAAACTAGGAATAGAAGCTCCTTGATCTTACCATCCTAGGACTAGCATGGAAATTGAAGCTCTTGTGTCCGCCATTATGCATATGCTTTTTCACAGCCTTGCTGCTGGCTTGCTTTTTCAAGTATCCTTTCAGTTCAGAGCCTTCACAAGCTAGAATAAGTATCATAGGTCAAGGAATCATATTTACTAAATGCGTAGACATGCCGACAACAAAGCCTACTAGATTATTTTATCTCTGCACAATGAGGGGCAGGAGACAAAAGTATCCAAAAATTAAGCAACGTGTGTAACACTGCATTTTGAAGGATATCAACTCGTCCATCATGCTTTCTTCCAGTCCTTCCCATGCGTTGTATCATTCTCAAAGGAGAGACATTAGCATCAAAACAAATCACAAGATCAACTTCCATAATGTCCAGACCTTCTTCGCCTATGGATGTTGCAACAATTACATTATATCCACCTGTTCTAAACTTCTGGAGAAAACAAAAGGATCAAATGGGGGCTGACAGTAGATATTGTTGTCAAAGGACTGGCTTAATACCTGTAAAACTGCTTGTTGCATTTTCTGGGATTGCCCTTTAAGAGCCTTTCCTGCAAATAAATAAGCAAAAATAAACAAATTAATCTAATAATGTGGGACAAAATAATGATATAGTGTTCAAATTTTCAAAACAATGCTTGTCAATACCTGTCAATATACTTTTTTAGAGACGAAAAAAGATTATATTTATATCAATTTGTAAACTTATTCAAATATGGAAACTCCTGAAACTAAAAGAGAGAAGTATGCATATGCAATTTGTCATTTTTAATGGAATATTTTGCAACTTTAGAGCTGAGGAGCTGCAGAAGAAGAATAGATGAAACAGTAGCAAGCTACCAGTGGTATTGCTAACTGACGATTGGAACCATAGTATGACCAATTTCATTAGATGTGTTATCATTCCTAGCGAGGAAAACGAAATTATTTTAAGAAAATCAGTTCAGTTGATAAATAAAGAAGCAAGCATCTCATAAGTATTATGCAAAAGCCATATGCTTTCGAGATTAAAGGAAGTTCTGTAGAACCATGGTGCTTGGTTGCCTTGACAAATAAAAATAGTGGTGGTAATATAGAATGTCGATAATAATGTCTCATCAAACAAGCAGACAACAACTGAGAATCGGCAAGAGAAAATTGTTGGAGGATTCTGCTTTGCAAACCTGTAAGAGAGAATGCTTAGTACATCAAATTAAAACTCCAATGAGATCACCAAGTGAGTTCAAAATCATCTCCACCACATTGAAGTTCATAGTGGCTCTACCATTTGAAATTTGTGCGGAGATGATTTTCACAATACTAATCTCTAGAGTTCTTGAGAGGTTCCTAGCATAAACTGAGAAAGAACCAAACATTCAAAAGCAATATGAAGCTATATGCTGAATGGAATTACGATGTAAATGAATTGGATTAACAAAGAGACTACAATGATTGCAAAAACATACGGTGTAGAGATGCAGGGAAATTCAGGGATATATGATCAAGAAAAATGAGAAAGTCCAGGACTGTTCATTATTGGCAGCAAAAGAAGATATACAAACCTGAGCTCTGGCCAATAAACTCAGTAGCCTTAACCAAGCCACTCATATTCGTCAATGCTTTCATTATGTCTCTGAAAGGGAAGCATTGTGAATAATGAATATGTCCACCACTAAATGGCAGCAGACATGCATTCGAAACTAAGTATAAAAATTCTTATCTTGTTAACTAATTAAATGCCGCATCAAAATTACAAAACTTTCAGCACTTTTTATCGTCATTAGAGAACGATTTAGATAAAGTTAAACCAGTTGCTCCAATACTAACCTCAGTAAGGCAGTATTAGAGTTATACAAGGATTTCTGCTTTTTTTTTTCTCTACAAGCAAAAACATTTGTTGCTAACTTGCTATATTATGACGACCAGATAAGATATCTTAATCAGTACATAAGTTGTTATGCAACTTTCTAATGTAGTTATGCATCATATTTAAAACTTTTAACAGAGGTTCGACCAAAATATAATATCACACACTAGTTATTCATCATATAATTCATAAACTATTGAATCCGTCATATATATATATATATATATATATATATAATATGGCAATACAAATTGTTAAATGACAAACATTTTGCACAGAGCAGCACAGGCACTCACTTGACACTGCCCCTGAAATTTGAGAAAATGATAACCCTCGAATCTCTAGGATCTTTTGCTTCTGTATCAAGTATGGTAAATCAAAACCGTGCAGGACCAAGGATGGTAAGCATTGCAAAGAGTGTTACATGAGAAGATACAGAAAAGAGTTTATGGTCTTAAAGGTTCAAATGTGTAAACAAAAGTAAAACCAGCTAAGATTTAGCAGCTTCAGCTCATTCCATTGTTGGAATGAAAAAACCCTGTCCTAGTAAATAGGTACATGAACAACAAATGCCAGCTTTCTGAATGGAAAATATACAGAGAATTAAAGATGCTTATGTACTCCTTTGTAAGAATGTCCAGTTCTAGTTTTTATAAGAGAAAAAAGGTCAACTGTTGAATTCTGGTTAACATATGAGTGTATTTACATGCCTGCAAATGGCTGTTGAAGAGGGTGCGCTAAAAAAGTAACTATTAGCCGTGCTTAGAAATTTAAGAGGTCACAATTATATTTCAAGCTAAAATTGCAATTAGCTAAAAATATGTAAGGGAATTACGTTAAGACTCAAGACGAGCATGAATAGCTCTCACAAAACAAAAAAAAAAAAAAAAAAAAAAAAATAGAATGCCCAATGGCGCTCGAGGAAGGGAAGGATATACGACCCTTGCTCATGAAGTAGAATATATCCAATTAAAATTGAACTGCTATCCATATTATGTAAAGCAATGGCCTTAATCTATTAAAGACTAAAAGGTTTACGTAACAGCACAGTTGATGTTTAACAACTAATAGCAGCAGACCTGAACCAATAAACAGAACTGACAGCTCCTATTTGGTTCCAACTGCAAGTAGTTCACGATTCGGTCCAAGTGCAATATACCAAATTATGATCTAGAAATGCTTTTTTGATGTTTGCGTTTTATGAATCTAATGATCCTATTGGAATCGGTAGAAAGGTGCAAGACTTGAAGACTATAATCGATCTGTCATTTGTTGTTAAAGTTAGACGGTACAATGATTTTCCAAGTGGTGAGTTCACATTTTGCATAAATACATGAACTTTCTTAGTTATTATCATAATGTTTGCCTAATGTAGGGAATTACTATTTCTTTAGTCCAGACTACTCAGTGAAGGAGCCACTAGAGCATAAATAATGCATTAACAGAGTCCAACTAGAGAAGTTTTAAGTGTAAGATGAGGGAGGGGGAGTTGCATGAACTAACATTGACTTGAAAATTCCTCCTCACATGCTTAACAAGTAGAAAAAGGGGGTCGAAATTGACGTACTGAAATGGTCTATCAGAATTTCCATCATTTTAACCAATTTGGGATTCGAGGAGCCATCAGTCAAGCTCTGGTTCATTAAAAGCTTTGCTTTTTGCATTTTCTCATTTCCGGACATAAGGCGTGCAAATGACCTACAATAAAACCATTTCAAGTTTCAGTGGGCTATGTGAACCTTTTGAAAACTAGTCATAAGAAGTTTTGGATGTTGCTGTTATTCTCTCCAATATCAGAGCATATAGGTGGTACGAGCTGATATTTTTGAAGGGAATAGTAAATTAGAATATCGAACTTATAAACATTATTTTTTTGTGGGCCATATCATGGCATAGATAATCCCAGACAAAAATTAGACCTCACTGGCCACAAACATACCCTTGCTTCAACTTGTCGTCCAGCATCTCATGTGCTGGGCTTACACCATGGCTAGAAAGCAACTTCCTAATGTGATAGAGTGTAATAAGTGCTCCAAAATAACACTCTACTTCGCCATATTTTGCAGGTGGAAGATTTAGTGGAGGTGCCTGACGAAACTTATCCCTTGAATTGAGAAACTCACAAGGGCTCATCTAGCAACAAATAACAATAAAAAATGATAAGGTCAAATTGTGGACAACACATTTAGATGCAGGAAATAAATCATATAAATTTCAATCAATCATGGACAAATTAGGAAATAAAGCGCAACCCGCTTTCAAAGTATCACAAGAATGCTTTAAGAATGAAATGCAATACAATTCCTACAGCCAGCCGTAGGAAGGAGTGATATATATACACAAGACTATGTTCTACACAAGACCTATAAGAAAATCTGAACTAGGGCAAGCATTTTTCAGATGACATTTATTTTGCTGCAAAGTATGAGAAAGGGGATGTTCTATATAGAAGGAACAGCTTTAAAAATAAACGATGGCTATGAAGAGTTAGACCATCTAGAATTTTAAATTGCATGACTATACTAAATTGGGATGACTACACCGTCCTAATACTTCATCCAAGCACAGAACATATCCACAAGCTGATGTAGTCTACAATAACTTATTAATATGTTTCTAATCACATTTGCGTGCGGCAATTAGTGTAACTCCATGCGTCAAAGGGGATGTAATACAGGCATACAACAAGACAAGTGATCCACACTAGGTGGCCATAAGGTCATAAGTAGGCAACTTCACCAATCATTCAGAGACAACCTAGGAATCTCAATATCTTGAAAAAGTATTCACAATTTCACATTTACAATCAATGTGGCTAACCAAAATATTCCAATATTGTAAGCCTTAGCTCACAATTATGACTGATTAAGCATTACTTTCCTCCCTTAAAAAAAAAAAAAAAAAAAAAAAAAAAAAAAAAAAAAAAAAAAAAAAAACTTACTTGGCTTTTGATATCCGAAGGGCCGTCAAAATTTTCCCCATATAGCTTAGGGCTTTCAAAGCTTTTAAATTTACAAACAAAATTCTGGTAGTGCGCATCTAAAAATTGGTTCACCAACTATGAACAATGGCCACATAGTAGAGAGTACCCCAAGTTTCTATCATCTATAGATTTTCACTGATTAGACATGAAACCAAGATATTAGGCACCACCACTCTTTCTGCCTGGTCAATGTCCTAATGAAAAGGATGCGCTGGGGCAAGATAAGAGGTACTCCAAGTCTTCATTAAAACCTAATGTTGGAAGCATAAGTTCCAAAGATTATACTAGGAGCAGCTAGTCTGAAGTTGAAATGTTCGTATGAATGCCACCTAATCATATATACCTGTTTATCCCATGTCTATAGATGCTAACTACTTTACAAAAAAAAAGGTGGGTTTTGACTAATATACTTTATAAACTTTAATGTCAGTGGGTAACTGAAGCACTTATGTTCTTCTCGAGAAATTACTTCAATGAAAGAAATGGAAAAAAAAATCCAGCAAAGTCAATAAAACAGGTTGCTGTCTCCCTATTACAAGTATAACCATAGTAAATCAATAATAAGAATGAAACATTCAAACATTAAGCAATGCATCCGCAAAAAAATAACGTTAAGAGAGCGATTGAAACATTTATCCTGCAATGAATCTATCTGACCACAAACTTAACATAAAGTAGTAAGAACATAATTAGTCAGTTTAGAGTAACAAGCAGCCAAGATGCACAACAAGATATAACAACCAAAAAAATATAGAACATATAACACAAACTTGAAAAAAAAGAGACTAAATATGGAAGCATTACATAAAAGTGACTAACATATGATAAAAAGAATCAAAAATGACAACAATACATAGTTAGCAAAGAAAAATACCTCATGTTAATATAGAGAACAAACTCCAACATATAAGACAACAAAAAAAAAAAGAAAAAAAATCGAGAAAAAAGACAAACAATATGGTTGAAAAAAAAAAAAAAAAAATAATGAATGAACATTACACAAAAAACAGCAACCAAGACTATTGAAATTTACAAATAGAAAAAAATTTTTGACACCATAAGAACCTGGTATTTATTTGCGAGTAATTAACCAACTTTCCACACAAAAAGAAGAAATAAGAGAATAAAGATTAAAGCTAAGAGCCACTTATAACATATATATATAGCCAAGCACAATAATATAAAACACATGATACAAAACATACAAGATATATCAACTGAATCAATAAGCAAAAACATAATTGGAAACTTAAAAACAATACAAAAACAAAAAGGTCATGGTATATTCACTAACAATGATAACTCCAAAAGTACAAGAAATAAATAACAAATAAATAATATAAAAAGATCAAATACAAACAATATTATAGTAAACTGAACGTTAAGAACATCCGCTATCTGCATAGATATGAAAATAATAAAGAAGCCAATTAGGACAAAAACATAACAACACAAGCAAACAGGATAAGCAAAACAATAACCTCCCTCTAAGAAAAAGAAAAACTGCTTAACAATCCTAAAGGTGTTAGCTAAAGAGATACCCAAAAAGACATAAAAATATACATCAACTTGAACAGGACAAACAAAGCACATTAAACTAGAAAAGTAGAGCAACAAAAAATCAGACAAGATTTAATTTATGACTATTAAACGAGGAACCAAATAGCCAAAAGAAAAAAAAAGAAAACATATAATAAGTATACAGAAAACTACTCAACCATAACTAAAGAGAAAAAAATAATAATAAAAGAACAAACAGTTGAGCAATACAAAAAAAGACACACAAAACTAAAAAAAAAAAAGTAAATGAGCAAAAGCGAGAAATAAACTGTTCATAATAAGAGAACTTGTATAGACACCAAAGCAGCAAGAATGAATAGGCATAAGAAAAAATTTTTACATCAAAAAGAAAAGTTCGGATAAGAAACCAACTACAAGTCTCATTGGTACGTTGCCTCTACCGAAACTGCCAACACAAAAAAGATAAAAAAAAAAAAAAAAAAAAAAAAAAAAAAAAAAAAAAAAAAAAAAATAAAATATATCCCAGAAATAGACATCGAATGAGCTACAAGTCAAAAAATAAACACAAACAAAAACACAATACATACATAACAAACCAAGGAAATACACATGAAATCAGAAGTAAAAATAAAAATCATAAAGAAGAAAGTTCATTAAATGGATCGAAAAGAAATTTATCAATGCACAATAAATGATAAAAGTTAACAGCAATAACATGCTAATCAACTATACCATATATATAATGACGCTACAAGATAACTCTCTCTTTACATTAAAGAAACTAATAAAACATGGGACATCAAAGAGATAACAAATATAAATTCTAATCAAAGTAAATTAACAAGAGTTGACAGCTAATCCGTTCACTAAAAGACAAGATAAAATGAAGATATAACAAAAGATAAGAATAAAAATAGATATGAAAGACATAATACACAAAGAAAAATACCCATGGAAAAAGAAAAACAAAAAAAGTGAACTGATATAGCAATACAGACAAAAAAAAAGAGGCACATTACATAGAGAAAAATAGACTTATAGAGCCAAAATATATAAACAATAAAACTAACCGAGTGGAAAAAAAATACAAAATAAAACTCAGATCACAACAATAAACACAGAAAATAATTAATGAATTGAGAATAAATTTATTACATAATAGGTATCAAGGAATATCATTTGTAGAAAATAATACGACAAACTAGATAAGTACTTCTCTAGAAAATAAACAAAAATTACATATACTGCAAAAGTAGTGAAACCTAATATAGATATTCTTATAACAGAATCAGAAAAACAAGAACAACGGTAATAGTTTGTACCAGAAGTAAACAGGTTTATTGTGGCTTCTTGTGTATCAAGCAACTGCCATTACAGATAATTGAAAAAAGTGCACACAATAAATGGGACAATATAAGAGATTACATTTGGATTTCACGATATAGCCAAGGTTTACCGTGCCGTGCTGTTTCAAGTTTCGGTAAACTCAGATCTCGAGACGTGCCGACCCATACCGAATTGTACAATTATGAGAAAAAACAATTTAAAATAATTAAAATTTATAAGATTTATTATATAATAGTAATGAAAAATTAAATAACAAGTAGAAATCTCATTCATTTGTCAAAAACTCAAAGCACATTATACATTATTACCACAATGAGTGTAGTTGTGGTTAATAAAATCGATGAACGAAACCTAAAGCATGTAAATCTACCACAATACGTTGTTTGTACAAAACACACCCACCTATCCCACGAATAAACATGATGACACTCATTAATTTACTCATTAAGTCATTAATATACTCGTCGTAGTATCAGTCCTTTAAAAAAAAAAAAAAGAAGATATGTGCCGGACTATGCCGTCCGTGCCGACCGAAACTCCGGCACAGCACTGATCCCGTCCCGGAGGCCGGCGAAACCGGCACGTGCCAGGCGGCACCGGCACGTAAAACCCTAGATATAGCAGCCAATTTTCTATGCAAAATTAATCTGTATACATGTTTAATACCAAAAAACTTTTCAAGACAAAGAACAAATTATTTTCATCATATACCAGATTGGATGTCCTTTTCAAGCACTTGAGGAGTGACAAAGAAAACGCTTTTGGATTTCCAGAAAATAGACCTTTTTGGAGGGCTCATCTGACCTGTCATATCAATTGTCCAATCCTGAAATCAATTCAACCCATTCTATTAAAGGTTTCGTAGAAGTGATCACGTCTAGAAATTATGTATCACATACTACAGGATAAAAGTAGTAATACCTGCGGTATCCCAACAATGTTATGGCAAGCTTCAATCTGTTGCATCACAAGAGGTCGTGAAGGGGCGGCAAAGACAATTTTACCTAATAGTTTTTACATCCATATGTTTACTCGAACATGAATATAGGCACATCATTTATCACCTAAAATCTGATGAATACAAAAGTAGCATACACAATAATGAAAGCCAAATAATAGGGAAAACAAAACGTTGAAGCTGCATAAGATAGATATCATGGATAAATTGCTTGTCTAGCTACAGACCAAGCAACCAGGCAGATATATATGACGAATTCATCAGGTATGAGGCGTGTATAAAAAATAATGCTAGTCTTTAATACTGCAATTATAACCAAAGAAACAAAAGGCAGTGCGATGCAGCCAACCAATCATGGCAGTAAAAGATAATGCCAGTTACCAGTGACGAATGAAGTGATTCTTTCTTTCTTTCCATATAGAAGTGGGACACAAAATGACAGCAACCAAAGCATCACAGATGCATTTAGCATCACTGAGACACCAACTGAGATTTTGTAAGCCATGCTATTTGAGGTTAAAGTTAACACAAATTTGCGAAATCAGACAGATCATGACCATAGCTAATGGCAAAGAAGGAAGGAACTGAATGACCGTAGGATACTACAAAGCAGTGACATGAGGTAGAAAGTTACCTTCTGGAAACCATCTGAAATAGTTGAACATTACAACAGCGGCAATAAGAGTTTTACCAAGGCCTGTTGGCAATGCTACCAAAGTATTTGAAAAGAGTGCAGTCTTGGTAATATTAAACTGGTAATCCCGCTTTGGCACATTGACTGCAAGAACGTGTACAGACATAAATCCATTCCATATCACTTCAAGTTCAGACAACTATAGAATGCAATGAGGGTATAACCTAAAGCTTTCGCACAATTATATCATTAGTCCAGGATAATCAATTACTTCAGGCAAACACAATATAATATTATGTACATTACTCTAAAAGACTAGTGGAATTCAATTCTGATTACCTGTAGATATTCAGAAATGAAAAGCAACTCTAGCAAAATCAGGCCACATTTATTCAGAATGGTTGAATTCTTTGTACACTAAAACTCGACCAATGAACAATGTTACAAATAGTATCATGAACAGTAATTTATCTACAGAAATGCACCTTTATTTTTATAAATAAATTACAAAACTAAATCCTATAAACAGTAGTGATCTCTTAATTCAACAGTAATTGATTTTACGACTTTACTGTTATAAATCATAAGAATAAACCCTACAAACAGTAATTTTACTGTTTGTAACTGAAAATAACAATATTTGTAACTGAACAGTAACTTGCACAAATGAGGCCACAATATTAGAACTCATAAAACTAAGTCTCATAAATGAAAAGTATCTTTCTAAAAAAAAAAAAGCTATTATAACAAAAAATTATACATTTAATCCTCAATCCCATAAATAGTGTTACAAATAGCATTATTATAACAATGTTATAACTTATAAGCTAACAAATTTCTTGTATTCTGATTTAGACAAGAATCTTACATCGATAAATCCAAGCTTCGGTTGCTTCTTTAACCTCCGACATCTTAAAACTACAAATAAAAACTCAAAATTCTTATTATGCAATTTTTGTCCAGGACAACATATTATGATATTAGGGGGCGAGGGTTGGGTTGACTGGCAGGCTTGCAAAGGTCAGGAACCAGGTACCCTAAGATCGCATTCCACCTCCGTTGTGCAATGATTAATGTCGATGAGGTTATGAGTTAGTTGGTATAAAAGTCAGGCCCCATGCTACATGTCAAGACGATGTACCCGACAAATGGAGTATAATTCACCGATGTGAGCTTTGTTGCTTCAATATCAGTATTCACCCCATGCTTCTAAGACTAAGAATATAATAAATAACTAAAACTAAAATTTACGATTCCATATTATTTTTGGATTTTTGAGCTAGAATGAGAATCATACGTGGATAAATCCAAGTTTTTGCTGCTTCCAGATCTATCTTAACTTCAGGCACCTGCTCATCGCCACCATTAACATCAACATTGTCTCGAACGGCGGGGGTGCGAAACGAAGAATCTTTCGAGCTACTCTTCTTCTGAAAAGAATCAACAAATCTGTCGAGCGTAGATTGCTTGGGCTTCGCTGCTGCAATCGGACGGCTGAGATTCTCTCCGTTCGAAGCCGAAGAGGCTGCGGCGATCTCACAAGCGGTGTCGATCTCACGTACCGCCGCCTCCCAATCGAAACCCTGTAATGCGATTGTTTATGGTAAGAAATAGAAGTAAGAATGAAGTTTAGGGGTCGTGGTGAAGAAGCATACTTCCTCGTCGTCGGCGGCGGCGGTGGCCGGAGTTATCGACGGCGACGCCATCGCCGACATTCGTTTTCGATTTTGGGAGGAGAAATTGGGCGTTTTAGGATGCGGAGAAAAATAAATAACAATAATTGGGCGATTAATTAATTAAACTTTCGAATTGGCGGGAGGAGTTAAAGTTAGCGGGTTATTGGATACTTGGCGATTTTGTGTTTTTCGGATGCCGATAAACCGATCCAATTGTCTTCTCCATAAACCATAATGTATTAATTGGTACAAGAATATTGGTTAGCTTTCCGAACACAGCTAGCTCGACCGGATGGACGAGTCTCATAAAGCGTCACCATCCGAATTCAAGACTGTATGGGATGAAATCTCTCGAAGATTTTTCAAATAAAAATCTATGTACTCTGTGCCAGGAGATCATGTTCATGAAATACATATATTCGGATCTCAGAGTATCACTCGAGGCTTGGTTAGAATTTTCTGTAAGTTTGAGATCCTTACGGGACAATGTGCTCGCATTACGGATTTCACACTATAATCTCAAAAAAAAAGAAAAAATACTTGGTATTTTTTATTACAGCTTGTTAAATAGCTTATAGATAGTAAGTATTAAATAAATTTCCTACTATCTGATTACGTGTCATTAAAATTATTTGAATGATATCATATATATGAGTAAAATACTTTTTTTTATTATTTTATATCTATCAGTCATATACAAATATCTTATCTATCAAACATTCTTAAAAAAAATCAATTAGTTTATATAATTAGCTAGATATTAAAAGAATCAGCTATATAAAATTATAAGCTCTACGAGCTAAACTAAAGTACAAACTATTAGTTGTTACCAAACATACCTTAAAAATACCAAACAAAACTTCAGCTGCAATTCTTCAAGCATCTCCATCCATCAGTGGTTGTTAGATATTTCCTTTTCTTTTTATTTTTTCTATATTGAAAAATAAATATGCCCGGAAGAGTGAGTGGAATGGCGCAATGGTTGATAAGGCTCAGGATTCGATCCCGTCCGACAACGTATTTCAGCTTGTTGTAGGTAGGATTGATATTTTTGCCGGCTATGCGCACGTGCATCCTTCCGTGTATAAGATCTTTCATGGGCTAGCTGCCGGTCCGGATATTCCTGACTTTAGGGTACCATTAACGGAGTTTGTGCCCCTACAAGAGCACCCACCCCAGTAGGCCCTAGAAAAAGAGGCCAGGATATGCCTTATTTCTGCATCATGTTTTTAAATCAATAAACACAATACATTTTAGACGAATAGTTACGGAGTCCATGCCATACGCTTTAGAAATAAAATAATACTTTAGACTCTATCTTATATCCAACTCTTGTAATTGCCAGTCCACTTAGAACTTATGTTCTTTTATTTAAATTTGCTGTAGTAATAGTTAAACTTTACCCCGTTAGTGCACCTAAACTTATACTTACCGATTCTTTTTTTTTATTTTTAATTTCATTAACCACATAAAGTTTACAGGGCACTAATTTGGACATATCACGGTTCATGCGCCAAAAATAGATCGAGTATATCAATTTGTAAAGCATTTGGTCTCATATTCAAGAAGGCCCTGGAGCGCCAAGTTCCATCGAGAAGAAAGCTCATATCTCACGACATGCATGACAGTTTACCACCTCATCAGACGAAAGGCTAAAGCCACCCACACTCCTGCCTATTAGAAAAAAAAAAAAAAAAAAAAAAAAAAAAAAATCCTCCACAAACAGACAGGGTGTGATCTCGAAGGCGCAACCGTGCCACTCGTGCCCTGCCGGGAAGCTCCACATGTGCTTACTGATTCTCCCAAAAATTTGAGGTGCAAAATGGTGAATCTCAGTAACCATACTCAATCACATGAGGTAGTAGTACATTACCTAATTATAAGCCCATGTTGGGAGTCCAGACAATTTTGTTCACCAAAACAAACCATAACAAGTTGCTGTATTATGTAGCATGTTGTTGCAGCATCTGTACCATAATAGTGTCAGAGGTGTTGCTTTTAACTTACCACTGTGCTAAGTGAATCAAAGAGGCATTTTGGTTTTTATGTTCCATCCAAATTTAAAATTATATTTTTGTATTTTTTTTAAAATAGTATTTTTTATGCTCTTTGATTATGTAAAATAGCAAGTTGTCCTTATCATTTTTCTATAATTTAATGTGAATAATTTTACGAAAAATTATGTATCAGCCTCTCTATTTTTGGGAATTTGTAAATCGCCAAAGCAAATCAGCCTTCGAAAAAACGTTTTCGGAGGCTGATTTGTACTGAAAAGAAAAACGGAGGGCTGATACGCAATTGTCCCATTATTTTATCATTTTCGTACGATAAAGCGGCATAAAATGTCTCGTCGAACTAAAGGAGAATATTTTAAATATTTCGTAATTTGGTACTAGAGGATGCCCATAGAGGGCTGTACATTAGATATTTTTAAGCTGGTCCCCTAACATTTATACAGGGTTCAGTAAAACACAAAAATCATACAAACATATGTATTTTTAAATACATTGTAAGTTATAATATTTTGGAGAATAATAAGTAAATAGTTTTATAGTTTGTTTTTTTTTTAAATTATGAATTTAATATGCCTGTAGAAGTGTAGATTCTACAGATGATTATTTTGACATATTCTTAATATTCTAAATTATAAATTTAAGAATTAATTATTTGTAATTTATTCAAAAAAGTATCTTAAAAAATCCAATGATCTTAAAAAAAACATCTTAAATATTATGCAAACGCATATCAAAAGATATCTTAGAATTTTGAATCATAAATTTTTTTTTAAAAAAAATTGTTTGAGATATGATTTGGATACACGCAGTGGGGTACCGGGTGCAGGATGAAATTGCTCCTGTGACAGACAAGACATTCTCATTTAAAGCATGCGGATGATTGAAAGAGAACAGATTCACCAAAAATTACAGACTAAAAATGAAGAGAAACGAAGGAAAAAGATGATCGATAATGTCAAGTAAATATTTCAGTAATGAGTAACATAGACGTTGTACTCAACGACGGCGTCGCCGGTTTTGATGTCGAACCAGTGCGTGCGCGCCTGGGCGTACCCACGAGCAAGCCGGAAAAGTCCTGCGCCGCCGACGACGGGCATTTCACGGACTTCGTGCAGCGGCGCGTTGCGTCCCAGGACAGTTACGACGCTGCCGTTGTATTTCCCGGCACTGAAGGCGAGGTTCATGGCTTGCAGAAACCCTATCTCGCCCTGGCATGCCGACGCGTAGAACCCCTGCGCGCGGCCCACCTCCGGCGAGGTCTTTTCAGGGCCGAGCGTGAGAAGATCGTCCATCATCGACACGAGTCCGAATAGGGTCTTGGATTTCGGGTTTGGCGGGTAGACGACCCGCACCGCCGTCGCGTTGGGCCCGCTCACGACGTCGTGGAAGTAGAAGTGGAGGTGGCTCGTCTTCTCCCGCAGCTTCTTCGTCCGAACTCGCTTGGCGAAGCTGCAACTCACGTCGGCGCCGTGAGCGGTGGAGAGGAGGAGGAAGAGGAGGAGGACAGAGAAATGAGGAACAAAGGAAGCCATTAACGGAGGGATCGATATAGAACTGTGAGAGGGATGATGCAAATGTTGCTGAACCCTGTTTTGCTGTATATATAATGGGAAGGGGTGTTTTTAACCAAAGAGGGAGTTAACTCTGACTTGATTTACATGTTATCAATAAATGTCTTATTTATTGTATGTACAAAAATTATAAATTTTATCACAATTTATTTTTATTTATTTAAATATTTTAAATCAATATTTCGAAGTATTCTGTCACTGGTGCAAAACGTTGTCGGACAAGCTTCTTAATAATTTTAAAGCTACCGAAGAATTTCTATTACACTATCTGATAGAGATAAATATGTCTTAATAATAGCAGCACTGCAACACATTTTATAACTATTTTCATAAAGATAATGACTGTTCAAATTTTGCAGAAGACCACATTGAAAATTTTAAAGGGGCTTCGAGTTAGATGATTATTTTGGCCCGTGCAGAAAGAGAGAGATATGATTGTAGTGAGTGCTTGTAAGCGAAGAAATGTTAATTGCTTATGACAGCAAACAATTTCAAAAGGCTTGGTGGTACGTACGGCAACAAAGCCCATTAAGGTCCATTTTATTATGTGGGCTATCAATTAAATTCTGGCATTTACACTCTGAAGTTCGCCAACAGATCTAACTGTTTGGCGTATATTTTATTAAGCACATGTCATAGATATAAATTTTACGGATAGTCCTAAAATAAAAATTAGTTAATTTTATAAATTTTTAGTTTGAGTTGTTAATATGGTGGTCGGATAGAACACTAGTATTTTACAACTGGCTCGTGGCGCATAATAGACGGAGATTTTATTTTCTGACAGTGAATCCGATCCAATATAGCTGATTAATTATGATTATAGAATAATATTTTTAATAATTTCAGAATGTAACCTGTTGAAAATATTTTGTCTTGTTATCTAAATAAAAGAAGTTCGGAAAGCTTGTTGAGTGCTGCTGTCAGTATCAACGTGCAGATCGGGTGAGCGTGTCTTATAAACTGCAGTATCTTCTAGGTGAGCGCGTCTCATAAACTACAGTGTCTTGTGTTTAATCCCATTAGTGCCTTGAATGGTTGCTTTGGATTTTTTTAGGAAAGTTGCATATCAACCCACTATTTTCAGAAACTGTTACAAATCAGCCCATAAAAATAGAAAACCGCGTGATGTGGCAGCGCACGGGTGCTACCACGTTGGACGCTTCTTTTATTTTCAGATACTGATATGCAACTTGCTCAAAAATGAGGATGGATATGCAATTCTCCTTTTTTTCGCCCCAATTAAGTCTTGGTGCTGATTTGATCATCAGGGATAAGAGACGGATTTGAAATCCAGATTTAGTATACAGAAGATTGCACTAACTGGGCCAGTCTGACCGTAATAATGGGTGCAATTCAGGGTGAAATAGCGCCTTTGTTTGCTCGTGATAATGGGTGCGATTCAATCCATCGAGATAAGTGACTGGTGCTTTATGGGTGCGATTGTGTCCCTCGAGATAGGTGGCCGGTGCTCTGTTTGATCTTTGCTTAAACTTGAAACTTCCAGGTCTTCCATTGATGCCGCACAAATATGATACAAGGAGGAATAATCATCATCACAAAGACAGATAGAAAATGAAGTCCTGACATCTTTTAGAAAACTAAGCAAAAGAAAGCAAAGCAAAGCATGATTAAATTCGTTATCCCTCTGTATATAAATTTAAAGCTCGTATTAGAGAATTTAGCAGAAATATAAAGTTCACAATTTTTTTCTAAAAAAATTATTGTGAAAATTGTTTTCGTAATTGCCCACTTTTGTACAACTACCTTAATAAATAAATTTACAGATGACATCATGACACTGACCCATATTTCACCAACCGATGAATTTCAACTTTTAAATCTGGACAAATTCGAAGGCGTATATTATTCTATACGGGAAAATTAAAATCTCATAGAATACAATAGTTGGAATGACTTACTTGAAATAATATTTTGCTTATTATATCACTTTTAAGCATAAAAATCTGCAAAATGGGTTAGCAGCACTATTTTCCAAGGCAAATAATTCTTTTTATTTGACATTATTTTTATAACAGCTCTATAGCGACCATTAATATTCCATTGCACGTAAAAAGATATATTCCGAGCAGTAATGTAGGCATAATTCACCATCATTTGACGTAAAAGGATGTGCGCAAGCGGTGATATAGCTACAATTCTCCCTCTACAGATTTTTTTTTTAAAAGTTATGCAATAGTTCTTAATTTTTTTAAAACGTAAAATTAGCTCCCAGAGATGTGGCGAAGCATATGCTACCACATCATGTATTTTTCTATTTTTAAGAGCTGACAGTCTCTTAAAAATAAGAGGCCTGGCATGCAAAAAATCTTTTTTTTTTTTTTTTTTTTTTTGAGGGGGGGTCTATACCTATACATGTATTAAGCAATAATAATAGTAATAATAAACTACGGGTGGTTGGAGGAGGAGAGTGGGCAAAGCTCACCGGTCCAACTGCTGGACCTGCGAAGACCGGATGTAATTGTGTCCACTAAAAGGGCCCAGGGAATAGTACGGGTCCTGTTACATATTACTCCACTAAAAAGGCCGCCAAAAGATTGTGGGTCAAGTTACATATTGCTCCACTAAAAAGGCCGTCAAAAGATTGTGGGTCCAGTTACATATTACAACACTATCTAAATGGAGAATTTTATAATTTGGTTTATGAATAGGGGTTTCCAAAAAAAACAAAAAAAATCCTACTTTAAACATCTTCAAAATAAAATACTAAATTAACTTTCTGAAACACTTTTTAGCTTGCCCTAAGCACTTTAAACTCGAACAAAATATTTTCTTAACTCATCTAGATACAAGTATTTGGCAACACTATATTAACCATATAAAATATATATAAGCTTATTTTAATGAGTTTTTAAAAATATGGACTTTTTACATTATTTCTTATAAGTATAATACTTTTGAATGCGTATTAGAACAGTTGGGATCCTTGCATCTGTATTAGACTTCAAAGTTCATACGTTATTGGTATTTAAAAATTGTTGCTTAATTGTTTGTTGATTCGCATGACAATCGCTTATTTTTCGATAATGTAAAGACCTTCACTTATTTCATCGCATTTCTTAGAGTTTGAATATACTTTTATTTTTTTGCAAGCGTAAAATTATTAGTAAGTAATTTGGTATACTTTTTATTATCCGCTCATTTGTTAACTGTTGCTGTACAACCTCATGAACAATAGGGCTAATATTTGAATTTCACCAAATAATGATTGCAAAGGACTACAATTTCGTTCGATTTTCGATCAAGATACAAGATAATAACTGAATTCGACGCTCACTGATCCTTCCAAAATATCTAACTAAAACTCGCATTTAACAAAATCTTATTTTTTTTTGTTTAATTTAACTCCTTCAAAATTCTAAAAATTATGTTACTGGCACGGTTGGCGTGTGCCAAAATATGAATTTACAAAAATTGAATTTGACAGCATGAAAAAATGTTTCTTCCCTCTAATTAGTTCACGGTGGGAGTGTGTGATTCAATCAACTTGGTGGATAGACGTCAATGTTAAATGAGCGCGGATCCCCTCCGGTCCCAATCTCTCGTGTTTGTCTATGGTCTAAATTAATTCCTTCTAATCGAACGGCTGAAATTAAGAGATATGAAATGCTGCGCCATCAATGGCGCAATAAATCTATGAAATTTATTAAATTTATATAATTAAAAAATAGTAATATTTTCTAAAAACTTTTACAAAATAGAAGTTATAATTTTTAATGAGATAATAACTTTTATATTAAAATTATTCTAAGAAAATTACTTTTAAAAAGATATTTTGTGACTCCACTATTAAATGGATTTGTAATGTGTTACTCATCTATAATTTTTGTATTGAAATTTTTTTCAAAAAGTATTTAATAGGTATTTTAGAGTTCCAGTGTCTAACGGATTTATAACGAATCCGCTTTAAATACGTTAAAATTTGAATTCTTAAAATAACTATTTAAAAATATTTTACTAAAAAAGTTATAAAAATTATAGATTTTATTTTTAAGTTTAATATTTAAAATATTTCACAAATATTCTTAAATTTTTTTAATTATATAAATGATTAAATATTAGATATATTGTTTAGTAGTAGGGTAGAAGGACTGGCATTTTACATAGACAATAATAAGTGTCACATATTAAATTATTCTTTTGCAGCAACCTAATTATCCTATTCCTACATCAACAATGGATCTGCGCTCAGCAGTCTACATAATTACCCGACTGTTGGTGGATCTGAAGCACACCATCTAATTCCGGAGATTCCCTCGCTGGATCCCAACAGTGGCCATGTTGACTCTGGTCTGGCATCAAAATGCCATATGAATCCACCAATAATACTTATTATCAAATTCAAACCTTTCATCCCCACCTACCTCCACACTTCCCCAATCCAAAAGGAAAGACTTTTTTATTTTTGAGAGTTACATATCATTTGTTTATCGATTTACGAATTATAAATAAATTATTAATTTATAATTCTTTTTCTTTACAATTCTTTTTCTTCATTGCCAAAAAAAAAAGTCTATTTTAAAATATTTTTAGAAAAATTTGAAATCCAGAAATTATAAATTATATTAAAAAAAAAAATTCTTATATTTAATTTTTTTTTTCAAATCAAACTTTTTAAAAATAGCTTAAACTTCAAAATCTCAGTAAATTAACTGGTTAATTTTTAAGCCATAAGACTTTAAAACATCAAAATATAAGAATATTTTGAAAAAAAAATTATATATAAAATTAATAAATCACATTAAACTTTATTTTTTAATTCAAAACTTCTCAAAAAATATCTATATAGTAATCTAAATATTACTGATATAAATTTTGAGACTACTAGATACTTTATAATAAATTTAAAATGATTGGTTAATTTATAGGAAGTTTTAAAAATCAAAGTGCTCTTATTCCAAAAACACAAATTAAAAAAAAAAAAAAAAAAAAGGAAAAAATTGAGTGGTTAATGGTCATTGGCGGTCACCGGTCTGACGTCGTTAAATCTGTTCTTAGGCCTAGCTGTTGACTTTTGTGCCTTTGTATGGTTTTATGTGTTTTAATGATAATAATAAATACTTAGTTGCTGTACATCGCCGGATACATTAACTGGTGAGATGAACAATTATTTTCAAGTTAGATTCTCACATACTATAATATTGTATAATTTTTTTTTTAAAAAATTTAGAAAAATATTTTTAAAATTGTGGCATGTATTTTTGTATACTCAACGGCGCGTTGGAAGTAACGCATATCCAGAATATCATTTCATAATACTTAGTTGTGATAAAATATTACTTTGTTCTAATTAACTTGCTTTATGAGAAAGCCAACACATGCAATATCAAGAAGCCCCTTTTTTTTTTAAGACAGGTAAATTCATATAAGCGATCAATCTATATTTTACAAAATGAGAAGTTTTAATATTTCGATCTGTATAAATTCGAAAGTCCGTATTATTTTTTACGGAGTATAATTGAGATAAATTTTCTATATCGTTGCGGGTTTGAATCTGAGCCCTCATTTTATAAGGTAAAAATTTTAACTATTTGTCATAGACGCGATGGACATGCAATATCAGAAAGTAAAGGAGCTATGAATTAGTCCATGTGATTTGATGGCAACTCTTGGCGATAATGGAAGATTATAGGCCGATATTGCAATATTTCAGAGCTAGAATGAGTTGAAACTTTGGGTCACAAAACAAGTGAAAAAAAAACCCAACCAATGTTGGCCAAATTAGCGTGATTGGATGCTGGAATGATACCATATCCTACTCTTTATAAAAGGTAGATTAGGAATTCGAACTTCAGCAACATCTGCTTAGATAGAACTTTACTTTAATGCTATCGTTTTCGGTCGAACTGTTGGATAAATATAAACGAATTCGGTTGTCAAAAAAAAAAAAAAAAAAAAAATCACATGAAAAGAAGTGGCTAACATTTATAACTATTACTTCTTTGCTCTTTTTTATCGCTCCTAGCTATGTAGAGAATGGATAGTTTCTCGGCCCGATCCATCAAAAAAAAATCCGCATCCTATTATTAAAAGTCGCGATGCAGTGGCAGCAATGTGAAATCTCTTTGCCGTGCGTGATACCGACCCATGCATTTTGGCAGCCAACAAAGTTAGGAATCAAATCCCCTGCCTCCATTTCCTATCACCAATTTTTACCCAATCTTTTAAAATAATACATACATATATTTTTCGAAAAAAAATTTAAACATAAAATTTATAAATTTTGATAAAATTTATAATTTTTATATTAATTTTTTTTTTCAAAATAAACTTATAAATGGGTATTTTATGATTTTAAAGTTTTAACAGATTTAAAAATAAAATTTAAAATTCATTAAAATGTTAAGTTTTGAAGTCAAAAAATACAGAAGTATATTTTGTTGAAATTTTTAAAAAAAATATATATAATTATTATTTTAAAAGATTGAGGCAGAAATTGGAGATAATGAATGGAAGCAAGGAATTTGAGTCCAAAAAATTATAGTATGAAAAACAATAGGCACTACTACATTATGATCCGCATGTTTCACTTCTAACATATAATAAGACTCACAGCAATCTCTACTATTTTTTTAATAAGAAAATAAAACAAAAAGAAAAACAAAAAGATTAGGAGGTGGAGATTGATCACAATGTTCCACTCTCTAAATGCTATTTTTGGATTATTTATTTAATTTCTTATTTATTTCTTTTATCTGTCCATATTGCCATTTTCGTAGAATTGGTGTTAGGTACATTTAAGACACTAGTCATCTGTTTATGTGCAAGCAGCTGTTTATGTGCAAGCAGCTTATAAGTGGCTTAGAACATTTGTATCATACCAATAGTTAGGTCATAAATTTACGTGCATGATCCAATAATTTTTGATATGATATGAACATCAGCATGGTCTATGTTAAATCGTATGTCTCTGATCCGATAGTTTTCGATATGATATGAACTATCATGACACATATAGAAAAAATTGATAAAATAAATTTTAAATTTTTATTTTTAAAAAATAATATATAACTCCAACAAAGTAATATGGCTCGGCATGTGCTGGGTCAGGATTAACGAAATTCGGCTTGCACTGAAATTTTTTGAATTAGACAAATATCAGATTAAATGTTCCTACTTGAATCTTCTATTCTTTTCCTCTTTTCCTCGACAAAAGAGTACATAAAATTAAATGCACTTTCTTCAGGACAAATAGTACTTTTTTTTTTGTCAAAAAAAAATACAACTATTTAGCAAAACCTAAAGTAAACAGAAATCGATCCAATAAATACTATACCAAATATCTATAAAAAATCTATATAAAGACTATTTTTTTAAAAAATAAATATTAAAATTACGATATAATCTACAAATTTAATATTTAAAATTATTTTATTAAATATTTTTAAGTAAATATTTAAGATGCACAAATTTTATCGCTTTTAAAAAATTATCCCATTATTTTTAAGTAAATATTTTCTTTTACTTCTAACAGTTTATTTTTTAACGGTTGTTGATGTTTCTTTTATTTCTAATATAAATTACTGACAATTTGAATAAACTGACATGTAATTGTTAAGAATATGAAAATTATCATTTATCATGTCTGAGTCAAGAGTACTAAAAATTCTAAATTTATAAATGAGTCCAATATAATAAATTTATCAAGTCAAGAAATTTATTTTCTATTTTAATTTCTACATGGTATCAGAGGCTCAAATTATTTATTAGGATTCCGATGCTACTGCCATCGTCTCTCCTCCACTACCCGGCACAGGGCCCTTGTCCACCCCTCATCTGTTACCTTGTCGGTATTGTCACTGTCCTCCGACGACACAGACCTCATCTTGCCTTGTTGTCCTAGTCATCGTCCTGCGCACCAAACGTGCCGAGCCATAGATCTTATGCTCCGTTGCGCTCGCTGCGTCACCTTCCGACCATTGTCTTCATCTTCCACTGCATCCATCTCGTCCGACACTTGTAGCTGCCACCGTCCTCGCCACGCCTCAACCATCCCGGTCTACAACGTCGTCCGATCGTGCTCGTCCTTCTCATTGCCGCTGAGCTGAGTCTTCGGCTCCACCACGCCATCGTCCTCCATGCGATCATATTTCGTGTTCTTCAAATTGGTTGCTTGCGATCAGATATACATTTGCGTTTTTTTTTTGTCTATCCGCGCTGCCTCGTCTTAGATCCACGCCGCTTCGAAATTGGTCTATGTTATTGTCCAGGTCGTTGTTGGTGTTGTTCGTCCGTCGCTTCCATCTTCCTCTCTGGCCACCGATGCCGGTCGTCCTTGTCGTTGTCTCCGCCATTTGCTGCAATTTCTTCTGTACATATTGTTCGATGAAATGTTAGAGAAATTTTAGTATATTCTTACGGCCCTATCTCTTTGTCTTGCTCTTCGCGATCTTGCTGTTCAATGTCAATGTCATCGTTCTCAAGTTAAAATCATAATATCAAATCACCGTCTCTTTTCGGTACAGATTAGGGTCTATTTATACTATGTCGTCGTTTTTGTCATCGTAAATATGATGCTGATCTTTTCGCTTTGGGAAGGCACAAATATAGATGTCAATCCGCTAGTTTGAGTAAATCGGATCATTCAGTTTGTTAAATGCAGAGCGTCGTCAGAACAAGTATACCATCAAGATAATATAGTTTTAGTGATCTTTTGACGTTTTCTAAGGATTTAGTTTGTCGTGTTTTTTTTATCTATTATCTTGTCTAATATTTTGATATCCAAACTCAAAATTTAGATAGCTTAAATTTAAGGAAGAGTGTTAAGAATATATAATTATCCCGTATCGAGTATCGGCCAAGAGTACTAAGAATTCTAAGTTTATAAATGAGTATGATATAATGAATCAATTAAGTCAAGAAAACTAATTCTTATTTCAACTTCTACAATATTATATGTGAGCATTGTTATTCATCACGAGCGTTGAAACTCTTGGTTTGACACAATCAGAATTATACTTAATATATCCAAAATATGTGGTACATATTTAGATCCATATATACAAATATGTTCATGCAAGTTTAATGGTATCAAATATACTTCTAAAATTTAACAGCGTAGGAGCATACACGAAAAAATTTTAGTGAATAATGATACATTTTTGTCATAAATCAAGATTTTCTATTCCGAATCTTCCAAAGTTTTGGTAAATTTAGATACATGTACCAGCCCCACACACACACACACACACACACACACACACACACATATTTGTAAGATTTTTTGTTATATGTGCCATTTTATACTATGCTAATAACTGTTGGATAGATATATATTATCTGGTAAAAACCGTGCGCACTAGTATATAAAACTATGCGTACGATTAAACAAAATCTAAATGCCGCCAAGTACCACCGACATAAAATTCCATAGATCCATGTTAAATTTAAATGCACTAATAAGTGCTCATAAGTAGCATGTTTGTTGTAACAGGACTTCACCGGCCTGTGGAGTTTGATTGTTCTTGCAGCGGTACTGTCTCTGCTTCGCTGTGCTACTTGCCCTCCTCTTTGTGTTAAAAAGATGGGAATGGATAAGATTCATCATCTTGGGATGGGTGCGTGGGTGATGGAAGGTGAAGATGGAATTGGA
Source organism: Xerophyta viscosa (assembly GCA_002076135.1). NCBI lineage: Eukaryota > Viridiplantae > Streptophyta > Magnoliopsida > Pandanales > Velloziaceae > Xerophyta > Xerophyta viscosa. The sequence continues at coordinate 511,187 of MJHO01000119.1, read as the reverse complement.
GGAGTTGCACGAGTACCTTTTGCAATATCTTCTTTATCTTTTTTGGTCTTGTGAAAGATGAATGTGGATCTAATTTTACATTTCGATCGGAAACAGAGCGATACATTAACCCCTTCTAATTCACGTTAGCTGGTTTCGAATCTCAAACCAATCATATATAAGAAACAGGTCGTAATTATCTTTCAATATTTAGTTCTATTAGTTAACTGGACTAATACTAGTTATTACATTTTTTTACTTAAGTACATATTTTCGAAGAATAAATTAATAGGACCACTTCAATATGATAAACCACCACAACTTGATGCTATAAAGAATGATTTTTCATACACGGTTGGGAAGTGTGCAATTTAAAGCCTACAAAGTATTTTGTAAAATTATTCTATTTCCAAATGGGATAAATTTTATCCATGTGAGGGTGGAAAAATCCGAAAAACCTAAAAAACAAAAAAAACAAATAGTATACGGACAAGTGATCAGTGAGAAGATGGACTGATGGAGGGTTCAAACCTGTCCGTACATATAACATAACTTATATTTACGCCGTAATTTATATTATTTTTCGTTCGAAATATATGATTGAAATCAAAATTGACCTGTACAGGCGATAAAAGAAAATTTATTTCCTAAAACCGATGATTCTATGATTCGAACACAGATAGATTCCGACAAAAAAAGTGCCGTATTCAAAAAGTTAACAATGACTTTTGGCCTACTATCCACCTTCATAATCCTTTCATCCCCTATAATAGATAGCATGAAGTAACCATGAAATGCCAAATTTTATAAAGTGTGTCCGGTAATAACCACGTTGAATGCTCTAAGATCAATGATAATTCAACGGATTTTGAAAAATAAAATAGTATCTAAAATAATATAGAAACACAAAAATACTTAGTATTTGACTTACTTCACCATAGGGAAGAGATCATCATTCAATACTCTTGACTCTATTTTTTAAATAATAATATATTAAAATAAAATAATAAGTATCGGTAAACTTCGTGCCCCATAAAACACTCCATATTTTTTTTCATCTTAGTCAACTGTATCACAATTGCAACCTCCATCCTTGGCTTTTTAACTTATTTTCAACTGCATCAGAGATAATATACGTCTAAAATTTTAATTTCTAACTACGATTTAGTGGTTAGAAAAAAATTGATTATATTTTTTTTGGCTCTTATTTTAATTTTTTTTAGGAAAATACTCGATGAATGACATTTGAGCGCTAAACGGTTAGGATCTTCGTTATCCGTGCAAAGCTGATTCACACCAAATCGAGTAGCTCAACGAATCAATTAGAAGGACTTAGATTCACAACTGCGTTACAGAGAGAGAAGAAAAAGAAAAAAAGAAAAAAAAAAGAGTATATTCGAACTCCAACAGGCCGAATAAACGGACCGATTAGGAAGACCGAACAGACACAATGGTAATATCGTGATTCACACAATGCCAAGTTGTTTGCATGAGCAAATTGTTTGGCATGTATATAAGATCCAACGCTTAATTAAATTAATGTAATTTATGATTTATTTATTTACTTATCTCTTGCGCCGGCGCCACCGGTATCAGGTCCTCGGCCGGCGAGGTAGGCGCACGGTGGTGGCATGAGAGACGGAGCACGAACCTTGCTTGCACACGCCGCGAACAGCGAATAACAACCCCAAGCGGTCGGCGAGTGAAGTGCTCACCGGACGCCGATTTACGATAGCGGAGCGACGCCAGAAATCCTTCAAATCTCCCGGTGTCGGCGGCGCCGGAGTTTCCTTAGCGCACTCTTCCAGCGCCGCCGCAAATGGATCTACTGGCAACAGGTTGTCGACGTTACTGTCGACTCGCTTCTTTCTATGGGAAGTAACTGGGGTGGCGTTGGAGCGGAGAGGCGGCGGAAGAGGGAGGAGCTGCAGCGGAGCAACAACGGCGGCGGCGGCGGCGGCGGACTTGGGAATTCCTGGCTGGTGTTCCCAGGAGAAGGGAATTATGGAAGAAGTTAGTGGGGAGTGGAGGTGTTGGTAAGGTGAAGGAGAAGGGGAAGGAGTGGAGAGAGAAGAAGAGGCTGTGCTACTGCCGGAGGACCACCGTGTGCGGTCCTTAGGCGTCGCCGGAGATGACGACTCCGACGCTTCTTTCATAGTATATCTGTGAAGATGCGAGAGTGCAGATGATAGCTCTTTGTTTATTTGTATCGAGTGTTTTCTAAGCTTGTGTTCTTGTCACCATTAGCTTCCGATTAAATAATTAACAAGTGTTATACTGGCTCAAAAATTATAAATTTTAATTTAAATTATTTTTTCTATTTTGTTTTTTTAAAAAAAACTATGTCTTCTTCACTGAAGGCGTTTTAATTAGCAATCTTCCATGCTTCTAATCTAAATTTAATTTTAATTGGCAATTTTTCAAGAAATATTTTAAAGATACATTATCATGCTTGGATGGTATCTGCTCAAAAGAACACTGATATGAAGGATATTATAATATGTTCTCTCAAGAGTAGGTCATAAATTCAGATTCCAATAATATTTATGAGATATATGATAGAAATCGAACTCGATGGTCAAAGACAAAAAAAAATACTGATATGGGCCAAAATCTTAATGCATTAGTTAATAAAAAATTATAAGTTTTTAAATAATAGTTAATTATAAATTAAATTTGGTGACAAAACTCGTAATGCATAAGTGCCTCTCTCTAATCTAAAAGGAATCAATTAACATAATTAATTGAAAGCGTAAGCAAGAAACCAGAGGTTTTAATATTAGTGATGACGTGTAACTATATTATACGTCGGAGTTGCTGATTGGACGGGGGAGATCTGGGCTTGAAACAATTATTATTTTGGAGATCTAATGTAAAAGCTGTAAGTGGGCCCCCACTAGAAAGCGAGATCCATTATCTTTGAGCACAATTGGGCATTTTGAAGAGTTTAAATTGACTTGTTAAGAAAATGTAATGTAGATTGTTCTTGTTAAAAAAATGCTTGATGATCCAAATATTTTTATAATTTGAATTAATTAGATTTTTAATAAGCCCTAAAAAAGCTTGGGACTACAATTTTTGTCTAGAAAAAGTTTGTTTTTCAAGCCATCCTGATGGCTTTTCTGTTTATCGAACCAAAATATAATCTGTACCGATCTTTTGTGTAAGAAAGTTGTATTATTACAGTTGCTCGCAAAAAAAAATTGATCACTTAGATATCTTTCGATTAGTGTGTCATAATTCATATCAAGATGATGTGAGTTAATATCCAATTATCGTCGATTAAAGAAAATTATGCAATTTCATATGAGTTGATAATATATAAAAACTTTTAATATCTTTCTTATTTAAGGACTTTGATTTTTTTTTTAAATATTTTCTTTATGTTTTTTATTTAGTGTCATATATTGGTTATCCAACATCACTAGGTATGGAGGGAAAGAAGCTAAATAGGAAGTTAATGTGGTTATGATGATGAACTCAATATTAGTTCCCACATCTAATCAAAGAACTTTTAGGTTGGTTTGATGCTTTCAAAAAGGCAACATTATTGATTATATCTTCTTTTTTCACATTAATGCAAATAATTTAGTGACTTAAACTGGTGGACCTAGTGTCGCCTGAACGCGAATTAGGTAATATTCATAGTTAACTTGATTGATAATTTGGTAATTAATTAATGGAGATTCGTGAACAAGCTCATCAATTGTAGATATTGCAAGGAATATTTATATTTATGATATATAATTATTTAAAATTAGAAAAATACAGCCTGCTAATTTTTTTTTGAAATTGTTGTGGAAAAATTCTACCCGTAACCGGCCCTCATTCGAGCGACCGTCGTAACAGATAAATCCACATGTGGCATCGATTCCTGTTCCACCGATCGAAGGGTCCCATCCTTACTGGTAGAGCAGACCCTTTGGGCCCATTTTACTTTCCACGAGATACAGGAGGATTTTCGACCCCGTAAGGGTCCCCACATCCTTACGAGACGCCTTCAGGAGTCGAATCCGGGACGCTCGCTTCGTGAGGCGAGAGTCCGGGCCACTCACGCCGGGGGCGCGGGACACAGCCTGCTAATTTTAAGTTACATTTTTATGTCATATTTATAATGTATAATGCCAAAACTGTAATTATCTTTTAAAAAAAAAAATAAAAGTAATTTGGTCATTTCATATGATCGATAGTGCATACAAATACTACTTTAAATTGGGGGGATAAAAATAAAGTTTTAAATTATAGAACAGTTATAAAAATGCATATGCCCCTATTGAAAATGATCAGATGATTCTCTATTTATTATTTTACTATTCATACAGCCATAAAAATTAAGCAAAATAGAGGTAATATATGAATATAACTATTTGATTCCATCAAGAACAGTGCATGAAATAAGGTCCCAATGCCATTTTGAGGCTCTTGGGATGAGTTGGTAGGTATGGGTTCGTGGCGGGACTAGCTTATCCGTTCATAAAATAAACGATTTAATTAATTTATCGGCTTTGTGCTTGCTATCAGTGTTGTCACGTCAGCTAAAATAGAAATTAATTTGTACATTAACAAATATATGGGACTTATTTATTATAACTTTAAAAGAACGTCTTATTTATCATTAAAAACAAATGATCCTTTTCTTAGAACTTCATTAGGATGTGTTGGTTGTCTGAATTTGGTCGCAGCTGACCAAAAACTACCAACAACCACAAACTGATCTTATTATAATCAAATATATTCAGCAACAAAAATGTCACATTTTTTAGAAAAAAACGAAAAAAAAAGTTTTTTTTTTTTTTTTAAATCGAAGTGATTATTGTTGAAGGAAATAGCGTCATGTGGGATAACTAGAATAAGTTTCATTTTTGTATATCAAATATTATGTACTTTAATCGAGCTGATTTTCGACCGATTAATAAAGTGATCGAAGGCAGAGTTAGCTAAGAACGTAACAAATAGGGAACATAAAAAAACAAAAACACATAGACTTTTACGTGAAAATTCTTTTTACCAAAATAAAACTACGGGCGATCATATAATACCAACGGAAAATGCACTATGAGTAAAAGAGAATACAGTCTCACGAAACTCACACTTCTCTTGAATACAAGTGCTCTCGAGTAATTAGAATCCAATTCTAAGACAATGCCGTGGACGATCTTTTATAGACGCCCTGAGAGCTAAGCCAGCTAGGCGGCGGTTGAGAAAATCTCGGATCTCGGCTGGTATTCGGCTTGAACGCGTTATCCTTGCGCCACGTCAGCCGCTAAACCCTCGGAAGACATGTTCTCGCATGCGTGGTGACGATATGAGAAACGTGGTCTCCGATATATCCGCGCGGAAGCAACCTGCGCGTCTAGCCAAGGTTTCCAGATTATGTTATGGACCTCGGATAAGAAGGTCCCAAAGTGGGTCTCAGTATCGTGTGTTTCCGATAGCCGCAGCACTCCCTTCCGAGATCCGGTCTGCGCGATACATTGACAAATTTATCTAGATCCATCTTCATGGGCTTGTCTGTCTGCATATATGGACCTTATTATCCTTTCAGATGTGGCAGCCCATCCGAGCTCCATCATACTTCATCTATATTAGTAAAATTAATTATCGCATAGATGACAACAGAGCCTATGCTTTATAAAGTGGATGTTTTATATTTGGAATCTTACGAATGCTACTTGTAAAAGTGTGAAGATTTATATCTTTTTGGTATATTATAAAAGGTGACATGAACCTTGGGTTTTGTATAGATCAAAAAATTACAGCATATTATCTGATAGAATATGAACTGATACTACTCGTCGAATTTTTTATTATGATGATTGTATAAAAATTGATCGATCGTGGCAGAATTTATAACAATTATATTAAAAAAATTCCTTTTGAGAGAAAAAAAAAAATTGATGAGGTAAGGAAAACAAGATCTACACCGGTGTAGGTAGACATATTGATGTTATCGCTTTATTATCACTTAGAATCCTACAAATGCTCTTGGATGGGTGAGAGCATTGGATTAAGGGAATATTACGCATGACGCGTTCCGGCATTTTTCAAATAAACAATATATAATTATTAATATTGACTTTTTTTGGAGATTATTAGAAAAAATCTGTCGACCATTGTAACAAATAAATTATATAGATGATACTAACTCATGGTCGACCGACCGGTGAGATCCATCTTTACGGATATGACAGGTCCAATGGATCAGTGTAACATTTTCCTATGGAATATATGGGAGCTTCGCTCTCCACATTCTTGTGGACGACATCTAAGAAATTCGAATCCAAAATATCCGATTCTTGGATGTTAGTAGTACCATTTGCATTCAACTAGTAGCAGATCATAAACCTTCATGGAGATGAAATTAAAATATGCAGCTTATAATCGAGAGATAGAGAAAAACTTGGTCCGCAACGCAAATTGTCTCACGGTCAATATATTAAAGACACAAATGATATCATAATTTTAAAGGATAATTGCATTTCAGGACCCTCCTATTTCGAAGGTCTCGCGCGCCGCAACGTAGCGCATTTTCACGTTTCGGAGGGCTGAAATATAAATACTGAATCATGGGCTGAAATGCAATTATCTCTAATTTTAACTTATATTGGTATGCCGGCAATAGAATGACGATTTTTACACAATCTTTCTAATCCTCTAACGAATTTTCATAGTTCAGTATATGAGTATATATTATTATGAGACACAATTTATACATGCATGACTTTCAAAAAAGATTTTAAAATTTATTTTATTCAATTTTAATTTTTTAATTCACATGAGAATATAAAATTAATGGTGGGTCGCATCTCAAACCTACATGCTTAATTTCTTGGACATTAAGTCCGTAGCACATAGAACGGATGGTTGAAACTTTTACCTTATAAAGTGAAGGTCTCAGATTAATACCACCGGTAAGGATATGTGAGATTTATTTCTAAAACGGGGACATTAAGCCCAGAGCAGCTAAGATGGACGGTCGGAATTTCTAACTCATAAAGTGGATGTCTTAAATTAATGCCACCTGTAAAGATGTGGGAGATTTATTCCTTATATAATATGTAGATGATAATACATACTTTCATATCTGTTTAGATAAAAAATTTGAGACTTCTTAATTCGTGGAATATAGAATAGTATTTTCCGTAGATTTGTCTATTACGACAATCATACAAAAGTTGACCGATTACTGATATAATTTCTGTACGATAATCTGAAAAAAAAAAAAAAATTCTTGGACATTAACAACTTCAATGTAGCTTAAGCGTACCTTTCAATCGTATTCAAGAGAAACTCTTCTTTAGCTCAAATTAATTCTAAGCAATGCACTACAACGACTTGATGTACAAAGAAATAATTTATGTCAAAATCATTGACTCTTAAATGATTTTGGTACCTGTTTATTTGGATTAATGAGATTCTATGGTGATATAAGCACCGTCATTGGTTGGCGCTTGTAAATACCTCCGTTGGGGGCGTGAATCCGTTGCACCCGTTCAGTGCTACTGTTTTATGCACCCGTTTCCAACACATCAATTTTAGAATCATTTTTTTAAAAAAATTTCAACATAAAAGTTATAAATTTTGATGAGATCTACAACTTTAATGTTAAATTTTTTTTTCTAAAAATACTTCTAAAGATGTGTTTTGGGACTTCAAATTTAACGGATTTTAAAACAGTTTTTAAAATCCGTTAACTTTGGAGCCCCAAAACACCTCCTTCGAAGCATTTTCAGGAAAAGTTTTCAATATGAAAATTGTAGACCTCATCAAAATCTAAAACTTTCATGTAACTTTTTTTTATATATTGTTAAATGATATTTTGTGGCGGGTGCAGAAAACTATAGCACTCAACGTGTGTAGTGGATCTTGATCCCTCAGTTGGTCCCAACCATTTTTCGAGTCGTATAAAAATTGACTATATATGAGTATAATTTTTTCATTATAATTTTTAAATTATAACACAACATGCGTGCTTAGAGTGATATCAACCGGTATTGGTCTAACTAAAAAATGACCAGAATTTATCTCTTATAAAAAATGAAACGAAAGTTCGAATTCCATTAAGCACAAGTTAGAAGAAACTATCATATTACTTTATTTTTTATCATGATTTAAAATAGTAACTCACCTCCACCGTCATAGAACCAAAATAATAATAATAATAATAATAATAATAAAGCTAAAGCGGAATTTGGTGGGAAGATGCAAGCCAAAACCCATGGAGTAAGCTTTAATGGATTTATGGATACTTCAATGAACCTATCCAATCCAGAAAGTTTAAGGCTATGAATCCTTAGATTATATAGATGATTTAATTTCTTGCTTCACTTATATTATTTTGAAATAATAGCATTCCACCGTTGCTCCGGCGACACAATCGTTGTCTCCGACCCACCGACGTGCTCAAACCTCCGCCATAGATCCCATTTCCTCAGCCGTGCTCTTCTCCGGCCGGAGACACACGGAGGGGATGAGGTCGCTGGAAAGAACACGTACGCCAGCCGGAATTAGCACGGTAGAGCAGAGCGAAAGTCGTAGATGGTCGGCGAAGTGAGCGCATTCTGACGGGACGCATGAGATGCAGCCATGCGTCCCGCCAGACACATGGCAGCAGCTTGGTACGTGTTGCGCAGATAAAGCAATCTGCGTGGCACACACCATATAATTACTCAGCCAGAAGAGACCACAGAAATCAGCAAGGCAGAGTTCACAGAAAATTGAACTGTAAAGTACTTCCAAATGCTCAATTTCGTTTTACACTTGTGGAACTTCTTTTTTTCATTGAGACTACATGGGAAACCCTACCCGTTACCAGCCTCTTACGGCGACCACAGTAACATTAACAGGTAAACCCACGCCAGCTAGCTCCCTTGGAATGGAGTTGTGGAACTTGACTGCTAAAAAACTTATTTACACTTGTGATGAAATATACAGTCCCCATTGTGGATTCGCGGCATACTTACTACGAAATGATGTGTAGTAAATTAAATACAGAAAAACAAATGATGTGTAGTAAATTAAATACAGAAAAACAATAGGACAATAAGCAAAGGTTAATCTCTAATCCAACAAATTGCGGTGGATGCCATACTCGGTAGGCGGTGATTGATCCACCACATAGCTTCATTCACGGAAAAAAAAAAGCAAAAAGAAAAAAAAAGAAGTATAATTAAGAAACAATAATATACCAGGTATAGACTTTCCAAGCCTAACTATTCAGAAACTACACAAATCAATCAAATTCTTATGTGCACGTAAATTGAAGTTCATGAAATAGATATGCCATTCTTCAGAGACCCACGATAGCTCTGCTCTGATGTAATGAGAACCACATGCATCGGGGTACACATCTCGAAGCACAACAAGTAGGCTCTGCTAAAATCAGAAGTCTTAGATAGCCCTGATAAATACCATTCTCTTCCTAAAGTAATAACAAGGAAGCCATATAATACATAGCAAATCAATCAATTCAATTAACATTACATCCAAGGGAAAGAACTCATGAAACATGGTGTTTCCAGATGCATATAATCAAGTAATCAACCCCCAGTAGTTCTCCCAAATAACTGATTTAAAAGGACAATATAATCAAGTAATCAACTCCCTAATCTTCACTCAAGAAGCAATCAAGTTCATTTCAACATGACATATTTTAGGACAGAGTCTTTGGGACAAATTCTGGGAGCTGTAGCATTTTTCGGATGAGAAAATAACAAAAGCACCATCTTCAAAACAACCACATCAGTTACATTCTATCAGAAATCCAAACGCAATTCAGGTAAAATCCAGTAATTCCCATTCGTGAACAAAAACAAGCACGCATACTATCAACATTCTTAAAACAACTAAACAATTATTTAAAAGCAACAATAATTCTACTTAATTCAACAAGCGAGACAGATTATCAGGCGTTCACCTCCGCCGCATCGGCATCCGACTGCAGCGGGAGGCCGAGGTCGACCGCCACGTCATCGACATACTTCGGCGCGTTCCTCGCCGTCACGGGGATCGCGATGAAGGTCTTCGTCTTGGAAATCGGGCGCGATTTCTCGAGCTGCACGAAATCGCCGACCTTGAATTGGTTCAGCGGGTCATGGGCCTGGTACTTCTTCTTCATTCGAACTCGGCGCTTGTACTTCGGGTGCGGAGCGAGTCGGACCACTTCGACTGCGACCGTCTTGTCATTGACGCTGGAGACGACTCGGCCTTGCATCTTCTTCATCGCCTCCAGCGTCGAGTCGACGGACGTGAAGAGGAAGGGACGGACATGGTGTGGATTTTGGGAAGACGACCAACGGCGGCGCCGCCATTGAGGAAGGGAGTGGGGGCGGAGGGGAGGCGTAGGAGAGATGATTGGAGAAGCATTTGGGAGAGGGGAATGGAGGGATGAGAAAGCTGCAGGCTGGGTTTTGTAGCTCTGTTGTGGATGATGGTAGGATGAGGTAATGGCAGGTTTGTGATTATTACAAACTTGAAGGGGTAAATAGAAACAAAAACACATTTGGAGTAGTCCGTTGCTCTAAGCAAATGTCCAATTATACTTACCATATGAATAGACCGGGCTTGGCCTGCATATGAATAGACCGGGCTTGGCCTGCACGAATGCAGGACATGGGCTTTTTAGACAGCTCTTAGTAGAACCGAATTATAGGTGAAAACGGGCCAAACACCACTAAGTTTAAGTTGGGTTCGATTGATTTAACTCGAGCTTGATGAATTTTAGAGATTGAGCTCGTACTCAGTTCGATTCAACAAATTTTAAACTCGAACTCGGCTCGATTTTATCAATTGAGCCTAGATCGAGTCGAGCTTGAACTTGAACTCACAAGTACTTTTATTGTAAAAGATATTTAAATAAAATAGAAAAACTTGTTGAGACTCACTAGTCCAACGGGCTAAGGGTCACGATACTTAGATTCGACTTATTTAAATACTTGAACTTAAACTCATACCCGAACTTAAAAGAATTTAATCCAGAGCCATTCGTAAGTAGTTCGACTCGTTTTCACCCCTAGGTCCGGCCATACATATCAAAATATGGTGTGGATATAGTTGTCACCTTACTTTTAGATGTTTATTTGGTGTTTTTTTTTGGAAGTACAACAAAGCATATCCATGAATTATTCCCATGGGCGACTCCTAATGTCATCCTAGGGCGCTACAAAGGAAACTCATTGTGTTGTAGCACTCTTGTCCTACATAGGTGTCATTGGCTGATCAAATGGGCAATGAATGCTTTCGTTGTAAATTCTTTCAATATTTTTTATTAAATAATTAAATTTAATTCATTTTAATTTAATATTTATATAAAATTTATAAAAAATATTATAATGTACTATATCGAGAAGATATAGAAAGAGTCATCTATATAGTTATTAATAAAGTAAAGTAATTTATTTTTACGGACTTCTTTTAATCTGACCAAAGAGATTTGAGTGAATTAAATTTGATTATTTAATAAAAAATATTAGTAAAATATGCAATAAATAGAATCCATATCCTGATCAGATGGCTCAAGTTGATATATCCTATAAATATGAAGTTTATCATTACTATCTGTAGGTATTTTTTTTTCGTTTTTATACCTTATATGGCTTAATCTACTAATTCTTTGTTATGCTTTTCTTTTCAAAAAAAAAAGAAAAAAAAAAAAAGAAACTTTATTGATAAAACTGTGACATACAAGACTGTAAGGACGGACAGATTAATCTAAAAACTTACGATATTATTCTGATTGATTCAACTGGATTCATTTTTTAAAATATTCCAGTAATAAAAAGTAAAATAACTAATTTCATAAATATCTTAAAAAGAATAGTTTATATCTCAGATAAGAAGATTAAATTTTCAAAAAATGGTAAGAGTGAATTAGATTATTTTTATAATAAGATTTATGAGAGAAATTTATGCTCGTAATCTGTCCGATTTGTACGATCGTCGTAATACGTAAATTTTCGGATTGCACTCATTTTGATTTTATCGTCAAACTTTCGTATTTGCTTCACGTGCTTAAACAACATTCTTACAACAGATAGAAGATTGTTCGTACTGTCATGACATTTGAATTTTTCACAAATAAATTTACTTACACAAAAAATTTGAAATTTTGAGAATGCTGAAATTCGAACCCACAATCAGGCGCTCACAAGCTCCCAGCCGCAAGAATGCCCAGCACAAGATAGTGCATTAGTTGTAAAAAAAAAAAAAAAAAAAGAAAAAATCTTTGAAAGGTTACTTTTGCCAAGGACTAGTTTGAAAAATGGATGACGAGGCGACTTCACCAGCTACCTTGAAATATCAACTTTTGTTATTATTTATTAAGAAATACTGAAACAATATCAACTCTTGAAATATCAACTTCATCAACCGATGTTCATTCTGTTAGTTAGCAGAACTAATACTAAAAAAAATATTCTAATTTATTTTCGTAAAAAATAGATTAGATATTTCAATTTTATAAAGTACATATTGGGATGAACTTATTATATGTGATTGAATATACGATAAAAATTAAATTTAACATATAAAAAAAAGAAATTCTGAAATAATAAAAGCCAAGAAGCATCAGTTGTCAAAATCATTGACATGGTTAGAATTTTGATTTGCAAAATATCTGAAAAATTACATGGTCTTTTGAAGTACCAATTGGCCACGCTATGAAATATCAGCAATGTCGGTCAAATGAAGAAAGCATCTCAAAACTTCTTAATGTCCCAAATTTCATGTAAAATAGTTTAAATTTTCTTGAATTGTTTTGTTACAACGGTTAATCGGATAGTGGCCTAATTATAGATAATTTTTTATAATAAATTTTAAAATTAGTTTAAATATATGTCCCAATATTTTGAGATGAATAAAAAAGACAACATCTTGAGGCTATATATTCATTTACGTCTTAATTTTTTAATTGACTTTTTATGTTTTATGAGTTTAAGTAATTTGCCTCATGATATATGTGTGAAACAGATATTTTCAATTTCCGGAATATATGCGAAATCCGACAATATAAATACACCACGAAATTCACACCATAGTAGGTCTTTTTGGGACGTCGGTGACTCGGTGGCCATCTTTTTTCATCTATTAATTAATTATTAATTATTAATTTCTTATTTATCTATATTCTTCCGCCAATCATTGAGTTCGCTGCTTCGCTTCGCGGGTCGGCAACGAAAATTACTATCATCAACCAGCTTAAATTCCTTACCTTTCTTTCCCGTTTTCCCTGGCAAAGTAATGTCTTCGCCAGAGCTGGAGAACAACAGATTCTTCTCCCCAGCACTTGACCTCCCGTCGTCGCCGTCGATTGCTGACACACGGGAGAGGAGATGGCGGCGCGCTGTTCTATCCCTCGCTGTGATCGTCTGCTCGCCGGCGCTTCTCCCGCTCATCTGCGCCTTCTTCCCCCTCCACTGCCTTCTCTCCGCGTTCATCGGCCTTGCGCGACCGCCGAAGCGCCGGAGGAGGCGCGCTTGCGGCGGCGGCGGCCTTGAGGAAGCGAAGGCGGAGAAGGGCCAGTTGATACAGCGGTATCTGGAAGATCAGATTCGACTTGCGGCGTCCGCCTTTAGCTGTGACGACGACGGCGACGGCGAGCGGCAAGATGAGTGTCTTTGCTGTAATTCTATTTCATGCAAAATTTTTTGATCACGATTAGATTAGATTTACATGTGAAATTAAAAAAAAAAAAAGCTACTTGATCCGTATACGTTAGTCCGAATGTGTGTCGTGTGCATCAAAATCGATAAAAGAATATTTTCCGACTGTTCGTTTGGGGCCGAATAGTATAGTATTACCAATAAAAAAATATGGAGATGGTAGTTGTGGTTGATTGAGAGATGAATAACGAATGTGAACCGAAGAAATCTTATACCGACTCTCTCTCTCTCTCTCTCTCTCTCTCTCTCTCTCTCTCTCTCTCTCTCTGTGTATGTGTCTGTGTGTGTTGATTTTATCAATCTGTTTCCATCTCAAAATATCTGAATTTTTATGGTTATATTTGGGGATTAGTTTGCGTATTACTGTTGACTCGAACAGGAAGGTGTAGCTTTTCCGAAAAAAACTTTTTTTTTGTGGTTCCTGTGTAGGGTGGAGTGGCTCGAGCAGAGGACTAACAAGTCTCGTGTCTGAATCCGTGTACAAACTCAGTTGGTGGTTTTTAGAGCCTCGCAAAGAAGTAGGTGCAATGGTGCGATCTTCTTCGTAACCATGTTGGGATGCTGCGTTTCCGTTTGCTTTAATTAGGAAGTTATATATCCCAAAATCTGTCCCAAATCATCCTTGAGAATCATGTTAACATTTTAACAACCCGTTAATCTCGAAATGTGTATTTTCCAAACTGAAATTCGTTGGTTGTTGTGTAGAAGTTTGAGAGTTATCGTCAAATCGAGTGCATCATTATTCTTTATCATGGAGGAAGTTGATTTTAGGATAATTGTACATCAGCCTCTATATTTGCAGTGTTTACAATTCAGTCACGCCATCTATTCCAACCATTTCAATCCCTAACCGGAACTAACTTGTCAGCGTAAAAATAGAGATTGACTAGTTTTGAACCCGTGCATCGCACGATCACCAATATAAAATGATAATATTAAAGACTTCTTATATTATATAAAAATTATTAATTATTTTATTAAAATATTATATTTTATTTGTCAGTATTATTAGAACAAAATAATTTACCATACGATATATATGAAAAATAATAAATTATTTGAGTAACGGTAAAATGGTGGTAATATCCAGTTTTATATATATATATATATATATATATATATATTATATATATATATGATATATATATATATATATATATATATATATTAGAATATGAATATTTTTTTAAAATTATTTATAAAATATGCACTATTATATTTTTATATAATAGTTACGTATTTGTATAGGTATAAATTTTTTATTTAAAGTAATAGTTATTTAATATAAACTTTTTATATTTTATTTTAATCCATTTTAGGTATTTATAATTTTCAAATTAATTAAATTAAAATTTTTTAAACTTTTTATAAATATGCCAATCCATATAGTTTTTTTAAGAAAAAGAATAAATATGACATGTGATACACGGAAAATTATTAAGATTGCCTATGCTGGAACATTTTGGACCAGCAACTTTTACATATTGTAATATTTATAAATTTTTTTTTATTTATATATAATATATATATTAATATATATATATATGAAAGCTTATTTTTATTTTTAAATATAATTAATTTTTTATATTAATTAATATTTATTTTATAAAATATTATATTATATTTATCACATGTAATTAGAGAAAAAAAATATCAAATTATATATTTAAAGTTACGACTTTGATCACCCAATTTGTATTATGTTGTATATAATTATATATAATAGATTATTAAGAATTTGATAATGACATTTTAAAATTATTTCATTACATACCAAAAGTTACGACTTTTGATCACCCATTTGTATATATTTAATATTATATTTAGATTATTAAGAATTGATAATACCATTTCAAATTCTTCAAATTATTATTAAGTCTATTCTTTTAATATATAAAGTAAAATATTATAAATTATATTTATTTTTTAATTTTAACAAATTATTAATAATATATTAATTAAGCATTTTGAATTCAAACTCTCATTAAATATGGTGATTATTATATATTTATTATATTTAAGTGACACATGTAAAATGGTAAGATAGTAGAGACGCTATGTGACATATTGTAAGTTATAAGAAGGACCACATGACGTTCAACTACTTTGATACGAATTTTCTATATATATATATATATATATATATATAGATTATACACATTAGTCTTTAAAAAGGCTGATTTATAGGACCTATGTGTACAAACCCCTTAATTGTTTAGAATGATTACATATCTGCTATTATTTTTATACTACCATTTCAATTTAACGTTGCTTTTTTTTTTACCTGATATTTACCATATTAGCATCAAATTTTAGGAAACTGTAAATAAAAAAAAAAAATTAACATGTTTCATAATTGTTATATTCAAAATATTTTTATAAAATATTTCAAAATAGTGTTTTGAGACTCCGACATATTTAATTAGTAAAAAAAAAAAATATACTTTGTTAGCCTAATATACACATTTAAGAAAATGCCTTAAATAAAAGGAAAACAAAAATATTCATATAAATTTATATTTTTTAAATATATTGTATTATATATATATATATATATTAATATATATATATATATATTATTATATTATATAATATAATGGATTTTGTGAGTTTAAAAAAAATAGTAACATGAACTTATTTGAAGAAGTTTTACAAAACAGATTCTTTATTTTTTTTTCCTAAAAAAAACCTTTTCAATGAGTAGGGGGGCGGGGGGAAGAAAATGTAGTTAAATTGTTACAGGGCCAACTACCAATTAACCTTTCACTTACAGACCTGACCTATGATGGATGAATCGATTGAATCACTACAAGAATTGAAATGATCTCTATCGCATGAAGGCTACTTACATTCTGTATCGACAAAATCTACGTATAAGAATCACCGTCGGCACCCTTTTTTATACATTCTGAAGTTTAAGATTCTGCTACCTGGCACATGCAATCAGGCATAGGAAAGGTATAGACGGATTGGTCAGACCGTCTAAGTCCGATTCCTTTTGAATTGCTGTAATGAAGGACTTCCTGCATGCTCCGCTTGAACTTATCCCATCTGGAATAACCAACAGGTATATTATATATACGTATAAAAATGATAGTAGGAGGCTCTCAAGCTCTCTCTATTTCTCACACCCGCACCACCTTTGGTTAAGATGGCTCAGATTTAGTGGTTCAGACACATGGATGAGATTTAAAGGTCTAAAGTGCTATGACAAATGCTTCGTAATACTAAACATATATCCGAAGAAATCTTCAAGGTAGGAGTGGTCCCCACAGCACCTACGTGTATCACTGGTCCTACCATTATCATTTCAAATGTGATTCGGCTAATCCGTACCTCAACTTGCAGATTCTTTAGAAGCAAATTTATAACGCGAAGCTTTCTCATAATAGCTCCATAAAAACACCAATAGTATGACCTGCTCCATCACTCACTCCTAGGATCACATATTGGTGTAGTCAAATCATTAGGATGGGAGAGTCACCCTCTAGGCATGGGTATTTGAAAGAGATGGAGGATTGAGATGGAATGGACCGCAAGAGGGCACAAACACTTACGTTGGCAAAGAGCAAGGCTATAACCCTCTAAAGATATACCTAAGGAAAATTCTAAGGGGATGTGGAGCCTTTTCAGCTACATATTTCAAATGGTGAGACCCCTGAGGATGGCCGAGAGTCATCCTCTGTTGGGATGGATACTGGGAGATGGAGGATTAAGATGGAGTGACCCTAGCGAGTGGTCCCTGGAGTAGTACTAACACTTATTTTGGTAACAGCTATGCCAGAGACCATCTAATGATATACCTAAATATAACTCTTAAGTGAGGTGGGGCCTTCCAAACCGCATATTTAAAATGGTGGACCCGTGATACATTACAGCATGTGGTGGAGACCATTTCCCACCTCAGTTTAGAGTTTTCTTGGATATATGTTGAGGTGTAAAGCATTTCTCCATGGTGATTAATAAAAAAAAAAGGCACCTTATTCTGGGGTTGTCGAAAGATAAGACCAATCTCCTTTTGTCAGGCTTGATTGTCTTTGAGTGTCCTTCATAAAGGTAACGCCTGTGCCCCATTAGGAAGTGCGGGAAGTTGCCACCTTGTGTGCTGACAAATACTTCACTATGGGCACAAACAGTGTAGTCAAGAGCTGCCAGCCTAGATGAGTATCCCTACAAAAGTTATTCAGGGAAATATTAGGCCCATAACACAATATCAGCAATTTTCATAGTAGTCAGAGGTTAATTCCTGAGCTGTCATAGTAAATCGACAGTGGATAAAATTCAAACCTTCCTGTTTTAGCAATTAACAGGTACAGACCTTTCGCTTGCGCAAGAAAAGTAAACTTTCATAAGAGGTGGTGCGAATATCAATCATAGGTGCTCATTCATTATGATATGAAAAAATGTTACTTCTTAAGGTGAAATGAAAATGATTCACATCATCATCTACATGGTGGCCACTCATGGGAAGTTCTGGACGGTTCGCACCCAACTATAATACTATGAGTGCTTGTCATATTAGTTTTAGTGCAGATTGAGGTTATTTTGAACACGACAAATCCTCTTACCATACGGAGAGCTAAAATGCCCTTTCACACGAAAAATCTGTCTGGTAAGTGATTTGCTTTTAAAATATGAATAAATATATCAACACTCGACTTGTAGACAGTTAAATATTTTCACAAGAAATGTTTTAATGGAGAATGAATGTATCCACACTCAAGAAATTAGATAGAACTCTGAAGCATTAAGGAATTGCATAAACCATAGAAGCATGAAAAAACGTACAAGAGCAAAATATTGCAAGAGCATCAATTTTAGGAAAAGACAACCTCCAACACTAGGATACCTTGAACGGGGCAAGTTCCTCTGCTGAAGCTAGACTCTCCTTTGTCTCTAAAAGAGGAAACAGTTGCCTAAGAGGAGCCATATATTTTTGTTCATTATAAATTTTACCAGAAGCAATGTAGATTGAGGTGTTATTGTCAAATCCCATGCCTCTGAGCATCATGCCGACCTACAGTATATATTACAACATCATTAAACATTTGTATAAGCTTAGAAAAATTTTCACCAATCAAATGGAAAAGAAAAAATTGGTTGAGAACAGTAGCGGATATGAAAGATTACAAATGTTGGCCATCTATTTGCCAACTGTCAGATTGTAAGCACATATTAAAGGCAACGTTTACTGAACCAAACCTTAATAAATGCCGTCTTATATTCAAGATAACGTGGAAGACCCACACCTATTTGCTCAAACTTAAAGAGTAATTACAGTTACTTATAGCGGCTAATGCTAGAACTCCCAAAATAATAAAGTTCAATTCTAATTAACCAGATGTTTGATCAAGGTGAACATGTAGTTCAATTCATACTGGAGTTTTTAAGTAAAAGTAGGGAGTTCTACCGTTTGCTTTAAAAAAAAAGGAAAGAAAAACCAAAACAAAACAAAATAAAAATAAAACATAGTCACAAGGAGGTAGCATCATTTGTAATGAAGATAATTGGATGCTAAGCTTTTCGTTCTGGTGTTATGATGCCACGCTCCTTTTCCTTTTAATTTGTCATCACCAATGAGAAGTGTTGATATATTATATCAACCAATAAACAAGCACAAATATATTTGTTAATCCATCCAATCTACATACTACTACAGTAAGTGTTATGGTGTGAAATTACTCAATAACCTTGAACAAATAATGCATCACAATTTGTATTTCAACATAAAAATAAGACAGACGTTATGAACTTAGAAATAATGTGAATCTCGAAAGAGATTTGTACCTCTAGCGGAGTCAATGGGCATTTTCCCTCCATTCTGTTCTTCTCTGGGCTTATAACTCGGCCAGGTCTTCTGAACTTGCCTCGCCAGCCCCTTTCACGAGCTTTATCCATTTCTCGCTGTTCTTCATCTCCACCATCATAAGTGCAGCAAGAAAAGGCCACCATATCCTAAAATATAAGAGTGTTAACATTTTTCCAGTACCTTATGAAGGAACTTTTCATTGGCTTAAATTACCTCTTCAAACCGAAGATGAACTGAAACATACTTCCCACCAGCCCTTGAACTATTCGTCATCATTCTTTCAACCATCTTATCTGCAAGAACTCTTATAGGTTCAGAAAACCGCAATGCTTCATAATTAGCCAAGCATCTAAGCCCCTGGATAGTGGATGGAACTGAGTGAGCCAATCTATTGGAGAAAGGTGCGATACGTACAGCCCTGTATTGTACAACAAAGATGATAAATGATGAAACAAACTAACAAGAAGACCATGGAGCTAAAAAGAATGGAACCTGAAAAGTTAAATAATTTTTCTTTTTTAGCTCACTATCTCTTTTTTATGTGCATCCATTTCTAAGTAGAGAGAGAGAGAGAGAGAGAGAGAGAGAGAGAGAGAGAGAGAGAGAGAGCATACCCCAACTCTAACAATTTTGGCAAGACCTTCTGCAAATAATAGCCCTTTGATGATAAGGCTTTAGCTCTCATGTTCACAATGTTGCTGATATTATTGTCAAACCGCTGAAGCACTTCTTCTGGAAGTTCTTTTATCACTCTCACATGATCTTTGAGTGTATCGATGAAGTAATCCTCATCAAAAATTTCACCAAACTTACTGAGTCATAAACAAGAAAGTCGTTCATTATTTTCCAGACAAATAACATATTATGAGAAATGTTGCTCTACAAAAAAGGTACAAGGACAATAACTTTATCGAGATATCGAGGTGAAACCTCGCCATCAACCGCAGGAAGTGTAAAAGGACCATATTATATAAAAGGAGCATGCTCATGTACAAAAGAGGGGAACAAGATGGAAGATGAAGGCAGTAAATCAAAATTTTCGACACAAGCACCAGAAACAACAAAATTACAAAACCAGATACGAAAAGCTCAATGAAGTGATACTTTTTAGCTTAGAAATTATTATATCCATTATATTGTATATTTTTACAATCTAAAACAATATCTTTACAAGAATAATTTGTAGACCAAGGTTCACAATATAGGAATCGAGATCCGGATAGGCCATTTATATTTTTATAAATATTGGACGGTATCAGCAGTATCACAATATCGGATCAATGTATCAGATAGGATAATTTGTTAAAAAAAAAAAGAAAAAGAAAAGAAACAATAGAATGTAATTTTAAGTAAAGATAATGATAATAGATCGAAAAACTAGAAAAAGGCACGCGCGTGACGCAATGTGAGAAAGACCAACTCTTAAGAAAAACAAAGAGAAGATGGTAGGGATGGCGACGACCGCGAGGTGAGAAGATGGTAGGGATGGCGACGGCAGGGCTAAGCAGATACGTCTTCTCTTGTTCTTTTATATCTTCTTCTCCTCTTCTTTTTTACCTCGACTTGTAAGTTCTCGCCGGTTTCGGCTAAAGCCGGAAGATTTTGGTCGAAATCAGTCCAAACAGGCTGAAACCGACCAACTTCTTCCCCTATAACTGGAAGCCTAACTAAACCGGGGTTCCCTGTCACGGATGGTGGCGATCCCGATCCAATCCAGCTGATACGATCCACTTGCAAACCATACTGTAGACTTCGAACCAAAAAAAAAAGTGTCCTTTGAATAAATTAAGAACCAGGAAGAGGGATCCATTTGAGTTGAAACTTTCACTACTCTTTTGGTTGCACTTCTCATTACCTCAGACCCACATGCACCATCTATTT
The DNA here is from genome assembly GCA_002076135.1 of Xerophyta viscosa. Classification (NCBI taxonomy): domain Eukaryota; kingdom Viridiplantae; phylum Streptophyta; class Magnoliopsida; order Pandanales; family Velloziaceae; genus Xerophyta; species Xerophyta viscosa. The sequence continues at coordinate 489,860 of MJHO01000119.1, read as the reverse complement.
GGTCATGGAAAGAAGTGTTTAATGTTTTTGAAAATTGCAATTTCATATTGAAATTTGAAAACACTTAAAAAGGAAAGTGACATTCTCCTTGACTGAACGGTACAAGTTGACCTTCTACAAGCCAAGAAATCATTGTCTGACACTTTTTAATTACCTTACCTCAAAAGACACCAAGATGGATCTTCCAATATCCACAGGAATAGCACCCAGGATAGAGCTATTAGAGAATATTAGGTGCCAAATGCTAATTGCCTATCACCATCCTTTTGTTCATAGAGCTCCTCATTCCCTATAACCTTGATTCATACTTGACCATCTTCTTGCTATACACTGTGTTACCCCTCAAAGTTTAACAAAAATGCTAAGAACCTTCACAATCTGGTGATAAAGCTACAAAGACGGCTATATTCAAGGCTGATTAAATGATGCATAAGTTGATTGGTCAACTATTCATGATAGAAACTGATATCAAAGAAACAGGTCATTTATATGACGGAAGAAGTAAACGCAGTATCAAATTGGTAGCTAGGTATGCTTCCATATAATAATGGTTCCGAGAATCACAGACAAAGAACTGGAAGAACAATAAACGGAAGCTTACACCAGTATTTACCTAGAGTCACGCCAGACACTGTTCAAATGGAACATGGGAACAACGAGAGTCGCATTTAGTAAACCTGCCACAGCAACTGCATCGCATATCTGGACCAACCAAATGTTTAGATAAGTAACTGGGAAACAAACCCAATGCTAGAAAAAGGGCATAGAAAGATAAGTAAAAGTAATTACCCAAATACCCCCTAGATTTAGACATTTTCTCAAACAAGACCTTAGGTTTTTAATTCAGATAAAGTACATTTCAATGCTTGGACGAGTGACACCCTCTTATGCAAAAGTCAAAAGAATTACATAAAACGTGTCAGATACTTTGAAAACGGTATTTATTCATCTAACTCTACTAAATTTTGTATATTAGAGGGCAACATGTCCAAAGGGAATTCCGTGAAGGTCCAAGAAGGAAAAAAAAAATGAAGCAACTAAAACAAGGAAGCACACAAAGAATATATACAAAAACAGCAGGTCCATTCTGACTGTTCGCTTTTAGAAAGCCAATAACTTTTTACATTAAGAATAAATGTAGCTAAAAGCAACCAGGGGAAAAATTAGAAAGCAAGTAACTGTCAAATTAGAGTAAATGCAGCAAGAGTAACAGTGGATCTTCATTAGCAGTGTCACTGAATGTCCTGCGATACTGCATCTTATGTTTGAAATATTTATTCTACTACATTCGCTTATAATGTTCATTGCCTGCACTTACTGATAGGCGCTGCTGATTTAGACCACCATTTGCTTCTATTATGAAGTACCCATTGGATGGGGGCAATTCTGCAAAGACAGGAACAAATGCAATGGAAAAATGATTAAAACAGTTAACTTATCGGATTAAACAAACCACCATACAGATAAGGAAGAAGTTTCAGATGCCCCATAACTTTACATAAGTGTCCAGTTAAGTCTATCAAACTTAATACAAAAGATAATCTATTAATTTCATTTACTCAAGTCTTAAATAGTGAGATAACCTCCTAATAGCAAGGTGGTTAAACAAGAGTAGGTAATTAGAAAAGATGTTCAATGGCATCATGATCATCATTTCAAGACATCATCAACTCCAGGGATTTAGCAAAACAAAATTCAAATATCAGATATACTCATTTGAATGTTGAACAATTTATAGCGCAAGGGCTAACTTGTAAATTTAGGAAGTGGCTATAAGGTGACTTTGACCTACAAATAAATAACACTGACTGAAATGTACCTATCAATAACTTAATGTATATACACTTGTAGAGATTATTAAAAGCTTTTAGACACTCACATGTTCAAAATCTTGGTTGGAAACCACTGAAAGCTTTACATGTATAATTTGCATAGATGCCCATGAACCAGTTTAAAACCAAAATAGGGAAAACAACACCTCTACTTTTGTCATATGATATACAGTTGTGTAAGTATACATTGCCAGATCAACACCAAGTACTACCTGCTTGAGACAATTTCCTTTGAATACAAGGCATCCACTTCTGTCCTGGTTTTGAATGCCATGCTGTCATGAGCTGCAAAAAATTCAAATGAGAAGATAGTCACTACTCTCCTGGACAGTAGTTAGAAATCATTGTATAACAACTCAATGGACCATGCATAGAGCAAGCTCCCAGGCAAGCCTCGCAGTCTATTGCAAGGTTCCCCCACCTTTGGATATGGGAAGGACTGCCAGATGGGGTACCCTAGGGCTTGAGCCAACACATTTACCAAAGCAATAATGTACTTGGACAAAGAAAATGGAAAGGTATGACAGGTGCTTTAATCAAACAATACAGAAAGGCAGCGAATACAACAAATGCATTGGCTTCATCATTAAGATATAAGTACTGCATTTGGGTCGCTACAAACGCTTAAATGTGTCAAGTTCATCAAACAAATGAAGAAGTATCTTGCAAATTTTGAGAAGAGAAAATGCATCAACTATAAAGCAGCTTGAGAACTTGTAACTCCAAATCCATAATATTAGTGGCTGTAGAAGAAAGAAAGATTTATGAAGGTTAAGGCAATAGGTGTAAACACTCTACTACTGGGGCTTTAGGGATTAGCTGGACTTTACCAGATCATTAAGAAGTTCAAAGGTAATGTAAGAAAAAGTAGTTGAAGAATAAAAGCATTTTGAAGTTAGTAACCAAAAATGAATGAGGGTTTAGCTCTTGTATTAATGCCTCAGTTAAAGCCACAAATGTGTGCTCCATGGAAATAACAATAAACAAGAAGTATCCATGCATTTGAAGGATTACGAAGTATATTTCACTAATGAACATATCTGTCATTATTAATAGAGGCAGGGCAATATAGAACGAAACTGTAAACTAACAACAAACAAGAATAGTATGCTTAGTTCTACAAATGCTCACTATGCACTGTCCTCTGTAGTCTGTCAATCAACTATAACCAAAACACTTTTACTGTAGTAGGTAGAGAAAACAAAACAAAGATCATTCATCAGCACTAACCTTCGTATGGGATTGCTATGCAGTATATTTAAGCCTTCATGATCATTTAATACATAGTTAGCACTTACCCTGTTCTCCATGAGGATATTAGGAACCAACACTTATCAGATGCTATCTAGCATTATGTGCTATTATGGTCTTCGGAAGGAGAATTTCCGACTTAGAAGATGCCCCTCAAACCAAAGTCCAATTCCAAACATTTCCACCTCCCAATTCCTGACACAGTTTGACTAAAACACTTACTATAACACCTCCCAAGTCCACACACACACGAGCTTAATCATGTAACGGCACTGCTTTTGCAATCTGCCCAGCCTAACCAATTCCCATGCAATAAAACATCACTCAAGTAATCCAAGGACCTTTAAAACGAACTATATTTAACACAGCAAAAGGAGAAACAGCCAAAAGCCTCATTGTTGATCTGGTCAATACAAATACAACCAGACTGTACTTTAACAGCAAGAACCAGAAACTGGTCCAAAACCCATCTTCTACTGCAAAATCAAAGGGATCACTATCTCAAAACTTAATACTTCTAGACTGATCAACCCAATCCAACAAACAAGAAATCCACCCCACCCTTCGCTTTGAAGCATCATTTTGTTGAATTAAGCATGTGAGTAAATATTATTGACTACTTCATCTACCCTTCCTTGCTAAAATTCCAAGGATCTCCATGTGAATTCTGTATCTAAGCATCAACCTACCAAATAAACCAACAAGAAAAACTCAAACAAACAATAAACTAATAATAATCCTACACCCTAAATACTGGTGTTTAACACTACTAATGAGTATACAATCATTAATTCATTATAAAAAACTCCATCCAAAACCTACCTTATGTAGGTTTACCGCCTCTACATGTCCACGAAGTGGGTTCAGTACAAGGCTGGTTTCCCCACAATAATTTCAAAAAAATAAAAATAAATGAATAAAATAAAGTTTTCCTTCCCAACATAAACGCCAATTTCCATCTGCAAATCCACCTCCCTTGATAAAATTCTACGTTCCATCTGATTCTAAGTTATCAAGTATCAAGCTATCCGACAAACCAAAATTCTTAAGAAAACCCTACTTCCTGAGACCTAACAAATGCTAAATGACAGAAAGAATATTATCCAGCTCCATAATCCATCATCCTCCCAAAAATTCAAACAACTTCCATCTGCTAATGAAATAAATCCAACAGACCAAAAATCGCAAAAACCCTACTCACCAAATTTGACATATCACTAACACATGCACATTAAAAAGGTACATAAATCTACCGTCCTCGAAAAACTTAAACGATCTCCATCTGTAAAAATTCTCAATCTAAGCTAAAGAAAAATAATCCAACCCCGAAAAATCCTGAAAACCACAAACAAATATAGCAATCCTAATAAGGACTACATCTCTAATCAAGAATTCAAAGATGTGAGATAGAGAGAGAGAGAGAGAGGAAAAGAATTGTAGTATACCGCGTTAGAGCGATTAGTATCGGCGATCATGTGGGACCAGAGTCGCTGGAAGACGTGGGGGCTGCGGTAGACGGCACCCGGCGGCGGGCGGTGGCGGAAGACGGCTACGCCGACGCGGACGGGGGAGGTCGCGTCGAGGCTCCACGATCCCATGAATACCAGCATCACCGCCACGTATAGCAGCGGCGCTGCTAGTAGGACTCCTTTCCGCTTCAGAACTCCGGCAACGACACAGTACAATAATTTTCCAGCCTCAGTAGCCGATCCTCCACCGGCGCCGGCGACGGGGGATACCTTGCCTCGCGGGTTCCATCCACCGTCGCGAGAGGAGCTCTTCATTACCAATCAACGATGGCCAGCATCAGAACGCAGGAGCTACAGAAGCTCTGATTGATTCAATTATGAGTTGAAATGAAATTAAAACGGCCGCGGATCGAGGAGCGGAGTCGGCAGCAGCAGCTGATAGTATTTATAGTGTAAGAGAAGGCGCAGATAGCGAACGCGGCGCACGGTAGAGACTCTAGAGAGAGTGCGTGTTTAAATTTCTTCGAACGTCGAAGTAGAAGAAGAAAAAGAGTGATGAAGAAGGGAGCTAAGAGTTTCGTGTTCTGTTTTCGATGTGTGGAGCGCTCGCCAGTGAGTAGATCTCTCATGGAATTTATTTGATTATTAAAAAAGGAATAATAATAATAATAATAATAGTGCACTCGCATACTTTAATTAATGCGATTTTGCAAAATCAGACTCGTAATAGACTATTTAGCTTAGTTTGGGAGGACAAGCATTACCTTCCTTGCTTGGCTTGTATTTTCAGAAGTTATTACCTACACTAAAGTGTATAAATATTTGGTATACCAATAAAAAAATTTTATCACATATTTAGAATTTACACCAACTGTCTTGCAATTTTATATAAGTAAAAATATATATAATAACATTGTCATTGATGAACCAATTTGTACACTTGGTGAACTACATAATATCTCCTTTTTAGATTAATGAAAAATAAAATCGAGCGATAATATCTTTGTAATATGTTTTGTATATAACCTTTCTAACAGCTCCAATTCCAATTCCGCCATCCAAATACAGATCTAGTGCATTCATTTCTTATTGTTGAGAAAATGGGTCAAAACCTCCGGTTCCGCAGATATCAAATTATTTTGCCGAAAATAATTTTCAACCATAATTCTTTAGATTATGATTAGGGAGTAAAACTCTGAAAGTGCATTGGTTCTCGACATGTCGTTGAGTACAGATACGTTCCCGTCATAACTTTGAAATATTATTTTGAAAATTCAAAAAATTTATATAACACGCTACAACGGCATCACTCAAACTCATAACTAATAGTTCTTTAGCCATATATCCCACTAAATGAGCTACCTCACCAAGTGCGTAGTGCACTATTATTAGAAGCTAAAACATGATATATACAACCCTTCCACTAAATATCAAAATTAGTCCCTCTTTAAATTTTTTTTTTTTTGGTCTGTATTTTTATTATTTCGGTATGTAATTGTTAAATTTGATATATATCATATATTTCGACCGAAAATTAAATAGTAAGTTAAATCACTCTCAACTCACATTTGCTGAGATTCGAACCTCCAGTCTTCTCTTAAAGAGAGGCAGATTGTAATCTCCTTCCATGATCTAATTTTACTAATCAATTAGGTCAGCACCGGTTGATTTCATGTTAGTTTCTATAATAAAGAGGTTGAGGTACTAAACAGTAGTCCCTCTTTAAATTTTATAAAGAGATTAATTAGATGGAATTTTTTCTAATAGTTGCTAGAAAAAGCTCCCGCAACTAAATTGGAAGCCAGCTGTTCCAACAATGACTTTGAGTTTCCTTTTTCGCAAAATCAAGAAGTCTTATATAGGAAGATAAAAGTTATTCACAATGATAAGTGATAATCTGTAATTGTAGTTTTATTAGTTTTAAATAGTTCACAGATGTTACTGTTTATTGGTTAGCGTGGTTAAATACTAAAAAATATAGCCTTTTTTTTAAAATATAGATTAAATATTCAAATTTTAACAACTTATAATTCAAAAAAAAAATTTATTTTAGCGCGCTCTATTTTCAGACAATATCTATAATATAATTCAAACTCGACAATCAATAATACTTCGCATATCCACAATGACTTCGGAGTTATCCAGGCCGAATAATTGATAACTCTGGATAATAGAATATGAGTATGTAAGGTCCGTGAGTTCATGTGCAAATTAGATAGATCATGACAAAATCATATGAAAGGTTGTGATATATTACTTCCAAGTTCCAATCTGCTTACATATATAAAAGTTGGATATGTCGAAATAGTTGTTATATATGTCAAAATCCATTATTTTTGCGCATGCCATGTATCATATGCATGCCACATGTCACTTATGCAATAATTAAACTTTTAAAAATTCAAAAGTCAATAAAATATTTAGTTTATAATATGAACTTTTGGCTTGATAAATATACTTTTTTGTTATACTTAGTGTGTATAAATAATATATATATATATATATATATATATATATATATATATATTTGTGTGTGCGCGCGTCTCCGTGTAGTAACAAATATATATATTATATATATAATAGTATATATTTATTTATTTATTTATTTATTTATTTATTTTAACTTTTTTTTTGGGGGGTTCTGATTTCTGAAACAGTTAGAGTCCATTAATGAAAGCTTAGCATTTAATTTGCATCTGGCATTGCTGTTCTGAGGGTCTGCAATCTGCATGCTGCGCACTTCCCGAAAGTGACTGTAACTCAACTAAAATAAAATGAAACTATTTCTGTTCAAGGAGGTGGAATCCCTGTTTCCGAAAACGACTTCCGGGTTTCGTTGCCTTATGGTACAGCTTCATTGTTTTGCATAGAATGAAGGCAAATTATTGGATTTGATAACTCCCTCTAGTTCATTTAAAAAAAAAAAAAAATTATCGTAATAGAATCTGAAATACAAACATATATTTTCGTAGGGATCTCAAACGCGTGAAAAATCTCTACGTCCAGCTCTGACTGATGTTTTTGAATCCAAATATATATATATATATATATATATACACACACACACACACCATGATTCGATGCTTCTGTCACGGGGTATAAAAGATTTTTCTTTGAAAAATTTTACAGAGATTTAACCATATGCATATCGAACCAAGATATAATGCTTTCTGAGGCACCTTACATCCGATACGTTGAGCTAACTGTGCTCAGCAAGCATTGCCCGCTAGTTCATTTTTAGTAGCACAAAGTTCAATATAGAGAGAACTAGCACGCGTAGCGCATTGTGCCAAATTCGTTCTCACATTTTGCAAACCACTGATGTTTACGGAATGCATACCTGAAGGGTCTATCTATAAAATGTTCGAGCATAGGGTGATGTACGGACTCCAATCAGTACTAACGTCATCCGCGAATTTACCTATATTATCTGCTCAATGACTATCAAACCGAATAAGTACAAGTCAGGTTTTCCTCGTTAGCCACTGATGGAAATTCAATATTAGGTTGAAATTTTGGGATTCCTAGCATTTTAGTTACTATATCATCAGCTTTATCATTAATGTCATGAGCTGAAAGTTTTATAGGGCCTAGAAATTGAAAAGTAATGGCACCTAAAAATCAAGGGGCAGATGGCTATTAATAGGGATATAAGAAAGATAGGCAAAATATTCACGGATTAAAGTAGTTGAAGATGCTGCTGCCACTCAAAAAAAAAAAAAAAAAAAAGTAAAAAAGGGGGAAAAAAGAAAGAAAGAAAAAAAAAAAGCTTCACGGATGAGAAAGTGATCAATGAAAGTGACTTCTACAAAATCCTTCTCCTCTTCATCTATCTAATCAATTCATATGCTTCCACTTCCACAAGTTCCATCCACTTACATATGTCCAATCTGATGATATAATATAACTCCTTAATCTTTTTTCTTTTTCTTTTTTTCTTTTTTTTTGTAAAACAACATGGCCAAAAGGATGCTTTTTTACCTTTATAAAAACGCAAATTTGTTGAACTTGTTTAAAATAAGTGAATTTACCAAGAAACTTGAAATAACTTCAAAATTTTAAATTAATACAACGACAAGTTCTTAAAAAATTTGTCTACTTATTATTTCTTGACTCCTAAATTATACAATTTGTATATATTAGTAAAATAATACCAAATTGGACCGCAAAAGAACACTAGTTTTTATTGATCATAAAAAAAAATTTCTATCTCAATATAACAATAATAATATGCCCTTAATAAGTTGGGTATTGATGAGGTCCGAAGAGATAAAGATGAAAGCGGAAAAAGCTATTTCCTTATAACTTTGTATAACAAAACAAAAATCCAAAAAAAAAAAAAAATTTAATTATTGTTTTTAGGAAAATTATGGAAATGTTTCTATGTGACTACAAGTGATGTGGACCATTTTGACGCTGAGAGTGTACGCTCAAGTTGCACCATTGATTGCGAAGATTGCAACCATTATTACTGTAGCTTTTTGTTTCTCATAAATGCAATTTTAATTAAAAACCATATTATTATAGATTTATAGAAAAATATAAATAAATAGTAATTGGGCCAGTTACTCACACGTGGAGCAGTGGAATGTCGGCAGCAGCCACAAAACCAACAAAAGTCAATCCCGCCCTAATGTGGCTATTAACACAATTTTTAAATAGTTAGAATTTTAAATAATTAAAAAAAATAATTAAGTCAATTCCACCCAAATTTGAATTCACAATTCTTGTAAAATGTTATTTATTTATATCTATTCAATATTATTGTAAGACAACCTAATGGCGAAGGAACGAAAACAATAAATAAATAAATCACACTTTTTATTAGATCTTTGGTTGAATTATTGGGATAGTATAAGTTTTGATGTTATTATTATCCTAGATGTTCGTATATGAGCATGCAAGTAGCCCTTTTAAAACATTATTTCTAGAAAATGACTCCTATAAATATGATATTTTAATGGCTTATATCACGGACCTCGGTTCAAAAAATATAATCTCATTTTTGTACAATTATCTTAGAATATAATTTTATCCCGCTAGCATCTTTAAAAAAATAATCTAAACCGTTGATCAATATGTAATCTGAATAACTAATTATGATTAAAATATTCGATCTAATGATTCACGACTCACCTTACAGAAGATTATTATTAAATCGAGTTGAGAATAGTATTTAGTAAGCTAACATTCAGTCGTTTATCTTATTGATTTAACGGCTGAGATTTAACTTTATATTTAACAATATAACGATTCACGCCATTAAGTATTTAACGGTGCCGTTAATTTTATTCGAACATTTTTTATGAAAATAATTGGGATAATAGTTCAAATTTTGGTACTATCCTTCAAATAATTATAAGAGTACTGTATGATAGTTAGGATACCTGTTGAACTGCCAGATAGCCTCGCGCGGAGGAGGCTTCAGTCCTAATAGCGAGCGACAACGTTATGATGCCAGACTAGCATTCTTACGGAGCTTTCTCTCTGAGGAGTAGAGTAGAGAGTGAGGAGTTCTGATATATGAGATCGGATCCCTTGTGATTTTTAGCACAGGGGATTGTCTGTGATATATAATCTGGGCCGGTCATTCGATCCAGTACGTATCACAAATTATTAAACTTTTATCTATTTAATTGACCTATTTATAAGAATTTTTATGAAAAATATTGAATTACAAAGTTATAGATTTGAACATAATCTACAACTTTGTAATTGAATTTTTTTTCAAAAAATTTCAAACAATATATCAAAATGATAATTAAAAATTTTAATTATTATTTTGATACAATATTTGACATTTTTTTAAAATATTTTGAACTATAAAGTTACAGATCACATCTAATTTTATAACTTTATAATTTAAATTTTTTCATAAAAATACGTATAAATAGATCAAATAAATTATTAAAAATTTAATAAAAAATCTCGTAATTCGTATTGAATCGGATAATCGGCCCAAATCTTGACCACTGGGATCCCATTTCCACTATAATTAGCGATAAAAGATCCATATCTTTGTAATATATGCTTTGTAAAATAAGGGTTTTTTTTGAAAAAAAATATATGCTTTGTAAAATTTTAATAAATAATTTTTAATTTATAAAATCAGTATATTAAGTATTTTTTTAAAAAAAAGAGTATAAAAATAAATTTTAGATATTGAGACTTCACTATTTATCTAGTTACTAAAGACTTTAGCTCTCAACACACCAATTTTATAATATTTATGTTTTATTCTATATATATATATATATTTGTTGATTAAGAGTTTATTTAGGAAGACGTCAATGCCTGATATATAATTATTCCACAAAAGGAGGTCGGGTTTATAACTAAACTACATTCAAAATCTTAGATCCATATGATTAGCTTTAAAAAAGAAAGAAAGATTCATAGGAATAGAGCAATATAAAGATAAATTTTCAAACAATTAGAGATTAAAATAATAACCTATAAGTAATTGATTATTGATCATGTTAATTATTAAAGTTTAATTATGAGGGCTAATGCACTAATATCGATATCAGACTAATAATATGCTTTCGCCACTCTTGCTGCTGATTGGTCCAATAAATCCTTTTTTTTTTAAAAAAGAAAAACTTTGCTGCTTTACAAATAAATATGTAATATATTAGTTTGCTATCATTGCTCTTTACCAATTACAATATATTTATTGGTCCAATATATTTACTTTTTCAGTTTTAAAACTAAATTCCAATACATACATATATATATATTTATATATATATGTTTGTGTTTTGGAGTATTTTATTAATTTTTTAAAATTAGTGGTTCTTTTATATAATTTTACAAAGCAGAAATTATTTTTTCCTATAAAATCCTCTCTAACACCTATCCTTTACAAATGGTTAAAATGATCAAACTATGGCTATCCCCCATCTCTATAAATAAGTAATATAAATAAGTAAAGCGCCATCCTTATAACGTAGTATAGATATAAGTGATAAATGTGTAGATTTTATATGACCCCTATTTCTACGGTGCTTTCTCATAGTTTTCGAGGAAATAATACAGGGCAAGATTTAAAAAACTACTATTTTTCTAAAGAATGTGTTCAATTCAGCTCCATATCTGTCCTTTCACTGTTAAATCAACTATTTAACTGATAACACTATAATTAGCATTTATAATGCTAAATTTTATTTATAGTGATATAAATTGTAATTGTACAAACTATCTTTTATATCTCATATTATAGTACACTACTAGTAACACTAATATAATTCGTCTAAAATTTTTTAAATTCGACACTATAATATGCTGCTAGCAATAAAGTAAGGATGAATTTATCATTTATCGCTCTTTCTAATGCTCAGGGGTGGCACTATCAACATTTCACATTCTTTGATTCCCCTCATAATTAATAATGGGGTCTCATGGTGTGAGTCTGGAAAGCATGGAATGAACTTTTGGCTTCTCTTTCTTTGTGTCCTTTTTTTTTTTCTTTTTTTTCTTTTTTTTTCTTTTTTTTTCTTTTTTTTAAGGAATCTTTTCATCTATCTCTATCTTGATTCATGATTACTTATAAGTTATATATAACCTCGGAAGCCAGACATGCCAGAAACTTACACTGTAAATATTCGATAGGAGCACTTTGTTGACATATATTGGAGACGTCATGAAAGTAGTCTAAAATAAAAATTAAAAAGATATTTTGGATATGTATATCGGATACACCAAACAGAGTATTCGACGTGCATGTCTATATATTTTTTATTATTATAAAAATTTATGTTTTGAAAAAAAAAATTACTATTCATTACCAATAGTACATAGCAGTAATTAGTATAATATAATTATATAATATTAAAATATTTTAATTTCGATAGTTAGTGGCACGACACAAATCGGCATAGTATGTACCAAAATATTTTATATTTAAAATTATAAATTAATTGTGATTTTTTTCATTTTTAAAAATAATAACTAATATATATCGGTACGATCGGCACGTCTCAAAGTTAGGATTTATCGAAACGCGGTATGAGACGGTACCTTAAACCTTGAATTAAACCACAAATGTTACAAATAAACAGGCTATTCTGACATGAAGTGCGTAAGTTGGTTAGCAATGCTGGTTAAAAGATTATAGAGCATCCACATGATCGGAGGTATGAATCTGTACAAATACACTTCTCGGAAGGGGAAAAAAAAATAAAAATTGCTCTACTTTTCGAGTAAGACTAATTTCATCCAAGTGCAATGGGATGCTCGTCGAAAAACCAAAAATAAGAAACAAAAATAAACAGGATAGTTCATAAATGAATATGCTCAGCCATTTATATTGCCAGGGAGTGTGGAGCAGCCTGAGTTTACTCTGCCCACCATGCAGATCAGGGACGAGTACCATTCACACAGTATGGATTTTGCTATTCTCACCCAGAAAACCACATAATAAATTATATAACATATATGATACTATTAGGATCATATAGTATAATAGGTATAGTTATAATTTTGATAATTTATACGGTTCACGATATAAGTGTGCGATCACGAGATGAATGTGTAATAGAGATTAGTTGTACGTGGTTCAATGGGGGTGAGTAGCTTTTTACAATTTTCTAAGGATAATTGCTGGAGAGGATCAGAGGAATTTGTCGAAAAAGATTTTCTGCTTTTTGCAAAACTTACATAAAAACTACTGATGTTTTTTTTTTAACTTATAAAATACTTAAAACATATATTATATATATATATATATATATATAATGTAATTTTTTTAAACATATTAGTATTTTTTAAGAAATGTTTTAATTTTTTTTTTAATATGTTCTATAATTTTTGTGTTTAAAATATTTTAAAATTTGAATATTTTTGTAATCAATAAATATTTTAGAGTTTTAGAACATATATTTAGAGAGATGTTTTGAAAACAAATACAAAACAAAATTTAGGTTACATCAAAATTTTTTTTGTGTTAGCATTCAATTTTTTCAAAACTACTTATAAATATGTATTTTAGCTTAATTTAATAATTATTAGAAAAATGTACGAATTTATTTGGAATAAAGGTCAAAAAGCAAGGCTAATTTATAATTTTCTTAGAAAATCGGTGAAAATTATTATGCTTTACAAATTTATTGTTTAATTTTTTTTTAAAATAAAATTTAATAGATCACAAAAATACCTATCTTCTGGTTGGTTCTCCTCCTCAGTATTTCTCAAAAAAAAAAAAAAAACACAAAAATAAATATCTTTAAACAATAAGGGGCTGTTTACTTCGCGCGGAACTGGATCTCCGTGTAATCGGAACTCAGAACACAGTTTTTCGCTGTTTACATTCGCCGCGGAACTCGCGGAACTCAATTTCTGAGTTCCGCGAGTATATGATAAATTGAGTTTTCGCCCACTTCGCAGTTTTAGCTGCGGGAAGTGGGCGACTCGTTTTGTCTTCCGTGCGTTAAGTTCTTGTTTGTGTTCTCGCGATTTCTTCTCCTTTCTCTGGCGACCACTGTAGTCAATGTTGAAATCTTGTTACAATATGTTTTTTTTGTTTTTTTTTTTATTTTATTGTTTATTTTTATTGGATACATATATATGTAATAATAAACCTTTTTGTAAATTTTTATTCAATACAAACTTTGTATTTAATATTTTTTATGTTCAATATTAGAACTTATCTTCTTATAATTTTTAGTATTTAAGAATATAAAATTATTTGTATATATTAATACATATAAAATAAAAAAATATATAATATAACATATCCTGTGTAATATAATTTTATATATTATAATATATAATTTAAAGATGATTAAATGAGAGATACATTACAAAAAATTAGGATATAAAATATAATTTAATATTAAATATTTAAATATAAATTTAAAAATAAAATATAATATATTTTTTATTTCTCAGTTTAATTCTAATTCCAAGTAAAACAAAAAAAAATTATCTTTCAGGCCCTCACTTTCCAACCCCAAGTAAACAAAGAAACTATTTTTTCAGCCCTCTACTTTACAATTCCCAAGTAAACAAAAGAAACTCAAAACACCACTTTCTCACCCACTTCCATCTCACAGTTCACCCAACTTCTCACTTCTCACTTCTCCAAGGCTTCCGCACGAAGTAAACAGCCCCTAAGTTAGAGATCCATTATGACCAGGAATGATGAATATGAAAAAGATAACCAAGATAGCCCAAAGATTCACCCAAAGATGTCTCGGTATGGATGAAGGATGTGATCTTTCGAGATATTCCGGGTCGATTAGCATTTGTCCATCAAAATTTCGCAATCAGATCAAATCAAACAAAATAAGTAATCGATTCTAAGCCTAGAACATGTATGATTCATGTGTTAGGTTTCATGTATCTTTCAGCTAAAGAAAGCTCTACGAGTAATACCGACAGTTTGTTCGACTATACATGTTCTGGGAAGTGTTTTTCGGAATTTGGCGAAAAGGAGAATCCTTTCACTATTCTATCAAATAAGCTCCCAAATTATACGTATAAACATATTTTAAACAATAAAATATTAAAATAATAGATTTTCAATGTGTTCTACAAAATCTACATCAACAAGCAATGTTTTTCGTGCCTTGTCAAATAGAATTTAGGTAAATCTGAAATTCGAGACGTACCAACCGTGCCGATCCATACATTTTTATTAAATTATTTAAGAGATAATAAAAAACAATTCATAAAACATTAAATAGAAAAATTATATATATATTATATATATATATATATATATATATATATATATTATAGCTGTTATAAATGAACTTCCCGTTCCATAAACCATCCCGTGAGACCCAATTAATACCATCTACTGGAGTAATATAACATTATGAGTTGATAAAAATTTCCGTGCTATATACACAAGAAGGTTGATATAAACATTGAATAAGATTTTCAAAGTTTGGGCAAGGCTTGCTGGTGATTGTAACCGTATGCACATTCAAATCACTGACCATCTTCTTCTTTTTTTTTCCCCCCCCCTTCTTAAGAACTCTTCTGGCCTTCTGGGAAGAGCTTTAATGCTGACAACCTGGAAAAAAAAAAGAAGAAAATCAATTAAAAGTTTTCCAATCACTAATGAAACAAATTTAACTTGGAGTAAGAATGAATTACAACTCGGAGCCTCGAAGGAGGCCGGTTCCATAAGACCCTCGGCCGCAAAAAGAAAAAAAAAAAAAATCAAACCGAGCTCCAAAACCAGTGCGAACCACGCACACATTAAAAAAAAAAAAGAATAGTAATATTGAGTAAGAATGAAATGGCAAAAGTATATCTACGAACGCGTAGTTTAACGGCAACTTACGAAAGTTTGTTTGCAGCATAAAATATAGGCAGCTTTGCAGGTCCTCCGCCTCCCCAAGATGTTCTTATAGAATCAATGATTAGTTCAGCTCGCGTATCTGCTGCTGTTAGAACAAACTGAATCCATTTCGAGTAAAATGGATGTTTTGAATAAGATTCTAAACGGTTTTGAATCCATAGATCAGGATATCTAGTGAATTTTTTAGACCACTTCAGAAAATATATGTACATTGCATCACATAAAATGTTAAGTTGCTTAAGCAAACCAAAGATAAGGATTTAATTTACAGAATTAAATTGTTTTCAGCAAATATCATTTCGGAAAATACGTAAGCTATAGAGCGTACCAGTGGGAAAAGTATGGCCATGACACCATAGCTAACAAGTGGAGAGAAGAAGAAAATAGCAAGAACACATGGGCTTCCTAATAACAACAAACTAGGAAAATCAGGTAAACAATAAACAGGATTAAAATAAGAAGAATTTAGATGACAGATAAAAAAAAAGCCTCATAGATTGAGGCATTTATGCACAAACATGATGAATCATCAAGTAGAATCATAAGCTACTATAGAAGATGGTTTTATGCGTTAGTCAGCACGGCCTGTGCCGCGGGGCACGTGCCTATTACAGCAATTACCGGCAAGGCACATACCGGCATAACCCATGCCAGAAATCTCTATCAAATTAATTTTTGAATTTTGAATTTTCATTTTAAAAAATTAACAACAAATGTGTAACGGCAAGATACAACCAGCACAGTCAGCTTGTGCCGGAATCTGAGTTACCGAAAACTTTGCTCGGCGCAGCACTGAAAATCTTAATTAGAGACCTTGAACTTATATTTGCAAAAACTACCCCTAAAATTCCATGTTTAGATTATCTCAGAGTAGTACTTGACCTAACTTGGTGGGCCTTGCTTTGGCTGCAATGTTACATGTTAGGCATAAACATACAAACATTATCATTATAAAAAAAAAACAGTTGTAGCATGTTAAGGAATTTTCAACAGAGAACTATTTAAAACACGAATCAGTACCAAATCCTGCAAAAAAAGCCCAGTTCGATTCAAAGAAGTCAAGTCTTCTATCCAAGCTTACTCCAGAAAGATTCCATTTGTACCTAGCAATCAGAAAATGGAAATAAATATGTTTAATAAACCCAGGGTCTTATCAGTGCAAGTATTAGACACAAAAGAGTGTGCATCTATAGATAACACAATATCATGACAACAATACATACTCAAAGCAGTAGTACGCATACATCCAGGATAGAAGTAGAAAGTTTATTGCCTTTCCCATGTACGGTATATATCCAGTAACAAAGACCTGCACGTATATAATTGTAATGAAGCTGTGAATCACAAAGTCTGATATCGTTAGAGCTGACTTGTTACATAAACTATGGATACTATGTGGCTGAGCCATAAAAGATAAATAAATTACGGAAAATTGTGAATAACTCCCGATTTTTCTGAAAAGTTATTTTTTAACCCTTCGGTCTTTTAAATTCAATAATAACTCCTAATTTAAAATTACTTATTTTTAGCCACTTCTATCGTTCTTTAAATGGACACTAATAACCCTATTAAATAAAACTATTAATATATTTGTTTATGAGCCTTTAAGCTTTTTAAAGCCTCCGACGGTGGTACCGATTAGCGCACCTGCTCTCTCGATCTCTCGGTCACGATCATCCCCGCCGAGATCGTCCCCGCCGAGATCGTTCCCACCGAAATCTTTCCCGCCAAGATTGTCCCCGTCAAGATCGTCCCCGCCACGATCGTCCCCGCAAATATCGTATATGCCACGATCTTCCCCGCCAAGATCGTCCCCGTCACAATCGTCCCCGCCACGATCTCTCCGCACGATCATCCTCGCTTTTACCAAGAGTGGTGACATCGCGATAGCTAGATGGCGACGAAAATCGGTGCCGCCGCGCCAGAGGTTTCGAAGGTTTTAAAGAAAATTTATTAATGATTTAATGAATATGGGTATTAGTGTCCATTTAAATGATAGAAGGGTGAAAAAATAAGTAATTTTAAAATTAAGGGGTTATTATTGAGTTTAGAAAACGGAGGGATTAAAAAATATTTTTTTAGAAGATTATGGGGTTATCCATAATTAAGATAAATAAATTAACTAAAAGGTGGGACCAAAGAGAAACTAGCGCACCACTGCACCTCTATGAAGAAAAAGGTCAGCAAGAGGACCGAATAGATTTGCTCACCGATGCCAAGTATGACCCTGTTGTATGTATTAAAACATGGAGCTCACTGAGAACATTATGGTAATACATGATTCGGATCCAACCAAAAGTATTTGCCAAATTAAACTCACCCATCCAATCCACCTGGCCTACTGGTACTTGCAGAACTTTGAGAAATTGACTGTACTGCCGAAGATTCTTGCTTTTGAATCGCATCAAATCCATGCTTTGCGATATCGTTATACCTGGTGAAGACCCATACAATCCAACATCAGAAGAAGCCTATTGAATTTTATCTCTAAACCAAATAAAGAACTAGATTATCTACAGGCATGGATATCTACACGCATGCGCAAAAGTATCTATACATTTTGCTAAGAGTAGTATAGTTTCACCAATTAGTACAATACCCATTCACGTGGGAAGATCTCTATTAGCGATTTCAATTACGCAGCCAGGTCATATCAGATGTCATTGAAATCTACACTACTACATACGGCTGAAGAAATCATCCGCTGGTTTCGAATAATTGATTGTTTTTTCTTGGTGATAGTCTACTTTAGTATATTTTCCAACGAAATTTCTAATTTCAAGGTCTGATCTTCCTGAAGTGCTATAATTTGATTCTTAAACTAGTAATAACTTTATAGCAGCCACATTGTTATAACATTTTATAAAATACCATACATGATGTTACAGCATGTCCAATTAAATGGCGAATTAAGAAATAAGAATAGAACATTGGCTTCTATTAGGGAGATAAGGATGCGAGTCATTCAAGTGCTGTAGTAACTTGTGAGCTGAGCTCTTAATGGAGCATTATTAAGTGAGAATACTAGATGTTCTTCTATCACTGACTCTTAATCTCTTGCATTAATTTTCATTCTTTCAAGGATAACAAAAACAGATGGTACATCATTTATATACTTTACACACATCTTTATCGTGGAGATAACATTTTAAAGTACCCAAGCTAGATAAAAATTATACAAGAGCAAGTAAACCTACCAGAGGGTACTTAGTATGAAGCTGAAAACATAAAGTGGATAGAACCAGAATATCTGAAAAAGGAAAGCCAAACGGGTAGGGTAACCAACTAGTAAAGTTTCGACATTAAGAGATCATATAAAGGTAAAAACGAAAAGTATGAAACTGAAATCATAATCGTGATACATCAAATTTCTATACTGACTTCTCATTGTGTTAATTTATACATGTCTAATCACATAGTTGACACTTACATAGAATAATTGAGTAAGAACAGAACGCAGAAACGCATAGAGAGTCAAAGCAGCTTTGTAGTCGCATGAATTCTTTACACCGAATTTCTCATGTTTTGGAGGCAATATCCAGACTAGCATTGGCAGAACAAATGATTTGAGAGTAAGCAAACTGCAAAAGATAAAGCACATGCTTCAACGACTTGATCTCAGCAAGGAGAAGCATAGCCAACTAATAGGAACTTTAAATTTTCATGTCATGTAGCTCATCGAAACAACTACGAATTCCAAGTTCCTAAATTTTAGCAGTAATCCTATTCATATTTTACGTGTCGCAGAAACTCACGATTCTAAAGAAAAAAGATGCCACACCACAGAAATTAGCTCACTGTATAATATCATCAAATTAAGAAGTAGCTCCCAAGTCAATAAACAAGATAATTGCAAAATTTTTTGCCACCCAACTGCTCTAAACAACCTTTTACCATAAAATCATCCGTTCCATACCAAAGCTAGAAAAAAACTTCTTTTTTTAATTTTAAAAAAAGGGAGCTATACTAAATACAATAACACGACAAAAATCAAAGAATAGGTTGCTAAGCTTTTGTGTCTTCAAGCACAAAAATTCAAAGTTGAACTCTTACAACCTCAATTTAATGGAAAAATAACCACGAAAACTTACAAAGTAAAATTAGAGGTGCCTTATTATATCAGCAGGTAAAATATCAAATAAAACACTACATCGATTGATTACCTCCCTAGAAAGATGAGACCGTTGAGCAGAAAACACTGACCAATCCTAATCAAAAGCATCCTCGACCTGAACAACAATTACATCATAGATTATCGGTACTCGCTCAACTGTAATAATAATGATTGGGGGAAGTTAATTTGGACCTCATGCAAAGGAAAATCACGCGGTGGAGCGCACAAGCCTCTCGAAATCCGGCGAGCCACAGATGGGCAACGCGCTTAGCATAAATCTTCGTCGCCTCCGCCATAGTCACCGCCGGCAATGGAGCTCCGGCAGCTCGTTGCTTCGCAGCAGCGTCTTCTCTATTTTTATTATTGTACAGATGGAGTGTGTTTGCTTTTACTTGTAAACAACAAATAGGCTGACTATTAAGGCCCGTTAAGATTTAATTTCATTTTGTTTTATAATAAATTTTAATTTGATCATAGTTCTATTACAAGCTCCGTGCTTGCTAACCTAGATATCAGTGTTAAAAACCTTCATTTAATTCTATTTTAACATTTTCTAATATTATACATTTTATTGATATTTATAGTTTTTAATTAAATTTTTTGAAATATATTGTAAAATTATGTGGACTGCCGAAATTACAGTTTAAAAACTATGTATTTATAAGCTATAACTTAACGACCCAATCTCTTTATCTATTTTACAGTATTTTTTGACATTCTTTGAAATACCACTTCACTATCTCTTAGATGTTAATTTTTGGGGATGATTTTAAACTATAAATTGTAGATCATAACAAAGTACAATATCCCTAATTCATCAATTTTTCAGAAAACATAGAAATTATAAAATTAATGGATCTTAACAGTTTTGTTTAGAAATTAGTACTAATAAAAATAATTTTCTCTTATAGATCTCAAGATAGTGTATGACCTTTGTTTTTTTTAGAAATATAGGAAAATTTTTGATGATCGGTATATTATATGAGCATATTAACTTATCAAACATAAAGCGGTGACTTCTTCTTTACTCTACTATCAGATCCAGCTCCAGCTCCAGCTCGTACTGATATCATGCATGTGGCTTAGGATCGTGCAGAGATCACCGATCGCCGGAAGAAAACCGATGCTTTTGGACCCCAATCTTTAAATGGCAAAGCAATATGGAACCACCAAGTTAGAACTACTGGAACCTCCCATGGAAACTGGCTGTTGATTTTCTCAACGGCATTGTTTGGGATGGGTGCAACAAAACCCTTCTAATGGGTGTATATAGAGCGGAAATCAAGGAGGAGCGAGTCGCGCTGGGGAAAGTATGGGTCAGATCAGGCTGAATCTAAATGCAACCCGAACCAAATCTTTTTTTCCGACCTATATCACAACCCGAGCTGACAGAATATCCAGACATCCGATACGAATTGCTCACTTTTATGTACTAACATTCTAACTGGAAGATAAGTCGTAAAGAAAGACGCACTACGGCAGTGCTCCTCATTTCATAACAAATGCATTATTCCATATCGCGATGATGATGCATAGTACACAGACCATGGTGACAACAATTATGTGCATATTGTACACTAAGATTAATAAGCTCCATCCACCTTACTTAAGCAATGCCATAGAGGCATCTACTCACCCACCAAAAAAAAAAAAAAAAAAAAAAAGAAAAAGAAAAAAAGAACCAAATAAAACCAAATAAAAACCAAAAAAGGGAACAAATTTAAAAACTTCTTCTCTGTCTATATACACACATATGCTGCATCCTTCTGTCTCCCATTACACTTGGCACTTCTGATGAAAGATTGCAAAAGCCGCGGAATAACAAAACATCAAGTCAAAAGTCTTGAGATCAGCAAAGTCAGCATTCAGGCAGAGAATCTGTGGAGGCTAAACCAGAAAAGGTTGTTACTGAATCACTAGAATCCGTCGTGTGTAATTGTATACTAGATGATCCAACACGGTTGCTTGGAGACGAATTATTAGGCCAAGAAATATGACTCTGCAAGTTTCCAGAAGACAGATGGAAGGCTGGAGATGGAGTTATTAGATATGAAATATGAGATCTAAGGGATGATGATATACTTCTTAAATCGGAATAACTTTGGCGTTTTGGATCGAAGTTGGTGAATGATCTCCATGACCTAAGCGTGTTCGAGTTGTTAGAGGAAATTTGTCTCCAAGAGCTTGATAATGATCGAGACAAGTTTATTGAAGGTGATCGAGATAAGTTTATTGAAGGTGATCGAGATAAGCTCACTGATCGTGATTGAGGTAGGTTTATAATATCGATAGCAGAAGTGGCTAGAGATGAACTAAACGATAATTGTGTGGTACCAGGAGACGGGAACGAAAGGAGTGGAGTATGCTCAGACGCAGGAGGAAGGTCCCCAGTTGTAGTAGCATCTCTCTTGCAAACAGGACAAAATGATCTCCACGTAGTAAGCCAGGAATCAACACAAGAAGCATGAAATTCTGCAAAAGAGAAAAAAAAAACATAAAAAAAACCCGACAACTATCAAAATCGTTTTCGTGGAACTCTAAAGACAAATAGTGAGAAATGCTTGATAAGAACCATAGAAAGAAAATGGTACCAGAAAACAATGGTGCTATTATACGTAATAAAATATCTTGGTGGAGCAATCCACCTCGGACTTCTCAAAAAATGAACTGTTAAACAAATATGAATATTGATCATATAAAAACATCCTAACTTGTCGGTACAAATACTACCACTCAGAAACTTGAGACCCAAGACAACGTTTGGTACTTAGGAAAAGAGTTTGGGAGAAGCACTCCAACTTTAGCTACAAATACAAGATGGCCCTCAACCGATGGATCTTTCATGATTTTATCGTCAAAAGTGCATATCAACTTTCTCAAATTAAACATGAAGATATATCGGCCGCTAATCAGTGGAAGATTTAAAGCAAAGATTACAAATAATCAAGGCTCCTAAAAAAAAGAATGGCAAACCTACTTTCTTTCGCTGTTAACATGACGCATAATGTTCTTGAGGAAATAATACTGCTTCTCTCAAGATAAGTAATTTTTTTCTAAAGGCCAAGCGAGTTTGCATATTGCAATTAGCAAGTCAGTTGCAGAAGAGAAAAACTCGGCTAATAGACGGAAAAACAATGTATATAAATACAAACTCATCTTCTACTGTATAGAACTCATTTATAATATATACCAAGGTTTTTTATGCCGAGCCGAGCCGAGTTTCGGTAAACTAAGATCCCGGCACGTGCAATGGTGCCTTGCCGACCGTGCCGATATATATTTATTTGTTAATTTAAAAAAAAATAAAAATAAAAATAAAAAAATAATTTAAAAATTCAAATATAAGATTTTTTTTGACACGTGCCGTGCCGATATATTCTGCCGGACGTGGACACGGACTATTGTTTCTGTGGCCGCGTCATGAATCCGTCATTGCCGGCGACTGAGTTTATATTATTTTGTTAATTTAAGAGAGAAAGAGAGAGAGATATATATTAATAAATCAATATAAGATTTTTTTGACACGTGCCGATGACCCGTATAACTGCCGGACATGATATAACTGGCACGGTACTGCTGTTGGTCCTGATCTTCATTAAAGAATCAGCTCACTGGTTCAGCACCTTGATAAAACTAAAGACAAGTAGATATTTAATACTCTTTTATTCATTTAAGGAATTGCGCTAACAAGTTGCGCAATAGTGTTACTCCAGCCTGTATATTAAGAAGAGATTCTTTTATTACCTCCGTGGCTACACAACTTGGGGCAGTAAGTGTTCTTACCCTAAGCAGATAGCCTTAACACGTGTTTCAGCCTCCCCAAACGAAGTGCAGGAATGTTAAGTTCTTCCTAAGTTCCGTTACTAGCTATAGCACACGTGCGTGAAAGACTACGCTAGTAGAAGTGCAAATTATTATCCTTTTCCAATTCTAGTTGCCCACGTTATCCTGTGCCTAGCATGGATAAATATCGAGTAGAATTCTTTCGTGCAGAATTCTCACATGAATCTTGACATGAGGAGGCTATTACGCAGTCCTGTCCTGATCCGGTCCGGTGGAATCTTAATCTCTTACAGATGAAGAGGAGCAAACCCATGAAAAACAGGCGCTTGTATGTCCTTCAAGTCTGGATACAGCTGCACGCAGTGAGTAAGTGTCGTACAGGACGTATAGTATAAGAAAACTTTAAGGTTCAGAAGTAACTCAAAGACATTGCCTGACAATTTGGGTAATGGAAGCTCACTTTGATTACAGCGTTGAATGGATGTAATGTATAGAATTTCCAGTAAGAAATCATTTTGCGATTGAGCTGAATCCCATCTTTTTTCCGATAAGCTCATATGGGTCCTTGCAAATATATTCCTCATTCAACCGTTCAGGATACCGAATTTCATTGAGATTAGCATAAATACATGTCACTTATATCTCAATAATTCTATATTTCAGCCCCTTGACGCATCCTTGAGGGCCTTCCTGAGAAATCAATTAGTACAGTTCATAATTTACAGCTATATTTCTAATGCACTCCAGATGGATTGACGATTGTCCTATGGCCCTACTATACCCTGGAGTAGTCAAAATTTCGTTTTTCAAATAAATAGTCAGATGATGTATTGCACATACTTTGCCCTATTAGAGCATATTGTGAGCACCCATAGTCAAAAAACATTAAGTAGTAATTACATAAACACCTTGCCTTCTTAAATCAATCAGGATAGCATCAGCAGAAAATATAGTTGTAGAATAACCTCTGGTAAACCCATTAAAAGTCAAATTTATCTAAACCTTTACAATTATCAGGCTATAAAAGGCATATTAAAATAAGGGATAAAAATGCGTATGGTAACATACAATATAATATTACATTAACATTATCAAGACATTATAGCAGTGAAATCTTGCACATTAGGAGGAAATGGAATGAAAATATATTGAGCAATAATTCAACGTGACATTATGTCAGTGCGTGATGGCAAGTTCTGCCAAACAGTGGACTAAGGAGATGATTTAATGTAAATGCAATCCCATGATATATGGCAACTGAACCATCTTATTGAAGACTCTAGTGAGTTATCGCATAGTTTTAAAAATTCTAAGCCTACATCTTCATCTTTACAATGATATTGTATGATAGAACTTCTCTATTTATTGTCGTCTATAAATTATACTAAAGTTTATTTTTAAGGATATCAACGATGAGAAGGATGATTTTTATTGATCTGAATAAAAATGGAAAAAAGAACAATTTCTAACAAGTATCCAGTATTGGGAATCAAAACATGGACAATGTCGCTGTTCTGAGAATACAGAAAAATGAAGAAAAAGGAAACTAAGATCGTATGTTCACTACGATCAGAGAAAACTGTTTTGACTGAACAAAACAAGAAAACTAAGGATGTGGAGATCTTAAAGATCCAGTGGTGATACGACCAGAAACATGAATATAGAATTTATAATTCAAAAAGACTCTATGTGCTTAAAACATTCGATGTGTGAGGCCAAATAGACTAATAAGAATTTACTATACATAATGTTCTTATAATAAAGAGAAAGATAATTTTCTTTTGTGTTTGTTTTTATTGCGAAGGCTAAAAATTTTACAAAAAGAGAAAACGATAAATTTTTTTTTCTTCATCTTTATCATTATTTTATTTGTTGAGGTTGGGAGAGAACATACTTGATACCAATCAATAAACCATTTTCTATCTTACAAATTGTTTGGGAAGAGAAATAACTTTGCGCTATTTTAATCATCATAACTACCAAACACAAACTGCACTTTAAATCAGCATCTTGTGCCACTTCCGTATTATCCCATCGCTTCTTTTACTTCAATCATCATCACAACAACTGGACATCCGCTCTGTTACATGCTATTAAATCAGCATCTTGTGCATATTAAGAATCCGTACTTATAATTGACCGGATATGCCTCTGCTAAAATGCCAGCAACTCTTGAACATGTACACCAGCCTCTTATTGGAATTACATTAGAACAAAAAGGATGAGACTGCAGGCAGCCTGATTCCACCAAGAGGTTTGCACAACATGGACATAAAATTTAGTTGGTACCATTCCAAAAAGCGACTGTTCAAGTAGCACCGATTATCATGGTCTTGTAGTAACAATTGGAGCATTAGTGACATCAATTACACTACAACTATATATTTAGACAGTAAGTCTAGTTCTAAAGTCTAAGGGAAAAAGCTCAAAAAGAACAAAAACTAATACATAATAAATTCACTTAATAATTAAATCGAGCATCCATAATAGAAATTACAAGACATAAATAATAACACAACCAATAATTTAACTCTGAGATTTATCAAGCGTTGTCCCATTATACGCGGATATACTCCACATAATGGAACATTAATTATAATGAGATATCCGTAACATGCCTGGTAATATACCGCGCCCGGAATAATAATTCCACATGGTATATACTAGTGGGCCTGTCTGCGGAAGGTTCAAGTGCTGGCAGGGGGTGAACAATCCCAAGCCCGATGTATAAGCATTACAAAGTGGACAAATTACATGCATGGTTTCCCTCGTAAATCTCAAAAAAAAAAAAAAAATCGAGATACGTTATCCATATAAAAAAGATATCATAAAAAATCCCTAAAAATTCTTGTTCTTCCATAATATAGATTATTAATTTAGCACCTAACACGATTCACAGTCATCACCCACGTAAGCCAGCAAATCAAAATGATAAGCAAGGTTTTGAACTCCTATTCAGTTACTATGGAAAACTTGATTGCATAATCTAACGGAACAAAACTACAGAACAACATTAGAGTCATAATACTAGTAGATAAGTCAATGTGGGTATGCATCCAAACCATGTGATTGCAAGATTACAAAATTTAAGAAGCACACCCTCGATATAATATCAATATATCTATCTTTTAGATGTGAGTTTTTGGTATCATCTCTCCTGTAAATGCAGGCCAAAAAATTGCAATGAGCCTAGGACAACAGAACAATGTCAAGAATTCAAATTCAAAATTTGGAATAGATTTCACGGAATTATGACCATAGCGAACATGCTATCTGTTTTTTGTTTCAATTGCATTGGCGTGAATGAATTAATATAGGTCACCTTGATCTCATGAACTCTGAGAAGAATCAACAACTCCAAATTTGCAATCTCATGATCAAAGCAAAAGAAACTCGAACGACAATAGATACAACAACAAACTATATAATCAATAAAGAAATGGGCTCAGCTCTTACTGAAACTAGCTTCGATGTCGGTAAACGACCTCTTTACATTCTTGCCAATCAATATCACACTCCCATTTCCCATATTATACAGCAGATGAGCAAATGCCAACATAAATATTGCTCTGGAGCTAGCAAATCGCATCTTTAAACCAAATCGAAGCAACAAATCAAATTCTTTTACTCAAACAAATTACCAATTCTCTACTTAAACTCCCAATTCTCCAAATCCCTTCCAAATGCTACAATCATCTCATAAAGTCCTGCAAAAACAGAAATAGTCACTTTCTTAATCAAAATCAGTTTTGGTGCAACATATACCACTTTAACATTTACCAGAAAACTATTTAACAAATTACACCAGGTTCCCGCAACCTAAATTACCCTTACAGTTACCTCCTGTATCAAACCCTGAGTACTAAATTGTGTAAATTAGTATGTCAGACTCTATCAATTAGAGGGAGAGTAAACAGAACCACATATAAGAGATTTAGAGCTCTTAGAACACTAAATGGAACATAAAACGCAACAATTTGATGCTGAATTATTATGTAGAGACAAGTAAACAAATGTCAAAAGATGGAGCTTAACTGGGAGCTGGTGAAAACTAGGAGAACAGAAATCACAACAAGTTCAGAAGAGAAAAAAGATAGAACATCGGATTCCATCAACAGATTAAGAAGAAGATTATGGCTACGAATTGCGAATTTCCTTGATAATCGGACCGTCTAACGAAGAGACCCCAGAAAATTCTATAATATATTCCCGAACATTTCATAAATGGGACCATAAATGGAGAAATATTAAGTTATCGTGACGTTGAGCATTGATAGACTTGATTTTTTTTTTTTTTTTTTTTTTTTTTTTTTTTTTGATGAAAAGATAGACTTGATTTCAATTATTGGATATTAAATTAAATAAAAGTCGCTGGACTTTGAAGACTTTAGACCTAACACTTTACATTAGAAGCGGTAGAGTTTATTCCTCTTACTAATTTCTCGGGCTTCGATCTTCATTTATTCTTGATTATATATCACCCATAATTATTTTTCAGTGGTTTTTTTTTTCTAAAGCATAAATTCTACTATTTTTTGAGCCATATAAAAAATTAGCAGATGACCGTTTCGTAATACATGTGTCATAAATTATTAAAATTTATTTTTTAATTTATAACTAGTTAAATATATAATTAGTAAGTATTTTATTATTTTTAATTATGTTGATATATTATAAAGAAAATAAAAAATAGATCCTAGAATACAAATCCATAAATAAAAAAAATTAATCTAAAACATTATATAAAGAATTATATAATTTTCTATAGAAAATAAGCAACATAATTTAAACTTATTTAAATATTAAATAATTATATTTGGATTACTACCAGATATTTCTGTTACGATTTAGTATTATATATGCTACCCGTAATGCGTATCAATACATTAATTAAAATTTATTTTAATTTTATTATTAGAAAAATTTATAACTTACTAAATTTATAATTCAAAATATTTTTTATTCACTCAATTACACCGATTATATTTTTTCTGAAGACAATAAAAAAAAAACAAATCAAAAGGAATTTAATTTGAAAAATCCTGTTGAGGATATAGAAAATAAACAAATAATATTTTATAACTTACTATAAAAAATAAGTCTTATATATTTATAATAAATATTATATAAAATTAAATTTATTTAATTATTAAATAATATATTAAAACATAAAATACCATCAAACTCTTTTTTGCACGTTAGTATTACATATAGATAATACTTATATAAATATATATTAACAACTAATATAAATTAACTTAGAAAATAGAAGCGTGGTTATGCCGCGCGTTGCCGCAGCTGTAGATGTTAAATGTAGTTACGAAAAAATAATTATATATTTGTACTCATTATTTTTTTGTTTCATATTCCTATCTTTATGAAAACTGAAAATGAAATTATTATTGTGCTTAAACTTAAGTATAATATATATGGTAAAATATGAGTCAGCGTATTTAGTATTATAGTAAAAAAAATTTAATCTTAAAAAAGAGTTCTTTTGCAAATTATCCTAGAACTGTTCATAGAACAGTACAAGGTTGAGATTTTGTTTTGGATTTTGTTTTAGTACAATAGTATAATAGTATAATATAATAATATTTTGAAAAAAGAAAAAAACTGTAAAAAGAACAGTAGATTTAGGGGGGTGCGAATGTTATACACGAAGCCTTGGACCTGAACCGCACTTAAACTTAGAGTTCTTTTTTCTTGCTTTTCCTTCGGTTTGTAGAATGGCGCGGAGTTCGGTTTATCAAAAAAAGAATATTTTCTACCAAATTCTGATGCATCAGGTAGCTAATCAAATTATCTCCAGACTCCGATATCGGTCTAACCGACCTCGGAGCGGAGGTAGTCTTCCAGACTCCGACAATACCCTATAATTGGGGCGCATCTCGGTGCAGATGACTTACGTTCTCGACAAAATCTTCAGATTATCTCTAGACTCCGATATCGGTCTAACCAACCTCAGAGCCGAGATAGTCCTTCAGATTCCGACATCGATCTAACCGACCTCGGACCGGAGGTAGTCTTCCAGACTCCGACAATGCCCCACAACTGGGGCACCATCTCTGTGCGGATGACTTACGTTTTCGACAAAATCTTCAGATTATCTCCAGACTCCGACATCGATGTAACCGACCTCAGTGCGGAAGTTAGTCCATTCAGGCTCCGATATCGATCTAACTGACATCGGAGCGGAGGTAGTCTTCCAGACTCCGACAATGCCCCATACCTTGGGCACATCTCCGTGCAGATGACTTATGTTTTCGACAAAATCTTCAGACTATCTCCAGACTCCGATATCGGTCTAACCAACCTCGAAGCAAAGATAATCCTTTAGACTCCGACAATGCCCTACAGTGGGGCGCATCTCTTTGCGGATGAAATATCGGTTTAAACCGACCTCAAAGAAACACCCACAATGTCCCTTTATTGCTGGACTCACCTTTGTATGAAAAATATATAAACAAAACAAAATTGCAAGCCTCTAAGAGTCAGATGTGCCAGGAATCTCAAGAGCTGGGTGAAAAATTGGGTCCAGAAGCGATGCAGCCAAATCACGGAGAGACATAAGACAACACACCCAGAGATTCAGATGGTCACACCGAATACTCGCTGAGCCTGTCGGGGGACTTTTAATAGAGCTCAGATTTGAGCTGCACACATTGGAAGAATAGTAAAACCTATTTACGCATACGGACGAGCCTAAAAATATCAGGCCTGTAGAAGTCTCCTGATATTTCGCATAGAGCAATCTTCAGTAAGCCGCGGTTAGGTTACATTAGGAGTACCCGGTGCCGAGGTGCACCTCGGGAGTCCACACCCCTGACGTCCACAACATCTCGGCAAATTATACAAATCCATTCCAAGTGGTCGTGTCTTAGGACAAGTCGTCCATACCGTCACCAAGCGAACACCCACCGTAAGAACCGGTCTCCAGAAGTCCCGAAATCTTACATGGCACGAGGATGATCGAGTCAAGCGGAGATCTCAGCCGAGTTCCGGATTTCTCTCAACTGTCTCCATTTGGCCATGGCTTCCGTAGCGTCTATAATAGACTGCCGACGACGCTGTCAAAAGGATCAAATTCTAGTTATTCTTGAGAGAACTTCTGTCTTAGCTTTACAAGAGAATTGTGAGTTTCGTGAAACTTGTATTTCTTTTACTTATAGTGAATTCTTCTCAACTGGCTTGCGTGATCGACTGTGATTTTACTTTGGCAACGAGAATTTTCACATAAAAAGTCTATGTGTTCTCTGTTCCCTGCTCCCTGTTTGCTATACTGTTAGCCAATTCTACCTTCGATCACTTTATTGATCGGTCGATGACCAGCTCGATCAGAATGTTCAAGCCAAAATACGAATATAAAGAAATCAAATTAAAGTTTCATGAGATTTGAGATTGAATGATTCAGATTAGCTCAAACGAAATTTTAATTGGTTACTTTAGAGAGTTTTAACTGGTTATTTTATATATTCAGTTTTTATTTAATTCTTACGCAAAATTACTAATGTAACGTTTTGGTTTGTACGTCGCAATAAAAATGGATATCAGAATGAAAATACAGTAAAATTAAAATATAAATGATGAAAAATCGTATAATATTTAGTACATCACGAAATCGCAATCAAATTTCAATTACCTTATTTGTTATATAAAATTAAAAAAATTAGAATCATAAATATAAAATAATAATCAAAATAAACCAGATTAATAAATATTACAATTATTCATACAATCATCAAATTAGAACATTATACTTAAACATCAACAATAATAAATATAGAGTAATAAAAATTCCAAATAAGCAAATTCAAATGGGTGCTTTAACTGAGTTTGAATAGGAAAAAGTAACTAGTCTTTAACAAGTCATACGAAGTCTTTAACATGATCTCATCCGCATACTCTTTTTATCTTGTATTGTACTAGCCATAGCTGCAAAATAGGGTATAATTTCTGCATAAATGAACTAAATTAGCAGATATATTTTTAAAAGGATCTACTATATGATCCTCAATATTTCTCTTTCAACTATTATCTTTTTTTTTTTTTTTTTTATCTGAAGTGTTTAAACTTATTCTAATAGATGAATGACATCTAGAGAAGATAAATTTACGTTCTATTTTTAAATAGGAAAGTGAGAATGCCCTGAAAATTGAGACATACCACATAACAAATATGACTCAACTTTGGCACCTGACTAAGAAATATCATAATTTACTGAGAAATGCTATTATTTAGAAATATTTTATCATAAGAATTCAAAATTGATATGGTATTATCTATATCAGTCTATTTTTTATTATTTTAAATATTAAAATTTGGAAAATAATCAATTTTTATGTGATAAAAGTAGTATTCCGTAATACTTAGAAAAGTAAAAAGAAAAAAAAAATCGATGTTCAATACTTCTTATTAATTTTTTGGCTGACGTCAACAATGTCATATAGGTAATAATTTTTTTGGGTCAAAATTTTTTAAAAAGTAGTATGTATTTATTTATTTTATATGAATTTTTAGGATCAAAAGTTCTTAAAAAATATTATTTCTCTAATTATAATATTTATATGAAAATAAAAAATGTACTGCCAATCCAACTTTTTGGCTAGAAGATGCATAACCTAAAGCACGAAGCAAACATGAAGAATCATTGAAGAAAACAGATTATAATAATACTAAGTATTTAAATATACCTAACCGCCCTGAAACTCTAGCTTTGTTCGTCTCTTCTTTCAGTGGCTCATAAGTACTCTGCTATAAAATGGGTTAAGTTTTCTTTTCTTTTCTTTTTTTTTTTAAATTTTTAAAAATAAATTTCTAAAGAGTGCAACAAATATATATCTATACTCAATGACATGTCGATGAGTAACGTACGCTTGAATTTTATTTATGATGCAAAAGCTGTGGTTAGTAAATTATATTCAGCAAAATATATAACATTTGTCATAAGAACAATTTGGCCTAGTTACTTACTTTGGAGCATCAAAAAGTCTTGGAAGTATTTACTAAAAATATTTTGAATGGAAATTTAGGAGTATAACAAAATAATTTTTTTTTTTACATTTTAAAAATTTTCAAATAAAAGGACGTTTGTTTTAAAGCTTTTACAAAAAGGAACTTTTTTTTTTGAGAAAATCTTTTAAAAAATTGAATGCTATCTCTTCTTCTGCATTTCTCGGAGCTACTATTAACTTCCCCTGTCGGCAACGTACCGAGATTGGATGTAAACTTTTGAATCCAATCCGAACCCGTTAAAAGATCCACTAACTCGGCTCTGCATTCAGACAAATTCCGAGCAATTTATACACAACCCGGTAACTGAATCCAATCCCGTTCAGTAAAAGTTTTTGGGTCTTCAAGTCAATTCAGTGGATGTGAAGTTGAACCCAAATATCGGCCAGTTTCGATTTAGACACTATTTAAATCAACCCTCTAATAAGTTCTGCGTAAATAATATCTAAAATGAGCAAAATAATATCCTGAAAGAGTATATTTTTATAGTATTAAATGTACGAAAGTACTTCTATTCAAATATCATTTAATATATAACGTACGATCCAAATATAGCCGATAAAAAGTTGTCTCACTAGACAATTAGAATGTATTTTTAGATAATAAAATAAAATTCTCTATAATACATATCAAATTATTATATTTAGCATTATTTTTCTAATATGACTATGAGCGACTTTGGTAATCTTATATTAGAAATAATATTTTTTTGGGTCAAAATATTAGAAATAATATTGAGTATAGAATTATACATACATTTCACAATTTTTACAAAATTTTTCATTTTAGCATAGAGGGAACAAGAGGGCAATTTGGTCATTTTGTAGCGATAACAAAGCAAGAAGCAGTTTAAAAGAAAAAAGAATTTCTAATTTCGTCATCCGATTTTCTGATCGTTCGTTGCCTCCTTCAAATTCCAATAGCTGTATAAAAGAGGGGGACAGAAGCTTCAAGGAAATGGCGCGTGTTGTCCCATAACTTTCTTGGTCGAGAAGGTGAGAGGTCCGGGGAGGAGGACAAAAGCGCCCGACGCGAGCTGATAGCGATTTTGCTCGAGCGATTTTGATTGGATTCTGAACAAAGCCATCGAGCAATCAGTCGGTCGATGGATCCGCCGCCGGACAACGATTGCTGCTCAATTTGCCACGATCGATTCACCATTCCCTGTCAGGCAAATTGTTCCCATTGGTTCTGCGGTAATCTAGTGCTTCTGTTAGATCATCAAATTGCAGACATTTGAATGTCCTAGTAAATTTTCTCGGTCTGGTTGTTGTAATTTAGCAGATATAGATGCCAGGCTCATTACGTCGTTGGATGAGTTAGGTCGAAGTCACAAATATTTGTCTCGACCTAATATGTGGATTTTGCAGTTTTTATTAATTTCTCCAGCCTCTGGTGGAGGCTCGGTCCCGCTGCAAATCACTTTGTATTGTGTTCATTCCTCCCATTTTTTCGAGATTCTGATTGATGTTGGAATTTCATTACCAGATGGATTGATATAAGCTAGCAAGTACATACACTGTCATGCTGTTTATGTACGCCTAATTAACCGGGGTGTAGTGTCTTGGCTGTCTGGAATTGGGGTTTATCCAATTTACACTATGTACTAGAATCATGGCATTAGCATGCATATTCACCAGTGAATATGAGTGTAAGAGTATAATTTTTTTGCCTTAAATGGCAAGTGATGGTTGCCATGATCTATGCTTAGACATAGATCGTGTGTGATTAGGAAGTTGCTGATTCTAGCATTAATTGAAACCGTATGTTTCTAAGGGAGAATATCCTGTATAATTGTCACAAAATCGTAATGATACTAATTGGATCCAAGGCCTATAATAATCATAAAAGCCTTCTAAAAATGTGGGTGCTCGCTCTAGTTAGTCCCATATTGGAAGTGAAAAGAATAAAGTGGAGTTTAAATAAAGTAGCATCATAGCTACTAGTAACGTGAGCTCACATCTTTTCAAGAGGGATGGCCACGTGTCTGAATTGGATTACTATGGATAGTAGGTGTTATGCTGTCTTTAGACGAGATTTATGATAAATGGTATCAGAGCAGTCGTTCCTCGGACGTGCCGATGAAGCGGAGAATGCTATCTAGGAGAGGAACTGTGGGGAGTTAACTAAGAGAGGAACTGGGAAGTAATTAGGAAAGGAACTGGCCGAAGGTAGCTAGGAGAGGATCTGAGAGAGAAATGTGATGCTGGAATTTCAGCGGAGGATGTTATCTAGGAAAGGAACTAAGCGGAAGTAGTCAGGAGAGGAACTTGGCGGAGGTAACCGGGAGAGAAACTGACCGAGGTAGCCAAGAGAGAAACTGGGAGAGGAAGGTGAGCCGGAATTGCAGTGTTCGGCCGAAGCTAGATCTAGCGCACAAACAATCCGCTAATTATGGATGGTGACGTTAGTATTGCATGGTTCGCCCGAGGCTAGACTTAGCGCCCATAACATATGCTTATAGGAGCCACCAAATGGTGTGAATCGAAGCCCTCAGAGTGGTCGCCAAGTTGTATGAATATGAGCCCTTAGAGAAGTTGCTAGGTGGTGTAAATCCGGGCCCCTAGAGCAGCCGCCAAGTGACGTGAAGGCCCTTAGAGGAGTCATCGTTGGATTACAGCTGTCGAGACGTCGACTTTTAAGGGAGATGGAATATAATGATCCTAACTGGATTCAAGCCTCTAAGAATCATAAAAGCCTAGTAAGATGTGTGTGCTAAGTTAGTCTTATATTGAAAGTGAAAGGAATAAAATGGAGTTTAAATAAAGTAGGCTCTTAACTACTAGTAATTTGAGCTCACCTCTTTTCAAGGGGGATGGCCACGTGTCCGGCCTGGGTTATTAGAGACATTAGGTATCATGGTATCTTGAGATGAGGTTCATGACAAAATCCTTTTGCTTATGTACCCAGTCAAAGACTTTTGGATTATTTTGGTAATCGTGGTGTCACCTGTCGTATACATATTTTTCATATCTTACTGAAAGGTTTTAGAGTGGCTGGTAGTGCTTTCTATGATTTTCTGGCTTCACATGAGAACAGTGGACTTGGGAGGTCTCTCTGAGGTGTTTTTGCAATTCCGTGCAACAACCATATATCTTCTGCCCACTAGTTGGTTCTGATCTGAGTATATAATATATTTAGATTTTTTTTTTTCTCTCCCTGTGTTTTCTCCATGTGTCACTAATCTATGATGTAGTTGCTCCTTGTCACTTAGGAGATATGTCAGTTTTAATTTTGGTAGGCCACGTTATGCCATTTCCATTCAGCGACAGTTCACACTATATTTCCTCTTTTAATGACGATAGAACTAAGTTTTTATAGTTCGCTCCTCTTAATGGAACTATTAGATATATATATATTTTAATGTCTTTGGCCGCTTTATATTAGAAAAAGACAAGAAAAAGAAGATGTATTTGTAAACTGGATAAAATCTCAAAGAAACCTAGTTAAATCTTCCAAGTTGGACATTAATTATTATTTTGCAAACTAGGACATTGCATTCTTGGGGTATGGCATTTTGGTTCAGCCCTTCAGCCTTGCAAGTGCCCCCTGTGCCGCCGTGAGATAAATCTGTTAATACCTTCCGAGGCTGCACAACACCATCGCTATGACCCAGAATACAGCTCAGTTCTGGAGAACATTGAGAAGTACAACCGAATTTTTGGTGGCACCTCAACTAGTCTTGGTCAGGTATGGTTTCTTGTATATATATATAGAGAGAGTTTTGTACACTATTGAGGTTCAACAGTTTGGAAATTTCGTAAGTACAATATCCTCCATAAGTGGTGTTGACTAGCAGAATATAGCCAAGATAAGTGGTGTTGACTGCTGAAGCTTTTAGGAGATGATTAAGTACAAGATCCTCCATAAATGGGCAACTAAAAAGAAGCTTAGTAATACGATATTGTTGTTCTGGTTATATTTGCCATTATGCGGAGTGGAGTCACGTTGATGCATTTAATTACTTTCAGTTTTGAATTCTAATGAAATTTTCCTAACTTAACTGTCGTAGAAATGCTATTTTAAGATGTATGCTCTCCTGGTTCTTCCCTTGTAACAAAGATCAGTGCAGTTTAGGCAACAAATATTATATGATGGCATCAGGATGAAAAATGTACACCATCTCTGGATAGCATTTGCTACTTATGCAGCTTTTATAAGCTACGGTAATTTGGAGGATTAGTCATCAGCTTCTTTTTCAGAGGTTGCGGGACCTTCCATTTTTCATTCGAAGATTGTCAAGGGAACTTCTGGATCCACAGAGATCACTTCCTCTCGTTTTCAGAGCGCGGATGATTTTTGCAGTAAGTTTGTGTAAGCTGTAGTTGCTCTAGAACCTTTGCATTATTGACATTTAGTTTTCATATGCCTTTCATCTAATGGAGCACTGCCCATTGGTTAGTTATGTTTAGCTGAATGCTTTATAGATGTAAAAGTTTGTTTTCTATTTCCCTTTTGGTGTATTCTTCTTGACAAATTCTAGTGTCCTTTCTCAAGTTCTACTCATGTTTTCTTTTCCTCTATAATTTTCCTTCTCTCCTATTCGTCAATACAGGTTAGATTGAAAAAAAATATATATGTCTGAGTTTGTACTGTTACAAGTGTGCTGTCTAGTTCATCTCGAGTACTATGACTAGAACTTCAACATGTTGGATCTTTACAGGATGCATGACATTTTCTAAAAGAGAGAACAACAACTGAAAACCTTCTCCCACTAGCTAGGGTCGGCTGGATGGATCCTTGCACGTAACATATTCGGTTTGCTACTATGCGGTCCCTTACCAAATCTGACATGTTCATTTTGCTTGAAGTATGTTTGCTTTGGTTGTTGTTCGTAGCCGAACTTAAATTACTCGAGATGTGATTTATTAGATTAGCATATGGGTTTTTAGAGTAGATATTTCAGCAACTTTTTTCTGGCCCCTGCTTGTGGAAACTTTAGATGACGTAAAAGTATCCAAGAAAGTTCAGTTTCAGAAGTTTGTTGGTGATGTGTTCTGGAAGCCAGCATTAGTGGAAACTCTTAAGATGGATTACTAATATGATATTTTGGTTCCAACACTATTGCATTGTATAGATGAGTTCTTTTGGACGCTTTCCTGTTTAGGATACTGATGAAGCATTTATTTCTCTTTGCAGATGGTACTTAGTGCGCTCTATGTGCTGAGCCCAGTGGACATTCTTCCAGAAAGTATATGTTTTGAATCTGTGATAAGAAATAAGTCGTTATCACTAGTAACAGCAGCATATTGATGACAATCTTTTATGCTTATACAGGAGTCTTGGGCATAGTCGGGCTGTTGGATGATTTGCTCATATTGTTGATTGTTCTCCTGCACCTTTCGGCGATTTACCGATCCTTGCTTGTTTACAGACATGGAGGGCCACGAAATGCATAGACTTGGAATATATACCCTTTCAATAATGTTCGATCTGGAGATACAACGAACTTCATTGATCTGGAAACAATGATGGAAATGTTGCGTTTATTGTTCAAACTTCTAACAGGAATCAGTGAAGCTGATCGATGATACTAGGAATTACTTGTTCTTGGCATGTGCTTGCATCTTCGATTATTAGAATTTATTATCATTTTCAGCTACTAAACCGTTGGTAGTCGTCTTGAGTGGAATATTTGAGAGCCTTTGGATATTGTACCTAAATAAATAGAACCTGTATGCTGTAATTGGTAGTGTAGGAAATACTGGCGAGGTTGATTTCTTTTAGTGCATTGATGCTACAGTTTCTGGTTGTGGTGTTCACATATGTATAGGGAAAGACACTAGAAATCGCATTTGAAACTGTTTGTTCTCATCATGTTTATCTGAATCTGTAGCAAGTTGTTAGTTTTTTGTCGATGTTGGACGAATTTTGTATATAATTTTGTATCCCTTTGTGCAGTCAAAGGTATGTGTTTGTTGCCTATGGTCTTTTTACGGTTCCAACCTGGTGTGGTTCCTGATATCTAATCTAATGTTTTTGCAGTTGAGTTTCATATATTCCGGTATGGATGATATTGCTCCAGCTTCATGCATATCACCTGTTGCTTATCTAGCAGGTCTTGGGTTTGTATTCGGCATGTCTCTGGTGTTATAGTTCTATATAAACTTCACTTGGTACGGGTGAATTGATCTCCTTTCTTTTTTTTTATTAAATAAAATATAATAGCTTCAGCTTTATGTTCAAGTATGTCAATGCCACATCTAGTCTAACATCATTTTTTTTTTTCGGGTTCTAATAATCTTCAAATTGTCAATGCTAGAAATGCAGATATAAAACGGCAAGAATATCCAGGCTACCTTCTATCCTCTTAGCCTGTCCCTCCAGCGTGTTTTGCCACTAGGTATGTATCCGTCTTGTGCCTTAGCTGATAATCAGTGTACATAGAGGTTCCCGCAAATTGCACTGAAATAAAGGGTTGCTGATTAGGGACCTATTCTGGGTGGGACGAATTTGAAATAAAAAAAAATGCTTGTCTGCCAACCGATTCACGAAAAAATTTATCAACTCACATGATCAATAAATAAATAAAATGTAGTAGTATTTTTGAAAAAAAAAACTTCTATTATGAAAGTTGTAGATTTTGATGAGATGTGTAATTTTTTATGTTGAAACTTTCTCGAAATATTCTTTTAAATAAGTATTTTGGGGTTCTAAAGTTTAATGGATTTAAAAAAAAAATCCGCTTCAAATCTGTGTAACGTGGAGTCCTAAAATATTTATTAGAAGTACTTTTTAAAAAAATTTTAACCTTTCACCTTTCATATTGGAAGATATTTTTAAAAAAAATATTTTTAATTATTTTTTTTAACCATATTGGTTGGTAGATTTGTTGTTGCAATTAGTAGAGCTCCCTTTGAAATAATTGCATGTTGTAGCTTCCATTCCCTTCCTCCAAAGACTCCTTTCTAACATTTATTTATTTATTGATAGACTACTACGATGCGGTATATTATTTTCTCAAAAAAATGCGGTGTATTTTCATAGTCTTTTAATGTTCATCGCACCCATTTGAGACAGTTCTTGAGCTTTTCGCATTATTCTCAATGCAATTTTTGTGGCTAGTCCTGTGTGACATCCTCCCACAATTTACGTGAGCAAAATGTCCTACTGTTTTTTGTATTCTTACTAGTTGATGCAATATAAATATTTCATATAATTAATTGGTAACTTAATTACATTATAGAAAATGATATACTAACTAATTCAAATAAATATATGTTTCCCCTTGTTATTTCTTTCTTTCATTTTTGAAGCAACAACATTTAGAAAATGAACTCGGAATCCTAATATTGTTTTAAAAGAGCCTTAAAAAGTAGAGAGACCGAACCCAAGATGCTCCTTCCAGTCCTTATCAGATAACACGGGTTTTCATAAAAAATCCAGAATATAGTTTTTAGAAAGAGACATTATATTTTTAGTAGTTGTAATAATTCTGAAAATTGAAGACTGATATGGCGGTGCCATATTATCTTTCATTTTTGCTGAAATTATTGTGTACATGATCATTTTTACCTTTTTTTTAAAATCTAATTTATATGGAAAATGGTTCTTTTTGAGATGCTTTAAATGAGAAGTGATTTTTTTAAGATGTTCTCAATAAAAAAGATCCTGAAATTTTTAAAATTATTACAATTCTGTATAACAACATCTCTTTTAGAAAACATATCGGATTAGATTTCATTTTTTCTTTCTAGCTTGACCGAATGGGCGGTACATAAACTACCAATTATGGGTTTGGAATTCACCTTATGCAATATAGAATAAGAAATTATTTTAAAATTTTGAAAGTATAAAATATGTAGACATATTCAATGACGAAAAAAAACAGCAATATAAAATTTTTACTCCCAAAACGTGGCTCTGCATATTATAGTTAAAAAATCGTGTCGAATAAAATATCTATATATTTCTTTTATGTCATAGAAAGGGGTTAGTCTCCCTACCCGAAATAATATTTCCACTTTCTGTAATGAACGGAGGACGATGAATCTTGTGCAGTGGTCCATTGCATATGCATATGGCTCCTACTTATTTTCAGGGGCTGAGATTTATCCGTACCAAAATTACCTTATCAAATTAAAGAAAATGCTGTATCAGCCCTCTTAATTAAAAAGCCATGCCAATCAGCTTCCTTCTGAACCAACGTGGCGATGGGGGTTGATTTGCAATTACTGATATGCAACTGCCTAGTAGATTATAAACAAATCATAAATTAGCATTAGTACATACAGCCATGCAGACCAACCTCTTCTACGCCCTTACCTTGATACAACAGTAATAATTTGATTACTGCATTTTGCGCAGCTTCTTTTCTCGACGCTTGCCCGCGTAAAATATTCTTTTAGATATTTTGCATTTTAATCATCTGTTAATTAAAATTTGGTGATTTTATATCTTTCTAATTGAATTTAGTATTTTTGTTTTTCTTATCATGTGAAATAATAAAAATATCTCTCTTAATTAAAATCGGTGATTTCAGCCATCCGTGGCTGCCCGTGTAAAATGTCAAGGATCTTACTCAGTTTTTTCCCATTTGCCCTTTTTCTCAGTCGTCATTCTCAAAAACCCCTGCCATGATCCTTTTTTAATTTCCATCAGTTCAGTTCTTGCATTGGTTTTTTGGGACTTGTGTGTATCAACTTTTTATTTTAACGTTTACGTTTCAGCCTCTAAAAACATATTTCCGCCACATCGTGCGTTTCTACGTTTCTAGGAGCTGAAACGTGATAATATTAAAATAGTGATGGCTGATTTGTAATTATCCCTTATTTTTTCTTTATTGCAGCGTTTTTTATTCCTTTTTTTTTAATTTCTGAAATTCAAGGTCCTACACGTTCATTGTAGTCCGAGTAAGAGTTTCGGATTACCGCAAAATCACATATTTGCGAAAGCTCTAGATTACTGTACGCTCATTCTCACATCCGTCAATATGAATACGCATTTCCCATGATCTCGTTGGCGGTAAAAATGGCTTTGAAAGTTGTCCTCCTACTGCACACTCTGCAAATCCAATAGTAGTTTGTGATTTAGGTTAATCGCTTATCTGGTTCTCCTATTTTTAAAGACAATATAAATTAATTTCTAAAAATACAAAAAGTATATGACGTGATGGCGTGCTAGAAAC
This sequence comes from Xerophyta viscosa, assembly GCA_002076135.1. NCBI lineage: Eukaryota > Viridiplantae > Streptophyta > Magnoliopsida > Pandanales > Velloziaceae > Xerophyta > Xerophyta viscosa. The sequence continues at coordinate 447,961 of MJHO01000119.1, read as the reverse complement.
GAAAAGCATTTGACACACATCATCACATTAGATATTTATATGTTTTCAGAAGCTAATTTATATGGGCTGAAACGTAACTCCTTTTGTGATTTTTCCTTAGAATTTACTTATCATAGGCTTTTTTTATATATTTACTTTTCAGTGAGCTTGGATACATATTTGTCCGCATGAATCTGAGCCTAATATATAGAATCAGATAGAAGAGAGACAAGAATTGCTCAATTAGGTATGTATCATCTGAAGTAATTGTAAGGCAGGTTTTCTTGTGATTAAAATTAACTTTTTTATGTATTTAGGTAACATTCTTCTAATTTATATTAAATTTTGAACAATATTGTACAGTGTATAAATACAATACATGGAAATGAACGGGATGCAGGAGGTGGGGCATGTCAAAAGCTGGTGGTTGATGGAATATACAATGGCTGAATTCAGACTGTTGTAGGAAAGTGGATTGGATGATTATTTTTTTAAAAAAAATAAAAATAAAAAGAAGAGGTTGGGGCAATGGAGGGGTCCTTATCATGAATCCAGATATGGAGAAGCCAACAAAGTAGTCTGATGCATGAACAGTAGCCATGCTTCCCAGTTGATCCTCCATAAATTAATAATGTCCATCTATTATTAATATTCTACATACTTATATGCGTTACAAATCCTTGCCCCTCTATGGCAAATGCTTACAAATCAGCCATTTGTCAGACTGACGTGGTAGCGCGTAAGTGGCAGGCTGCACTCCCGGATGCCTAGAAGAATGATTAAGCTTTTATTTGATAAAGTGCAGATTTAGATTCAGATCTCGTAAATACCACATATAAATATGTAATTTTTTTTTTCATTGTATACTATATTTATATGATGATAACATGATTTGCGGCCTGACTAATTGAAAAGACTGATTTTTCGGTTGGTGAATGGGTCGGTATTATTCGTATTTTTATATGTTATAATAATAGTATAAAGTGGTTCATTTATGGATAGAACTTTGTAAAGGGGGGCAAAGTGAGACACATGTGACCTAATTATGCTACAGTTGCTATAAGGAGGGTTGACTTTGGTATAGCAGAGGGTTGACTTTGGTGACAATTCGAGTCAAGAGAAGGACCAGTAGTTGCAAAGAATCATAACCATGGTCAGAGAATGGTGTGGACCTGTGGTCCTCATTTTAGGGCTTTTTTGATCATTCATTTCTCCAACTCCTGCAGGTGCTTGAACTTCATGATATTCTTCAAATGGCAAAAAGTAGAGAAAAACCACAGATACATGAGGAAGGTTTTTTTTTTAAAAAAGTTTTGTGGTTCCTGATTCATTTATAATCAAACTTAAAATTCAGTTGTTTTTTATTTTTATTTTTTATTTTTTCCGGAAGAAATAATCTTCTAATTTATAATATTTTTTTCTTTATTGATACAGTCGTTAGGGTCGAAACCAAACTTTTTTTCTTTCCATGTTGTAAGTCACTTTGAATAAATAAAATAAATGATGAACTTTCATAATTGAACTTTGATGTTATGGTAAACTTGGTAACGCTATGCAAGTTATCTATTTATGAGTGAGCTGACATAGGGTTCAAAGCTATGAAAAGTTAGCATATTGGTATAATTTTCTGTGTAACCACCAAAATATTATAGATTTCTGGCATGAAAATTACCTTCTACAAATATAAGGTATACGAGCGTACATAGACAAACAATTATCCCTCTTTTTCTGAAGTATGTGCTAACATACGTGAGAGTTTTTATGATACCAGCTAGCCTTGAAGTAAACTCTACCCTCAATTAACGCGTTTACGGTCAGTTGGGTGTGCTTTACTAAGATTGTGAATGTTTGCGCATCCATCAAATATTAAAGAGATAAGTAATGTGGAAATTAGTTCTCAATATAACTGCTTGTCCATTTTATGTACAGCCAGAAAGATCACAAATAATTAGCTCTAAATGATATATATATATAAATCAAGTTGATTTTGAAACGGATGGCCCGGGCGTGGGTGGCCTGGGCGCTCGCCTCACGAAGCGAGCATCTCGGGTTCGACTCCCGCGGGATCCCGTAAGGGTGTGGGGGTCAAAAACATCATGTACTTCGTGGGAGTAAAATGAACCCAAAGGGTCTGTCCTACCAGTAAGGATGGAACTTCTCGATCAGTAGAACAGGGATCGGTGCCACTCGTTGATTTATCTGTTACGACGGTCGCTCGAATAAGGGTTGGTCATGGGTAGAATTTTTTTACGATAATCTCAAAAAAAGAAAAAAGATTTTGAAACGGATGGGGAAAAAGATATAAAAGGCAACAAAAATGGAAGTTAGTCTGTATGGGGACAAATTAGAATAAAATATTAGAAAACGTTCAAGATATCTTTTCAAACACGGCTACAGTGCACCTACATATTATACTGAGTTCTTTATTAAATAAATGTCAAAATAATCTATATTTTTTTTTAAAATTCATACAAATCATTCACTTTTTCAATCTTAAAATAGATGGATCCTAGTGCCCATGAATAAAGAAACGCTTCACAACATGCCCATAAAGAAAAGGGGCCCACTATGACGGCCCGCGCCATGGATCCTGGCTAATGCGATATGCCTCAATAGTTGAGTTAGGGCTGAAAACGAGTCGAGCTGCTCACGAGCACTATAAATATGGCCGTCTACTGCAAAGCAAAACACAAGCGAAGAAGGGAGGCAAACAATACAAGCAAGAAAGAAAGTAAGAAAGAAGATACCATGGTGAGAGGAATTATTGCATCTGTAACCTTCCTAAGTTCGTCACGAGGAAGAAATTTGATCCCATAAGCTCATACGTACGAAATTTTTCTTTTTTAAAAAATATGATTATTTTTTAGAAAAAAATTTAAAATAAAAATTATAAATTTTAATGAGATTTATATCTTTTATACTGAAAGTTTTTTCAAAAAATACTTTTAGATATATATTTTGGGACTCTAAAACTAAACCGGTTTGAAGCGCGATTTAAAACAGTTTTAAAATCCGCTTCAAACATATTAAAATTTGAAAAATCGAAATATCTGTTTAGAAGTATTTTTTGGAAAAACTTCTAACATGAAAGTTGTAAATCTTATCAAAATTTATAATTTTTATGTTAGAAATTTTTTCAAAAAACAATCACAATTTTTTTTTTAATTTTTTTCCATAAGCACTGACGTATGGGATCAGCACTCATGAAGAAATTTGATCATATACGCACCGGCGTATGGAATCCCACGAGAAATACCGCTATAAATTCTTGAGCTACCTTATAATGTTAACGGAGTTGTCTTTACATCCACAGATGTAGGTTGTATTATCAGCTGAACTACATAAAAATTAATTTCCAAGCACGGTTAATTTAGTGTTCAGACTGTTAGAATAGTGTTGTTAATATCTGTATCATAATATTTGGACTGAACTATTTCGGACGAGCTATCTCAGTGTTCTGTAAGAAAAAAAAAAAATTGGAGCGAGCTAAAAAAAATATGTAGAGTAAGCTAATAAAGCATTTTACAAAGCATAGTATTTTTGATTTGTCCAAATTTTATAAAGCAGTTTTATTTTTGAAAAGAAATTCGTTTTCAATGTATTGGAAATTAATAAGTGTGATTTGTAAGTCAAGAAATATTTTCATATCTTTCGTAAGGAAATCTAAGGATATCAATTTAACAAATCCTGAGTAGCCAAAAGATTAAATTCATTTTATTATTATATATATTTTTTAATATTTTGAAAAGATGGGTCCAGAGGGGAAGAAGATGAGTGGATGGGGTGAGTGATTAAAGTATGACAGATGATTAATTTAATTAATCCTTGTTGGTTGTAACATCATCATTATCATTTTAGATGATATAATGAAGCTGGGTGGCGGTATTTGGGGGAATATATATTTTTTTTCCTCAGACATAGAAGCAAGTGGGTAAGGTGCAGTTGACCGGCTTAAATATAATAGAATAATATAAAAAGTTTATATTTCAAGATACATAAAAATTTAATTTAAAACTCAAAAATATTTCAAATGGTCAGATAGAGCCATATTAACATTAAATGGGGCGACCGCATCACCCAACTTTTAGGCCCAAATCTAATTCCACTCCTACGCCCAACTTCAATGGCTCTTATCCGTTTATCCCGTCCCTACATTCCAACCACAATCTCTGATCCTATCAAATTGCGCAGTCCCTCTCCCTATCCGAATACGCGGTCGTCCCAATTTCAATTTCTAATTCTTATATGCTAAATCGACATCGACTGCCGACGGTGTGCCGGTTGCCGGCGGATGCCCGTGATCCATTTGTTCGGTCTTTCTCTGAGTCCTCTCGGACTTGCAGTATCGTTTAACCTCAAAGTTTTGAATACTGTCTCCATCACTGCAGACAGCTGATTTAGTGTATTACGCCCTTGTATTGTACTGTTAGAATTAAAGTCCACCGACGAGCTAAAAAAGTATATCGGAAATCTAGCTTAGTATTTCGCAAAGCAGATATTGTTTTATAAGACTCTAAATATAATGACATGTTGCTGGTTATGTAAAAAAGATTTTGAGTTTTTCTGCTAAAAACAGTGTCGGCTGGAGGTGGAGGCTGATATGAATTGATCAAAAACAGTGAGAAAAAAATGGTCTTCACGCGGCTGGCTTAGAGGTCAATGTACCTCCCAGATATAATGAGAATTTGTTGGCCAAGTGAGTCCCACTCTCACTCCTTTTGTTGTGGTATTTTATTGAAACAATTCCTGATTTATAAAATATTGATAAAGAATTTCTATATTTTTGTACAATTTACAAGTCACTTCAATATATATAATTTTTTAATATAAAAAAATAATTTTTTTATATACTTTAGAGGTTTTTATTCAAAATATTTTTAAAAAGATCTTTTGATGCTCAAACGTTTTTATAATAAAAAGAATTCGGAGTCGTAAAATAAAAATTTATTTTTTGGTAATCAATTTTTTTTTATAAAAAAAATACTTATATTTATGCATTTTTGGTTGATTTAACAATTATCATAAGGGCCTAATTTACACGAGTTTTAAAAAATAATTTTTTTTTTTTTTACATTATCTCTTTTATGTTCTCTTAGGCTTCAAGTTTGAGTCTACCAAACTTATAGAGTGTTGATCTTATTCACTCAGTTTATACTACAGTACAGGTGTACCAAACATTATTCAAGGCTTCTTTTAATAAAATTTAATACCAAATTTTTTGATTTATGCGCAACCAACTTCGTTATTCAAATTTATTTTTCAAAAATACTTTAACACTATATTTTAGCATTACTCTTACCTAGCAAGGTGCGCGTTGTTCATCGATCTAAAGCTAAACCGGACTTGACCAGATTGGAGACCTGCTCGATCAACGGAACTAACAAAAAAGAAGCCCGTCTTGCTATACCAAAAATATTGGAGCAAAGGTGAAGACGTTAAGTAGCGGACGATTCACTTACTTGAAATCAACATTACAACTAATAAAATGTAGTAGAGTTGCAAATAGTAGTTATTCTGATATAATGTAAAGTAGAGTTCTATCGTAGCTTAATTATGATGCAGAGACGGTACAAGCATAAAAAAATTCTAAAAGAATAGTTACTTTGATAATATCAACTGTAGAAAATAACAATTTTATTAATAAAATGTGCATTATAATATATAAGCTACGGATTATGAAAGACATAAACTTATCCAACATAAAATTCCAATAAAATAAATTTACATCAAATTTATACCTAATAAATTTATATCAATTTTATCCATTTAACTTTTCTTACAAATATATACCTAATAAATTTATAATTCTTTTTTTTTTATATAGAATAAATTTATAATTCTTAAGAGATAGAGCATGCAGCAGCCAACCGTCTTCTCTCCACATCACCGCCTCCCAAAGTGAAAACGCACTTCGCTTTTCTTTTCTGAGAATTTCGTCGCCTCTCTCTCTCTCTCTCTCTCTCTCTCTCTCCCTCTCTCTTCCCTTGGGTTGGCTGGTTTTTTTTGTTGCCATGAGCTGTCTGTCATCACCATTAGATGCTTTTCTCTGACCCTCCCCACCTGCACTGTCTCTCTCTCTCTTTCTCTCTCTCTCTCTCTGAGCTCCTCAACCATCATCATCAATAAATACTATAATAATATTCATTTTTGCTAACTTTTTCTTTACTATAACCGTGACGGTCGGACCCCTGAAAATTCCCCCTTTTCTCCCTATTACACAACATTTTTCTCTGCGTTTCGATTGGTGTTTTACTGATTACGAGAGCCGATCTTCGAGCTGGCCTAGAGGATGATAGATTAGAGTAGGCTCTAGACTACCCATGTCACGTTAATGTACTCTCGAACTACAGCCCAGTCGTCGTAGTAAACTTAAAAGAGTGGTTTTTAACCAGTTGGAATAATTGCGTATCAGTCCTCCTATTTTAAAATTTCGTAAATCAACCTTCCGAAACACATTTTCGAAAGACTGATTTACAAAAGAAAAATCAAATCAGTCTTGGAAGTTAATTTGCGTAAAAAAAAAAAATGAGGGACTGATACGGCAGAACCCCTAACCAGTTTGTAATGTCTCTTGTTGCTGAGTTGAGGTGAATTCAATGTCATGGGTTACGAGGACCCACGAGTGGCCTACCACCAGTGATTGATAGAGAGAGAAACTCCTCAGACCAACCACAGAGGAGGCATAGACGGAGAACACAGTGAGAAAGAGACGACTACACAGATCATTCATTAAAAGATGATCAAATGAATGAAAGAGAAGTAGCAGAGAAAGCTCAGCTTAGGGTTTTGCTAGGATCTTACACTTACAGATCGATCGGCCAACATTTTTAGAGCTTTTTTCATCGATCTATATCTCATTTAATCTTTTCTTTGCTTGTTTTTTGTCTTGGTTTCGACTGCAAGAAGTTGCCATGATCTTTAGCAGATAGCTGATAATCTAACAGCTCGATTTCCATCGCTTTCTCAATTTCTATCCTTGCGGGGCAACACTCGATCAGGAGTCAGGACGAGCCCCACAGCAGCGGCCTCCAGCGAAAGCTAGGAGATCAACCAGCCCCTCATCTGCACGTGTTCACCCAAACCCTAGCTAAATTATTAGATCCTTTTCTTTTTCCTTTTGTTTCTTTGAGTTTGGAGCTGTGGCCATGGCGTAAAAGAAAGAGTGGAAAGATATACTGAGAACATAGTTGCGAAAGAACGGGAAACGAGCTAGTGGATGGAAGGCGGTGGCACCGGCGGAGAGAACAGCAGCACTAGCACTGGAAATACGAGCAGTAAGGGCAATTCGGAACAGCATCATCATTTCCAGCAGCAGGTCAGCGCCGGCGGCCGACAGTCTCATCTTAAGCTTGTTTCCTTCGATAACCAACGCCGCTGCGGCGGTGGGACTGGTTCTCTTGCTAGCTCTATCATCGGCTCCGCGGGTGGCACTGGCGGACGGACGGTGGATCCCTCTCTCGCTATGTCTACAGCCAAGCCTGCAGATCCTCCCGTCACCGTCGCGGCCATCGCCTCCTCGTCAGATCCCAGCAAAAAGACGGCGCCAGCGCCGGTAAAGCGGTCATCGAAAGACCGGCACACGAAGGTCGACGGGCGAGGGCGAAGGATACGCATGCCGGCAGCGTGCGCGGCGCGTGTTTTCCAGCTGACGCGCGAGCTAGGGCACAAATCCGACGGCGAGACCATCGAATGGTTGCTTCAACAGGCGGAGCCGGCCATTATCACCGCCACCGGCACCGGCACGATTCCGGCCAACTTCTCAACCCTCAACATATCTCTACGTAGCAGCGGGTCCTCCATATCTGCTCCACCGTCGCGGTCGGCGCCGCCCTCGTTTCACTCTTTAGCACTAGCTCACCATGCCTATGACGAAGCTCACGAACTACCGCCAAGTGCTGCCGCCGCCGCCTCCATGCTCGGGTTCCACTATCTCCATCCCCACCACCAGCTCTTGTCCAGCGATCAAGGTGATAGTGGTGGGTTACACGGCGACGCCTCTGGCGCTTCTAGTGGCGGAGGAGTTGAATCTGTCGCTCCGGAAAACTATCTTAGAAAACGTTACCGCGAGGACCTCTTCAAAGACGAACAATCGCAGCATCAACAAGAAGGCAGCTTATCGGGAGGTGGAAATGGCAGTGCCGCCGGGCCGCTGTCGCCTTCTGGTGGTTCAAAAACAACAAGAACTGGTGGTTCTCCAGCCGCCACAGGAATGATAAGGCCGCCGTCAGGCGTGCTACCGGCTACAGCAATGTGGGCTGCCGGAGGGGGCGGCGCATTCTGGATGCTCCCCGTCACCACAGGCACTACCGTTCCATCTGCTCCCGCAGGCGGCGCTGCCGCAGCAGAACATTCCTTGTGGCCGTTATCGGGTCACTATAGAACATCTTTTCCTACAGTATCCGGAGCCAATACAGTACAAGCTCCATTACAATTCATGTCTACAATCCCCGGCGGTATAGAGTTTCAGGGGGGACGCGCACTGCCGATCAGCTCCATGTTGATGCAGCAAACTGCGGTGGGGACGGGAGCTGCCCCTCCGCAGCACCTCGGTCTGGGAATGTCCGAGACGAACCTCGGAATGCTGGCGGCACTGAATGCGTACGAACGCGGAGGATTGAGCATGAACTCGGAGCACGGCAGCGGCGCCGCCCACCAACCGATGGATCACCGTCCCCAGCACCACCACCATTCTCACCAGCAACAACAGCAGCAAGGCGGTGGCGACGGCGCCGACAGCGGGGATGAACAGGAACACCAAACAAGCTCTCACTAGCTAGAGGCTAAATTCATATTATGAATTATTTTTCAGATCATTTATCTAAAATGGTAGTCTCTGATCGGTCATTTAAATCTACCTGTTTTGACAAATTGTTTCTTGTTCATTACTGAGAGATGTCGATGTCAAGAACAATGCTTGGAGACTACCTTGAAAACAAATAGCTAGCGAGTCTGATCTTCATTATTTCTCATTTAAAATTTATTTTTGTGTATTATCATAGAGAGAGTTTGTTAAATTTATTTTTGTGTATTTCTTGATAGATTAAGTGTTTTTTCCTTTTTTTTTTTGTGGGTCAAGAAGATAGTTCTTTTTCCTTTTTAATTTTTTTTTTTTAATATGTGAGACACAGTTTGCATAGACAATGCAGCCGCTTCTGTAGCAAAATTCTCTCTTCTTCCCAAAATACATAGCTTTTCAAAATCTCAAATTCTATAAAAAAATTGTTTCTTCAAAATAACTGGATCAAAACTTATTGAGTAAAATGAGCCCCACACTGTGCGGTCGCCTTATGAGCGCCTAGTTGCCGGCTCGAATTCTGGCATTCGTAAAATTTTAAATTTGTAGAAAACAAGCCAATGGATGGGTTTATAAAAAGTCCAAGCACAAGAAGGGTGCACTATTTTCTATCTAATGTATAAACGTTATTTCAGCACGTAAATCGGGTGCGAAAGTTAGAGTGGATACCATCTGATATTTTACGTGTTACATTAGTCACATAAAAGAACCCAGTTATGGATATAATGTTCTTTATTAATTTCAAAAAAAAAATATTATTAAGTCAATAATAAATCAGACCATACAGTGAAAGCCATCTCAATTCAACCTCTGCTTTTTAAGGTCCACATCAGCATCTATTTTTATCGATGTCATATCAGTATAAATAAGGACTGGTTTGGTATATAAAGACTAATTTGGGAAAACTATGCAGATATATAGTTTGGTATATTATTATTATTTTTATTAACGAAAAAGAGAAGAAACATCAAGTGATGCTTGCCGAGTGAGGTGTGATAGATATATAGTTTACAAAGTAGCCAAAATTTTCAGTCCAAATAGCCATTACTAATTTTTTAAGAGAATTTTGTTATTTGAATTAATCTCTAATGATAATACCTTTTTTCTTCAAAGATATATATATATATACACTGCATCTAGAAGAAGAAGAAGATCGATAGCATGGTGTTTGTTTTATTGATTAGATTGGTGATAAACGGAGTAAGAAGGAATTTGCGGGAAAGATGATGGGATTTTGTTTTATTTTAAAATTAAAGACGAAGAAAAAAAAAAAATTTCAAAAAAAAAAAAAAAAAAAAAAAAAAAGAACTCTTTTTCAGTGCTAAAGAAAGGCCAACATCCTTATCCGCTGTTGGGACTCGGGAGTAGTACAAATATAAAACTTAAAACGAGAACACAAACCGCCGACATCCTCACGAACGGCCGTGAGTTCTGGAGTCCGGGGCCCGTGACTTCCCTGCGTGGGCGGTGTCAAGTCTATGGATATGTTGTCGCCCTCGTCTCGAGATCCGTGTAAATGCTACTGCTTGGGATGATCGTTCCCATTGTCTTGCTTTTAGTCACACAAAAGAAAATTGGAATATGTTGAAGATTGATCCAAAAAAATTGTACTTTTGGAGAAGAAGAATAGGTGCATTATAAACTAAGTTAACTTTGTGTCTCAGTACTTGACGGCCAAATTCAGAGCACTGAAACTAATTACGGCTATGGGGGTGCAAATAGTGACTATAGGATACATAATATTATATATATATATATATATATACACACACACACACCAAAGTGTAAGGGAAGAATTTACTGATATTTTATATTTTAATATAATTATTTAATAATTATAATAAATTTAAATTATATATGGTAGTTATTATAAATACTACGTTGTTTATATTCTGTAAGAAGTTATAATACTATTTAATTTTTCCTCTTATTATATCCTATATAATTTTCAAATTTGATTTCCTTTTATTTGTGAATTATATTTCTAAATTTTTCTAAGATCTAATTTTTATGCTCTTCACATAGAGTACGTAATAGATTGGTACAATCAAAAGAATTAAATTTTTTATTATAAATTTCACTCATTTATCATTTGATATTATTTAAAATTATTTTTATTATACATATCGTAAATATGACGTCCACTAGTGTGAATATATACAGGGTACCACTAACCTAAGGCTTAGTATGTTTAATAAACTATTTTTAAAGCAAGATTCTTTCTACCTATGACTGCGCCCTTTATTGACTATAAAATTAATGTCTTGTGTCTTTAAATTGACAAAGATAAGGACATGGAGATAAGTCCTATATACTCCTCGGCTCAAGTGGATTGAAAAGTGTTATTTCGGACTAATTTCCACTTATTTGGCGGATCTAGGGTTCTTTTCTATATTATACAAATAACTCAAACCACTTCTCGATATAAACGATGCTACGACCAAGATTTTGCTATTATCTGGTGTATCTGTGCCGTCCCGATGCAGGATCATGGAAAAATAAGAAGGTTAGGCAAAGTCTAAGGGATTAGGTGATGAAAGACGTGATTAAGAATCAAACAAGTAAAAAATAAGGGGGCATAACTGAGTATATTAGCAGCAAAAGAGATGGCAATAAAATTATTACTGTTCACAATAAAATTATAAAGTCATTTTAATAAATTTAGGGTATGAAGGCATATATGATCGATTGCGCTATGACATATGTCATCTGTGGTATAAATGGTCTGATTTAAAAAATGCGAGAAACGCCGAGTAATTTAGCATTTTTTTGGTACCATATAAAATCTTCTACCCTGCTCATTCTTTAGCTCTTTCTCTCTATTTATTTATATGGAGAAAATGTATCTACAATTTGTTTAGTGAGATCGCCAATGATGAATCAACTGGTACGAGTACTTATAATAAAAGATAATATTTCGGGTTTATTTCTCGTTTTTTATAATAGCGAAAGAAATTTATAAATTTATTTTTTTTTGATAATCACAGTCAATGAGCGATAAGTACGATTCATGTATTACTTTTTAGAAGAAATTTCTGCCGGCTTGGAAATATCCGTGCATAAATCGGCTAATTATTGAGTTTTGCTTTGTTTCTTAAAAAAAAAAAGAAATTATTTTGGTGAGCTCGATTTCCGATGTTGGAGTTGAATTTGAAAATAAGTACTAAACAAGTTATGTTTGGATGGACACATCTAACTTGTATGAGAATGATGGCATTTGCCGACCAAAATTATGACCGAACAAAAATGTGTGGTTGTTTAACTTAGATTTGGATACATGTTTAAATTTGCAGTTATCTTCATCATCATCTAACAATAGTATCAATGACTATTACAGTTAGAAAATATGAGCACGTCAAAATTTGACTCCGTATGTTATCATATATTAACATTTTATAAATACAATCGAGACATATCAAACATGCTACACAAATATAAAAAAAAAGTAATAAATAATATTGTATACGGCAAATATGAATGTTCCTTATTATATATATATTAATAGTTTTTTTTGCTCACATTTATCATTTAAATTATAGTTTTTACCTATAATTGTTTTACATAATGCTTAGAACCATTGGATATAAGATAATTAAATTACCATCACAAACTGAAAAAGCATTTAAAAAAGATTTATTTCAATATATGTTTCCAGCAATGTTTAAAAAAGAAGTCTTGAAAGAATTTTTTGAGAATATATTTTAAAATTTTGCCTCTCATTCCGGTCATCAGTTTCTTATCAATTGGATCTGGTGGTGCATCGGAGGAGAAAGCCAAAATCGTCGGTAGATAAGAGGGCGGAGGGAGAGCAGAGCTGCAGATGAATGGTGACCGGCGAGGTGACACGACAGCAGCAATCGTTGTCGACTACGTCACGAATGTCTTTACGACGATGGTGATGGTGATGGTGGAGAAGGGGATAAAACGGAAGGGAGAGGTGCAGTAAAGGACTATTGGGGGAGGGATTAGATATAGTTTGTAATATATATAATAGAATAAAATGTATTTGAGTAATATGGAATTCACTATACTACCATCTACAAGTCGTCTAGCAATCTACTTTACAAAAAATAAATTATGATTTGAAATTCAACTTTTTTTCATGATCTAGTATCTATAAAAATTGTTCAACCTGTAACGAAACACACCTATATTTAGATATTGAGAGATGCTAAACCTGAAGGAGATTGTTCGAGGGGAGCTTCAATTGGCGATGGCGCAGAGAGATAAGAGAGAGTGATTGGAGGAGGAGCAGTGGCGAGCGAGGGAGAGCGACGATGCCTACATTGATGCTTGGCGAGGTAGGTATTAAGTTGCTCGAGCTCCAGGAAATGGAGATTCTGTTTACTTAAATACATTGGATCATGAATTGCAGAAACTCCGCAAGTGTCGGTACGAAATGTGGCGACAAAGACAGGGGCATATGATGTAATTAAGAATCGGAGTCTTTTCGTTATGTAGTTTTCGGACAGAGTATTTTTGTCCCGCGGCTTGGTCGCTGGGCCGACTGCCCCCTCTTTGAGAACATTTTCTACACCAACCATAAAGCACTAATCAAAGTAATACAGTCATATATATATATAATAATAATAGTAATGATATTAGACTTTAGTTTTTACATTTATTAATATAATTAACTTTGATTATATAATATTACTCCTATATATATATATATATGGTGATTGTTACAAAGTTCTTAGAATCAAATTATGAAGGTGAGGTTGGGTGAATGAAAGCGGTTCAATTACCTTCAGGATTCGAGCAATGCTAGAGCTCTCAAAATTTGTCCTAAAAATCACCAAAAACAATAAGTTACTTTCGAACCTAGTTTTAAAATATCTCAAATTGGATGCCCGCAAAAATACTTAGAGAGGGCAATTTTACCCTAAAACAACCACGCCGCATGCATTGCTGTTTACATTGATTAATAACCACCCTCAAGATTTCCAGCTCAGATTCACCTGTTCATGAATCGAACTATCTGCTTGTTAAAAGTGAACTTTAATGATTTCTGCTCCAATTATCTCAGATTGAATTAAATTTCCTGCAGGAATCAGCAGGTAATAAAATTCATTCCTGTATGCTGATAAAAATATATAATTTGGCTCTTTTTGTCATACATATCCTTAACGTGGAGCACACCAAGAAGCTGTATAGTAACGTCTAATAAATCAAATCGTAGATATAGATACATAGAAAAAGTTTCGCACCGAGAATAATAAGTAGAAAATCAAAAGAAAAAAAAGCCATGTCATGAACTTCCTGCATTCCTTCCTCCCTTTCTGCTAATAAATTCACACAACCGACACGGTAACGTGTCCAGGCTTGCTGCTCTGACCATCCCATAGTTGCCCAGGAGACCACACCTCCTCCAAGCATGGTATTCAGCATAAGCAACAGGATCGTCGGCGAGCGCTTTAACATATGACGCCAGTTCTTCCATTGATTCAAATTTCGAACCATCAATGATAGAGTTTGGGGGGACGAAATCCCACACATTGGGTGCACCGAAATAGATAGGCACCGAGCCAGCATCGAGGGCGTAAAAGAGCTTCTCTGTTACATAGCTCTCAGTTACGGTGTTCTCGATGGCAAGTACAAATTTGTACTGTGATATGGCACAGTGTAAGTGATCCCACCACCGTGGAGCTGAGATCTCACCGGCAGCACATTCTGGGTAGAGAGATAGTGCTCTGTTGGGGCCTCCGACATTATTCAGGCACTTGCCAAATGAGTGATGCGGAACAAGGGATAAGAAACTTTTTGCAAGCTTATTTCGTTCTGGAAGGCATCGTGAGGAAGACCAGTATACAAGGACGTCCTTGAAACAAGTATAGAAAGAGTTAATTGTTGGAGTCATGAATGGATGGAGAGGTTGGGAAATATAACCTAGTATGGCTGTTACAAACGTAGTTAATAAATTTGTATCCTACGGAGATGATAATTCAAAGGAAAGCATACAAATTCGATTAGATGCTCCAAACGCGAATAACAGGATGGGCATTTTTCTCTTTTACTTTTGAGAGGAAAATAATTGACATTCCTTCGCACGTAATTTCTAGTAAATGGGGTGATTAAGAACTCTATACCCATTTTAGTACCTACTTATAGCAAACAAGACACTGGCTGTTAAATCAAGATAGTAGCCATTTTAGTATCTACTTATCATAATTTGATCTATGAAAATTTGACATAGAAGCCACTATGGTAATTGGAGGACGAAATGGCCTTCAGCTACCCTCGCTTTATATCTTCACTCAATATAGAGAACCAATCCAAAAACCCAGCAATCGTATTTCAGTTTATATGAAAGCAAGTGCCTTCTTAAGAAGATCAAAGTTGAAGACTACCTTATAGCTCATTGCATAGAGAAGTTCACTTATGATGGTTGCAGAAAGGAGACTAAAACGTATCCAGTCCACCACAACAATGACATTGCAATGAATGTGTATGCTTGATGTTTTGCCAGAGATTGTTAATTGGTACATCTAGTGCATGAAATGAGGACTTACATTTCTTTTTTCTGATGATATCCGATAATTCCGATTATTGTGGAAAAGGGCACCGGCATATGTCGATTGTACATCATCTGCAGCATGATAACCAATAAAAATGTCCTCAAAGCCTGATCGTTTCCGTGAAGCCTCAAGGTCCATATACACACGAAGTGGGCCACCTTTATGTCTCTAGCCAAAAGGAAATGCAACAACTTAAGATATCATGTAAGGTCCAAAGTTCCAGCCTTCTTATCTTCATGATAACTAAGCAAGTGATATCTAACCAACTCATCAGAAGACATGTTTAAAATGCTTAAAGATAAACAGTTGCACGGAATTATGTGGTCTTTGAAATGCTAAAACAAGAGAGAAAGGATGCTTTGCATCTTTAACCACACACTTTAAGGTAAATCAATAATTTATCAGCTGGTGACTTTTGAATTTTGCAAAACTATAATACTTCAGTATTGTAAGTTAAGAGCGGCCGCGTTAGGCAAGAAAAAGAATTAATTAAGAAAAACATATTGCTATATCAGTCCTTTGAAAAGCTGTGCGAAATCTTCCTTAGAAATTAGCATATCAGTCTCTCTAGCTTGTTTGGTATCCTGTCCCAGATCGCTCGCGAATACATACATATGATTCAGGTTAGTTTCCCCTAAACATATAGGTTGAGACAGAAATCCCGTAAAGAGAGTTTTGGCGTGTCGAGTGATCAGAAAGTATGGCCCCATTCAATAACAAACAGATTTCTTTATCTAGAGACTCGCACTGTGCTTACATACCTATTATCCTGGTTCCGCTTCTTTCTATATCATGAATCGTCATTCTTAGACACGCGTCACCAGTTACTACTGAATTCCAGAATGAATTTGTCACATTACGAATCTCCTAACTGCCACTAGTAGCCAATGTTTCTTCATATGTTCAAGGTTTTTTTCGTCATCGTAAATTTTGTAATGACTAATGAGATATCTAATGATCCCTGTAGGGTATGACCCTAATACTGTCATATGCGTAATGCAGAGGCATTACAATGGGAAGAGGTTCACATAAAATCAGCCTACTAACTACTTGCAAAAACTAGCTCGGACGGTAACCTCAAGGAATCACTTTTCCAGGAATGTTAAATTCCACATTTGGAAAGTTCTTATATGTATAAATCACGGCTAATCCTGCATAGATATGAATATTCGGGGTATAATGAAAGCAATTTCTGAACAATAGTGCTTGCTATCTGGAATGCCGCCTTCCCTATAGTAAGCTGGATTCCTGTCTCAGTGCCAGAAAGATGCGGTTGCAGCCATGGGAATGTTGCGATTTGACAAACCAAACAGTGAAATCACATTTGGACATGTAAATTTTGCGGGAATCTCATGAAGAGAACTCCAATCAAACGCACCCCTAACTACTTTTATTTTCATCCAAAATTACGTTTACTGCAACGAAATTGAATAGCAGTGAGAAGTGCAAAATTCACTAGTATTACAAAAAAATAGAGATCACCTCTGACGGCGGCATGGTACTCTCGAACAAGAGAGCATCAGGCTGATCGGCGAGGACGGGCGACTTGGTCCATAAGCAGCTTAACCCGCACCTGCACGAGTACAAATTATCCAAATTATCCGGAATCCAAGTCCACCCTTTCACCAGCACACTGACGTGGTTCAAACGCAAACCCAGCTTCTCACACCACCCGCCGTTGACGCTGTTGTCTCCAGCCGTTATCTGCACGGCGGAGGAGTTGGCGGACCAGGACTTGTACTTCTCACGGAACCGCGCGCACCCAACAGCGGCGTCCCATTTTATGAACGTTCCAACGAGGTCAGTGAAAGGATCGGTGGAATTTGGCGGCTCGGAGTAGGAGATAGTTGAAGTTGGGATGGAAGGAGATGCGGAGGGGAGCTCGATGAAGCGAGATAGAAGAAGTAAGCAGACAATGAAGGCGATCATCGGCGCGATGTAGTCTGTTGGTTTCGAGGGGCTCATCGGACGGCGATCGCCGGAGATGTAGACGAGATAACCGGATTCTGCTGGAAGGTAAATGTGTAATTAAGAGGGGGAGTTTATGGGCATTTATTAATTAAGGTTAGGTGAGTATGGGGGAATGCGTTTTGGGGAGTACGGCGCGGCGGAGGCCGGGGAGGGGAGAGGAGATCTAGGACGAAACTCCAGATCTGGTCTTCACTCCGGTTCAACGCAGTTTTGTCACACGTCTGTCCATTTCAGTTTCTGTCAAGAAAAATTACAGCAGGCTCGCCATCTACAAGCCCAACGTTCATAATACGGATAATACCATTTCAGCCCCCCTATTTTAAAGTCGATACTATATCAGCCCCTAAAAACGCATTTTCAGGGGCTGATATGATAGTTTCAAACTATAGGGGGCTGAAATGGAATTATCCCTTCATAATACGCATGGAAAAAACTATTCATTTCTAATAAATCATATACAACTAATTTTTATTTTATATTTATTTTATAATCTGTATATTTATCTCATAATTCATATAAATTATCAAAATTATAACTATATCTATTGTGATATGTGGTTCCTGATGTTGTCACGTATATACTATGTGATTTATTATGTAATTTTTTAGATAAATATAGCAAAATCCAATACGTATATGCAATTGAATGATACCAGTTTTACTCTGTATTATCCCACATATATTAGTTATAAGTAATTAATAATATTAAAAATTTTAATTTTCTAAAGCTATTTAATGTCTATATATACATTAATAATTATTTTTATTAAATATTATATTTTATTATTATGATGTATTATTAGAATAAAAATTAAATTATTCACATAACATCCATAAAATTATTTGAGACGTGGATTACTACCGTGTTTAATAACATGCTCTAACTTTTTATTTTTATTTTTTGTAAAATAACTTGTGGAAATATTTTGTATGTAACTAATTTATTTTATATTATTATTATAAGTAATTAAATTTACAGGTGGCCAGTTAATGTCCTATCAAGTAAGAAGTTTCGGTACTGTACTTCAAATAGACGCCAATGGCCTCAATGTGTATTACAAATTTCACACTATATTCACACTAATCGGGCGCGACCGGATTGGATTTTTAAGGGCCCAAAAAAACATATCAACTTTTTCGGTGGGTAGTTGAGCAATGGACAAAAGGTCGTTTAACCCGTTATTCTTTATGTGAATGAATAATAAATGTCCCTTCATAATTCGATAAAAATATATTTCTATAACTTAAAATAGTATTTTTTATATTTCCTAGTCATTGAATTTTTTTGACGTTCCGATAAAAAATATTTATTATTTACTGTTTAATATCTGATCAAAATTTAGAATAGAAATTAAACATAATAGCTAAGATAACAAAAATTATACCTCTAAAAAAAAAGTTGACATGTGCGCTAGAAAAACAAGATTTTAATTTTTGTTTTTCTTGGAGAATTATTCTCTTTTTATTATTTTGACTTTTTGGGCACAGAAACTGCTTTAGGACATATAAAGTATGTCATTTCCCTAAGCTAATACTGTATAAAACCATTGACTTTGTCATTTAGACTTCTGTATTCTGTCATTTAAACTTCATTAAATATATATGAGAAAAAAATAAAAAAAATTATATTTTACAATATTCCTGTAAAGTAATCCATATATTCTGAATACATATAGATATTCCGGACGAATAAATACGACATTAGATTAAATAATTATACGGTGTTTTTATAAACGAACACGATATTTCGGATAAGGAACGAAATGTGAGATGTGAGAAATTTATTTGTTCCG
This sequence comes from Xerophyta viscosa, assembly GCA_002076135.1. Taxonomy (NCBI): domain Eukaryota; kingdom Viridiplantae; phylum Streptophyta; class Magnoliopsida; order Pandanales; family Velloziaceae; genus Xerophyta; species Xerophyta viscosa. The sequence goes on along the minus strand of MJHO01000119.1, from coordinate 428,907 downwards.
TGAAGCAGGTTTCATGAGAAAGTTTCAAGACGCTATTTAGATACAAGAAGAAGTTTCTCATTTGACGCGATCTAATTAAAAGACTTGAGGACTTTGAATCTATGATGCTTCCTGGAACTCAATCTGAACACGAAAAAGTGACTAATTTCCATTATAATCCAATAAATAGATTATAATTTATAAAATTACAAGTTATTTTTGAAAAAATGATTGAATGAATTAAACTAGTTAGAACAAGAATCAAAGGCGATACTAATTACTTTATACAGCGCCATGCAGAAGCTGTAACAAGACGTGCGTTTCTCCAGTTCAACGAGATCTCGATCCCTCCGTCATCTTCATAAATTTTGAACCCTCCAATGTCCATTCCTGGCGCGTGGCTCTTGATTCTTAGCAGCAGCTTTGCTTGGCTCACCGTCGTAGAGCTCAGCTTCGTCCCCGTGAATCCACTGCCCACCATTGCTGACCTCCATGACTCAGATCGATATCCATTCAACTTCTCTAACTCTTTATTGTAATTGTAACTCGTTATAATGTCATTTTTAATCTGTCTTCCGAGATGATTCTTCTCGATTCTCAGCCTCTCCGCGCTATCGGTGGGGAAGCGATCATCTAAAGAATCAAACATGGCGGCGTAGTAATGCAATGAATCCATGAACGTTGACAAAAAGCTTCTTCTAGGGTTCCAGCTACCATCTTTATCTACCACAACTACTGCAGACGGGTTTAGAGATTTTATATCCATTAATGTATCAGAAAGACCATGATCAGAACTTCTCAGTTTCTGTAAACAAAACACCAAATTCACAACTAGGGTTTCGTTCTTGTTCATCTTAAGATCAAGAAGATTACCTCTGATTACTCCTTCAAATTCGAAATCCAAGTTACGGCAGCCTTTTGCAAAACTAGTTAATCTCGTTTGAGTTTCCTTTAATTCTTCTAAAGTTCTGCCGACGCCGGTGATCTTAAGAGCGATCCGGTCGTCTCCGCCGGCTTTGTCTGATAAAGACTGGATCAAAGACGGCCATTGAAACCCATATGAAGCATCGAGATCTACGACATGTAAGTTTCTATCATTCCACTTCTCTTCTTCTTCGAATCTTTCAATTATCACCTGATTAGCCGTAAAATGAGCGAACTGGTAGTACGGAGTTGCTCTGTAAATCTCTGTAAAAGCTACGAATTCTTGATCGATCCCTGAATTACCAACAAACGTTGAATAGAATGGTGAATTGTTTGTAAGAATTTTTGCGACTAATCCATCGGCGAAGTACGATGAGACTCTCTGGATCGGATCGCCATGCAATGAGACATGTCTGTATAGATTTCTGAGATAATCGACGGCTACGATTTGATTGTCGCCGTCGACGGCGGCGGCAGAGGCGAGTAGCAGACGGATTAACTTCAGACCTTGGCCATCGTCTAAACCTTCAGATCTGCACATCATCGATCTGTTCCTCGATTCGAGCAAATCCAACAGCTTCTGCTCGTTCTGATCGTTGGATATTGCCGGTGATCTCTTCCTCTTCCTGTTAGATTCATGAGAGTTATAGCTGGCTAAACCTAGGCTCAAGCTCAAGTTTAGACTCAACAATGATGAATCTCCATTAACGATCTCTTCATCCATGTTTGCTTTGTTCAGATTTGGAGATCAAGAAGGTAGAAATGCGATGATACGTGGTAGATTTGGTTACTTTTATAAAGGAAAGGAGATTTATGGTGATGTGGGTATATTCGGGGTTTGTTTCTTTGTGTTGTTGATTTAATAATGTTGGCAGGTAGGAATAATGGGGGACAATTCATATTCTGCTGCTTATCCGGTTGTAGGAAATCTCCTACAGCAGGACAGGAAAAAAAATGGGAGATATAAACAACATAAGCAAAGTCATAAGTTTTATTTGGAATTAATTTAGTAAAATAATATTTATAAATATTTTTTTAAAATAAATTAATAAAATTAATAATAATTTTTATAGTTCAAAATATTTTTAAACATAGAATCTAAAAGGGTCGAGTAATTAAGTTGCTATATAAATGAGGGATTAATGGGGTAATTTTAGAATTTAAGAAATTCATAAAGAGCATCCAGTAATTTAAACAGTAGAAAGCTTTCTGCAAACATAATACTCTGCATGAGATCATTGTTTGTAGTGGCGGGTTTTGTTGGGAGTGGTTGGATATGGAGATGTTTTGTTTTGGAAGATGCGATTAAAAATGGAATAATTATATATCTACCTCAGGCTTTTTTTTTAAAATATTTATTTTAAGCTTCCAAGTTTTTTATTTTTGTAGCAATTTTAGAGGTATTTAAAATATAAAAAAATATGGAGTAAATAAAAAAATTTTATCTTCAAATTATTTAGTACATATATTATAATATATATATATATATATATATATAAGAATAAACCCATAAATTTTTCAAAAAAATAAAATTTGGTTAACGGACTTTTAAAAACCGAGGTCTCTTCTGACAAAACCCATTAAAAATGATAACTTTGTCCTACTTCTAGAAGCAGGACGCAGGCCCTGCTGATTCAGTGATTTTCATCGCCTTTCTTCTTCATGTTGTTACTTAATGGGCTTTTTCAAACGACCACCCGGTCCACTCCCCCCCTCCCCCCCCCCCCCCCACAAAAAAAAAAAAAAAAAAATATTCGCCGCCCTCTGTCCAACAACCACGTGTCCACTTTGTTGCAATTCACTAGCAGACAACAGGCTCCCAATCCCGTTGCAATTCACTGCCGTTTAAATAGATCTCAAAAAATTATATAAAATTTTTATCTATTTATTTAATTTATTTTTAATTATTTTTAAAAAAAAATTATTATAAAGTTGTAGATTTTGATATAATTTGTAACTTTGTAATTGAATTTTTTAAAAAATACATGTGCCAAAAAAATGATCAAAGTTCTAAATTATCTTTTTGACATATTGTTTGATTTTTTACAAAAAATTTTCAACTATAAAGTTATAAATCTCATCAAAATCTACAACTATATAGTTAAAAAAATTTCGTAAAAATATGACCAAACAATAAACCAAACAATTGATCAAAAGTATCAAACAATATGTAAAAAACATAATCATCTTTTTCTTGCTTTACCGTTGGATCCCTCAAAATTGGATGGTTTAAAACTTTCCAAGATGGCATAAACTTATTGATAAATTAGTTAGCGTTATACACCCTCCGAAAGGATTAGGTTTTGCACGCGGGTTCTCTCACTTGTACGGTGAGCGCTCTTAGTGCCGAACCATAGCGGGGACCAGAAGGAAGCTTCTTTAACTTGTCCTTATTGATAAATTTCAAAGTCCTCTATTATATAAAATCGAATAATTTTTCTAATATTCCTTGAAAAGGGTAAGCTGAAAGTTCCATTTGTCATGTATTCAACAAGTTCATATGACAATATCAATGTCCTAAAACTAAAAGTCAATGATGTTTAAAATTATGGGAGAAGGTAAAGAATTCAAACAAAAAAGAGTTAGATCATTTCAAAGCATCTTTTGTCCTGCAAGAAGGCACCCACCCTCTTATTAAATAGGCATCACACATATATTTTGGTGCTAAGACAACGAGAAAAGATCAAATTTTCGCGTAATATTTCTTCGATAGTAAGGAGATTGACCAATGAAAATTGTAGCAATTCGACTTTTAGTAGTTTTTTTTTTTTTTTTTTTTTTTTTTTTTTTTTTTTTTTTTTTTAGATTGTCATGATGGAATTTATAATATGAGCGTATGTAGAGACCTCAAACTTAGAAAAAATCTCTACGCCCAGCCCCTATCGACGCGCTGAAATCTGAATACAGGCTTTCTATGAACGGAGGCTCCTACCACAAAATATTAAAAAAAATTCAGAAGATCCTAAGAGGGATTTTATCCCACGCGAATTCAAACCTGAGTGGTGACGCTTGCTTAGGCGTCTCCGATCCATTCGAGCTAACCCCGCTAGGCGCAATTCGACATTTGTTTATGTGGTAAGAGAGTACTAAATGCAGCTTTAGCTGGTATAACATAGGTCGTGTTATTTATACGTTTATCGATTACGATAGACGCTCAAAAGTAGACAGTTTATGGGAAAGTTTTTTTTTAAAGTAATCTCAAAGAAAAGTACCCCAAGTTTGTCGCCAATCCCTCTGCACGACATATACAAATAGCTTACTAGGTACAATATTCTAACCGTAGTTTGTTAAATTGTAGTCAGAAAATAAAACTTCGGACGTTAGTCACCCATTGGCACAACATTGAGTAAATACACATACCTGCAACAACTTTTAGAATTTTTTTTGAATATTCTATATTGCAGCGGACATGACTAGAATTCATGAGTGATGGCTCGTGAGCCACTTATTCCACCAGTTGAGATGCCCGGGCAGGGGCGTGTTTCATATTGGAACCACTAAGTTTGGAAGTTTGAGTGAGTCTTATTGTTTAAGCATGGTTGTTGTTCTAGAAAGTAGAGGGAGGCCGGCAAAGTCTTCAGTGATGAAGACAGAAAGAAGAGTATGTTTAGTATCTTTTAGGCACAATATAGACTTTGAGAAATGAGATTCCATGGTCATCCAACAGTGCATTTGGTAGGAGTTGTATAATCTTCACAGCATTTTCAGAAGTTTTAATAGAATTGGTGGGTGGCTCGTAAACTACCGCTCATGAATTTGAATATGAATTGCTGCAACACAGGATGGAAAATTTATCGAGTTTTCAGAAAAAAAAAAAAAGAAAAAAAAAATCTGAAAGTTGTGATAGATATGTAGCCGTATTTAATAGCATGTTAAGGATAACGTACATCCAAAATTTTCTTCGGTATATTAGATTGTGGTTAGAAAATTGTGCCAGGTGAAATAATCTTGTGTGTGTCATAAAAAGATTTCATATATATATATATATATATATATGTTAATCTCCACTCGACAGGAGCACGGCTCGTTCCTGTCGACTCCGCAGCCGTCAGATCACGGCGATCCGACGGCTGAGATCACTCGCGTGTTTTGGAAGAGCTCAGGTCGGTTTTAGCCGTCGGATCGCTCCGACGGCTGACATCACGCGCGTGTTTTTAAAGAGCTCGGGTCGGATTTCAGCCGTCGGATCGTCGCGATCCAACGGTTACGGACTCGACAGGAGCAGGCCGAGCTCCTATCGAGTGGAGATTAGTATATATATATATATAACAAGAAGCTTCATATCAAAGCATCTGAACTTGTAGTGCAAGCTTTTTGACCAGGTGCATGGAACAGACTCACAGGTGAATACAGGTCTAACATGGGGAATTGAACAGGTGACCAATATTGTTGTTTTAATTATTATATTAGTTTTGAACCCGTACGATGCACGGTTGTTAGTCACCAATATAAATAATAATATTAAATTTTTTTTATATTTTAATATATAAATTAATAATTATTTTTATTAAAATATTATATTATAATAATAATGATAATAATAATAATTATATATATATATAACTATTTAGTCTATTTTGAATCAAATTATAAATCTGTTTCATGCACAGATATAAATTATATATATATATATATATATATATATAATATATATATATATATATATATATATATATATATAAATATATATACTTTTTGAAAGCTTATTATATTGTAAATATATTAATTTCATATAAATTAATATTTATTTTTATTTAAATATTATACTATATTTATCATATGTAATTAGAGAAAAAAATACCAAATTATATCCTAAAGTTACGACTCTGATCACCCATTTGTATATCTATTGTATATGATTATATATAAATTATTTAGAATTTGATGATGACCTTTAAAATTCTTCATTACATAGTAAAAGTTACGACTTTGATCATCTATTTGTATATATTGTATATAATTATATAGATTATTAAAATTTTGATAATGACCTTTCAAATTTTTCTAAATTTTTATCATTTATCTTTAATATATAAAATAAAATATTATAAATTATACTTAGTTTTTATATTTAATAAAATTATTATTATATATTAAGTGTGCATTGAATTCAAACTCTCATTAAATTTATGATTAATTACATATTTATTATAGTTAAGTGACACATGTCACATGTTAAGATAATAGAGACTCCATGTAGCATATTGTGAGTTATAAGAAGTGCCACATGGTGCTCAATTACTTTGATACCGAGTTTTATATATATATATATTAGGATCAAAGAAGATATGGAGCAAAAGAATTATATTGCCTTGCTTTAAACCTTGACAGAAATTGGATGAAAAAAAAAATTATTGTATAATTTTTTGGGATTATTGAGAACGAACTCTGCCATAATTTGTAAATTTTTATATGGATTGTCAGTAAACACCCCAAAAAAAAAAAAGGTTCTGGAGTCCAATATAGCAAGTTAAGAATTACGACAAATAATTATGATAATGGGAAACCCAAACAACTAGCAATATAATCTGCATTTAAAAAAAAAAAAAACAATTTGAAAATTTATCTAATTGAAAGGCAGGCTGACTATTATTCAATCAGATCTTGAGAGAGCCTCATTATCTTCAATTTCTGTTCCAGAATAAGCAAAATTTATGGCAATCTATTACTTCATTGTTTTTAATTTTAATCAGACCATTTCTGAATTTTTGCGTGTCATCATGCCATAGGTCCATGCTACAAGTAACTAGTCAATTTTGTCGAGCTAAAGAGATAACGATCCATTATTTCGTTAAACAATCTTATCAATCCACAAGTAACTAGTCAAAATAAGAAACCAGAAAAAAAGGTCTTAGATTGGAGAACTCCCAATACTATTTAGAGGAAAAATAATCTATATTAAAGCTATTTTGGCTCTCCACTCCGGATTAGACCGGACAAAAGATTTGGCACATCGAAAATCTCCTTCTAGAGGGGGAGTAGAGAAAAAAAAAAGAAAAAAGGAAAAGAAAAGAAGGAACCGTAACAAAGAATAACTGCAAACCTTTTTCGCTTCCTCAAATTATCTCCCGTAAACTCGACAATATGTCAAATTTGAACTAGCCTACGACTATATTTCAAGGTGAAGAATATATGAATGTATGCTGCAATTAGTAGGACATATTATCCATATGAATTATGTCCATGCAAAGGAAGGGGGGAAAAAAAATCCAAGTCTCATCCAAAGCAATGAATTGCTTATGTCGAAAAGATACAACTTATTAAGCTTTTGAAAATGTTTTCATTATTTGCTTCCAATTTTATTTTTTTAGATTATCGCAGTAGAATCCGTAATACAAACGCACGTATCCATAAGAATTTCAAACTCGCGAAAAATTTCAAAGTCCAGTTCAGACCAACATTCCAAATAAGAATATATGTTTTTTAAGAATAGAATTTTTGCCATGGATACAGAGGATATTTTGCTTCCACTTTTATTAAACCAGAATAAAGGTTTTTCTATTATCTTGATCTAAAACTTTTTTTTTTTTAGTTCTTAAGAACAATTTAAAAGAATTGAGACTGTAGTCGGATATAATTCCAGTCTGCCATAAAAAGTTTGCACCACTTCTGACTTTATAGAGATCAGATATGCATAAACTATTCCAACCCCAATATTTATATCATTCTAAGAATTTCTGATGTTATAGAAAAAAACTACAACATGCTAGTGAGCTCCAAAATTTCTACGAGCAGTCTGTTCGATACATCCGTACATCCAACGAAACAGCGGACAATAAAATTTACAATCGGATACAATAAAAATAGGCGACTACAATTAACCGGTAAAAATACAAACCTTAACAAAATAGGAGAGGGGTACAAGCCTCGTCCTGGTGGATAAATCAGTATCATCCGCAGCAGAGGAGGTACCGAGTTAGAAATTAGAGGGGATGTCCACCGTGGAGCTGAAGAAGTAGCCGCATCTATGAAAACACATAACAATTTAAAAAAATATAAAATTTTGTTTGAACTGCTGTATGCATAACTGTCACAGCTTTCAGCCTTTCAGAATGGAAAAAAGCCATTGGGCCGAATAAAACAGTTTGAAAACAGTCAGAATGGCGGTTTTTCGTACTATTTTTGGGGGTTGTTCGCACTCAATAGCATTTCAGAATATGTAGCACATACATGCAACGGACATATGTATATATGTTGTTGCCTTGTCGGTTTAAGTGATTTTCTTGCCTCGTCGATTAAGCTCTAACCATTTCTGGCACCCCAAAATTCATGCCATGGGCAGAAAACAAAATTGACCAGTCTTGGTCCTATGTACATGTAAATACCGGAGTCGTTGGGTTCACAGTACTGGTAGGGAAACCTCACTGTCCCACACCGACAATTGTACATTTGAGAATGTTCCATTATGCAAATATGCACTCCATCACGTGCGATGAGAGTCTTTTAATGATATGAAAGTCAAAGGATTTGAGTCGACAATGGAAGATATGTTAGCAGAGATTTTAGTTGAGAAACATGCAAAATTGCATACTGTCGTAAGATACTCTATAATATTATTGTCAAAGATATAATGACCATCACACTCAGTACTACTCAAAAAAAGAGTTATTCCTATATATATATATATATATAATGACCGTCACACTCCTTGTCCGATTCAGAGAGTTGTTATTGAGATATAACGACAGCATTCCCCTAGGACTCAAGGGAGTGCGATGAGAAGTTCCCTATGAGCCCTCAAACTTTATACTATAGATTGGAGGAAAATAGATTGATGTTGTTTGTCATATTCGTGTTTGTGTGTACTATTCCATACACTCAGCATATATGTTGCTGGTTTATGTAGCTTTCTTTAGATCTCCAAACCGTCTAAATATCTCAACGTCAAAAAATAAAACCAGATTAAAATCTTATTAATACTAACAACAGATAGTAATATTTTGTAATATTTTTTTTGGTACGTGATCACTGAATTTGGTTTCAATCATATTTGATCGAAAATAAAGCGGCACAGTAAATTACTCTTAATTCACGTTTGCTAAGATTCGAACCTCTGACATATTCTTCAAACAGATAAAGCATTCTCTCATCCCATCATCCAGTTCCATTAGCCAACTAGGTAACACCCATTGGTTCAACGAATAATAACCTGCTGAAAAGAGATTTGACAATAGAACTATAACGTGCCTTAGTGGGCTGTTGGTCCACATGTTTGCCAGCAGCCCATTATGGCCCATGTTCCCGAACGCCGATTTACTGTTCCAACCACACTTTTCCTTCACTCTTTCTCAATTACATGTGTCATAAATTTTCACTTTCCAAAATTTTAATACTTTCAAAAAGAAATTTTCTTGAACATATGGGTGAAAATTAAATTTATTTAGTGAAGATTATTTTAACAATATTTTCAAATAGAAATTTGAAAATTATTTTAGAGAGTGAAGATTTGTTGTAATATATGCTATGATATAATTGAGGAGATATCGTTGGGAGTAGCTGGTTTGGACCGTAATCTTCGTTCCACATGCCCACGCATAAGTTACTATAATTATAATTTTAATAATCATAACTTTAAAAATTTTAATTAAACTATATGCTAAAATTTCAACATAGGATACCACAAATTCTTGAAATTCTGAAAAATCTGACCCGGAAAGTCTTAGGAATTCGGTTAATTATATGCGCCCATTGTTGCATAAGCATCCTTTCTACAAGACAATATGACCTTTTATATGAAAGATTGGTTCGAATTCTGAGAAGTTTGATGATGCGTCGTGAATAAATCTAGTTATTTATATGATAATATCAAACTCACTCAAATTTATATTTAAAAAAATTACTCCAAAGTTATTCAAAAAATAAAATTTATAATTTTTAGTAATTATATTTTGCACAACCAAACTAATATTTATGCTGATATTTTGGATAATTATTTAAAAAAATTTTAATATATCTTTTAAAAATAATTTAAAACATAAAGTTATGAAATTTTTTTTTTTAATAATTTTTTATTTAAACTTGTTTTAAAAATATTTTTAAATATAAATTAATGAATTTGATATAAGTAATAAAATTATATATAGAGCATTATAAACCTTTTTCGAATTCTAGCACGCAGACAATGACCGTTATATGAACGATCGGTTCAAATTCTGGCACGTAAAGTTGTGAAATACTCGAATTCTGGCCCGTTAAATGTGCGTCGAAATCTAGCACGTTAAAGCTGAGGAATTTTAAGATACAGATGCCAAATTGGTGTCTCCAACAGTAAGCTAAATCCACATCATACCCTGCATTACACAGATTGATACGTTATGATGATGACTGCAGAATCATGCATGCAAAATTCGAATTTGCTACCGATAAATTATTGTAAAATGGTCGTAATTATGCAATTTTTGACTAAATAGGCAAAATGATAAAACTTTGATAATACGAAAAAATGAGGAGGTTTAGTCTAGAAATTTTTGTATTAACACTGACATTGCGTCAATACATATCCTCCTACATTTAGATACAAAGAATTACGATAAATTTTTTTTGATTATTTACAACATAAACATTATAAGTTTTTATGAATTCTATAACTATTATGTTCAATTTTTTTTATAAATATTTTTAAATAGATCTTTTATTACTCCAAATAAATTGAATTTAAAAACTGTTTTAAATCAGTCGAAATTTCGCTATGCTAGATATCGATCTAGTAAGTACGGACACGTCGAAATTTTATATCGTACAGTGTCCTAAATGGACATGTCATGGACACGGCCGGATACGTGTTGGACACATCAAAAAAATGTTCAAAAATTAAAAAAAAAATAGACACGCTTGTTGGATACGCCATACATGAGTGTCCAAGACGCGTATCCAAATTTTTATTTTTAATTATCTTTTTTAAAAAATTATTTTATTTTTTTAGAGAAATAAAATATTATATTGTACAAGCAGAATATAATACTAAGTAATATAATATAGTTACGTACTCAAATATTATATACTTTTTTTTATTTATGTTGATAAAATTGAACTCCTGCTATCTAAATTTATCAAAAAGACATAAACTATTATATTATATATAGTTTTGTTATTAAAAATTATTATAATTTCTATATTTAAATATTTAATATAAATTATTTTTAATTGGCATATCAGAATTGTATCTGTATTTTATTTTTCTAAAGATTATAATATTTTATATTTATACTATATTATATTTCATATCCGTAAAGATGGACCGTATCCGTGTCCCAGCTCGACTCTGATGAGATCGAGTGGTGCTTAAGTTGCACGGCAGCGCGGCTCGTTTACGTCCCAAATTAGCCTGTTGTACATGGACCGGGTCTAAAACTCTAGCCAGGAGTTTGACTTTTGCGCTGGGTCGCCCACGCGCCACCGAACTGAAAAAGTTTGTTTTTTTCCTCTCCGTGGAAATTCTTCAGGAAAGCACCCAAACTCGAACCTTTATTAATTCCTTTAAGATCGAATCCATCGACGCAATCTACGAAACAAACCAATCCCCCTCTCGACTCCTCCGTCGTGATCCTCGTTTTCTTCTCATCCATCTCGATCGCACCGTTAATGGCGTCAGCCGAGGATAACCGGCAGCCGCCTGCCACCGTCGCCACTGACGGCGGCGCCGCCACCACGCACATCGTGTACCTGGAGCAGCCGGAGGGCGAAAATGACACCGAAGCATTCCATCTCCGCACCCTCGCTTCCGTCGTCGGAAGGTCATTTTTCGCTCTGCAAATTCTCTAATATCTTCTACTGTTGATTTGTTTCTGTTAGTCACGGTTTAAAAAATTGACTCTTTAATGTTTCTGTGCAGTGAAGAAGCAGCGAAGGAGGCCCTGCTGTATAGTTACAAGCACGCCGCAAGTGGGTTTTCTGCCAAGCTCACTCCTCAGCAAGCAGAGCAGCTTTCCAGTGAGTAAACTTTCGATGTTAGAGTCGAGGCTTTTATGAGAATCTCAAGGCATCTTAAAATCACATGATTTTTAGCACTTTTTGGTCATTGCTGAGGTTAATTTGTTATCTAGTCATGTTATTTAAGGGGTTTCTTCTTTCGGCTACTCTTTGAGATTTGTCATTTTTTCTCTAAATATAGACTCTTTAATATAATTATGGAAAGCAGTAGCGAAAGTATGCTTCGTCCATGATAGAATATATGCATTCAAGAAGTCGTTAGACCGATCTCGTTTGGGATAGGACAGACTGTTGGTTTAGTCGGAAGGGAACTGCCCATCTTGTGTCTGCTCTTGATGTCAATCCTGCGAGAGATTATATCCTCTTTATTTGTGGACAAAGTGGTAAATTGAATTACGCGGTTTTTGCCTTAAATTAGTTTAGCTGGTTTATACTTGGTGTTGCGGCGTTGCAATATGAATTCGATAAACAACTTCAACAGAGGGAGAAGTACATGATGGATTGAAAAATCCAAAAAAGAAACTACTTTTGATTGACTTGAATTTATACTTTTCTGAACTCAGAGGACACATCTAGAGTAATAGACCCTTGTTTATGTTTGTTGTTGATGATATGTCCTTATAAATGAAACTATAGCAGCTGTAATGCTACCTAGCTTGAACTATGGGTAGAGGCCTTGGAATCAAAAGGCTTTTGTTTGAGTAGAGCTTAGATGGAATTTGCGTAATGTAGTAAGGTAAGAATTGCTAAAAATAAGGATTTTTCGAGTCTAGGAGATAAAGAAATTTAGAGCAACGGAGATAAGGAAATTTAGAGCAACGGAGGAATAGATAGGGAATATCACGCATAAGTTACAAGTTGGATGGCAAAAATGGAGAAGCGCATATAGATTCTATGTGATCAAGATACTTATAGAATTTAATGGGGAGTTCTATCGAACAATGATATTGCCTGGATGAGGATTGGATTAGAAGTGAACATATTAGGGAGAAAGTGGTTTGGCACCAATAGATAGAAATGGGAGAAAATTGTATGAGGTGGTTCGGACATGTAAAAGGAAGACCTGTTCACGCGTCAGTCAGGGTAATGCAGGTGTAAGATGTTGGATATGACCCCTATTAAAAAGGGCTAAAGACCAAGAAAATAGGTAAAAGCTCTGACGAAATGATCTTGTCCTGCTTGACTTGAGGGAAGACCTGTTTCTAATGGCGCACTATGTCATACAATGATCCATGTTCAACCAACCCTATCTTGTCAGAAAAAAAGGTTTTTTTTTTTTTGTTTGGCCTTTTTGGTGCTTTAATTATGTTATTGTTCTTGACTGAATATCATGTCGTTACAAACTAACAATAGTACAAGACATTATATGCCTAGGTATGTTGTTTGAGTTGTTGGTTTTGCTGGACTTTATATTTATTCAGGTAGATAATGGAGTGTTATTTAAAGTCATTCTAGCTGCATAGGTGAGGTATGCCTAGTCTTTAGATAATCTATGTTGAACCAGATATTTGAGGAGTTTCTTACGTTACGCTGGATATCCAAGGTCTTCTACTACTAGAATTGCTTCCTCGAGGCTTTTCATAATGAGCCTTGTCTGCTACTAGCTTGTATGAGAAATCTGCATCCATGGTTGCTTGGATCTCCTTGCTAGATGCTGCTAGCTAAATATCCTTATGTTCATTCAAGCAAATCGAAATAATTAGCCATCGGTCGTTGTTGTTTGGTAAAATTATTATTATTATTTTTCCTTGAGCTTCAATTTACATGATTTTTGCAGATTTTTAGGAATAAGTACGGGAGGATGGCCGTATGATACTATTCTCATTTATTATCTTTTGACTTCTGTTTGATTCAAAAATCTCAACATAATGCTGGTTGAAACCATGTAATTTCAAATTTGTTTCCTTCACTTATTAGGATCACTTGGCTTCTGAGATCACTAATCATATTATCTATTTTTTAAAACCAAATTTGTTTGCTTCGGTTATTAGGATCACTTGTCTTCCAGATCGATAAGCTAAAAACATATTATCTATTTATTTTCGCAGAGCAACCAGGAGTGCTTCAGGTTGTCCCCAGCCAGACTTTCCAGCTTCACGGGGCCGAAGGACAACGCAACACTGCAGGTTTACTTTGAAAATGAATATCTGTATCTTCATCTATGTAGAAAGCGCCGAGGATGACTGTAGTTTATCTACTCTATAATCAAATAAAAGGTCCAGGATTCGTCGTGTATAAGTAAAAGATAAGCAGCTTGTACTGGTTTAAAAGCTACCTTTTTGGTTGCTTATCTTGTATCCAGATTCTATGGTTGGCCTTTTTTTTTTCACTTTTTAAATTAATAGGTTGTTTTTCTGGAGTTAAGGCTCTGCTTGCGACTATCATTACGTGTAAGGTGGCTTCTACAAGAGGATATTTTCACTTCAGATGTACCATATCACACGATCTCGCATGTGAGCATACCTACCAGGATAATATTCGTGAATATATAATTGACGGTCCGGAAAATAGAATATAAGTAGGGAGGGTTCTTGAGCTTCCGTTCATCCATTGTGATATTTCTTAAATAAAAGGTGTGCTTTTAAACTGCTTGCTTTTGTAGTAAACATGCGCGAAATGAAAGCGATGTGGAGCAGTTCCAGATTTTTCAATGTATTACATGCAATTATAATCGAGTTTATTATGGATTAAACATTTAGTTTACGATGAGAAAAAAAAACATGCAAAATGACAATTCTGCCACTCTGGACCATCTTCTTATCTAAAAGATGTTGGATTTCTTAGTAACTGTAGTTCTTGACATACATTCCCTCCTTGGCATCCTCCGACTCACCCTCCCCGGTGTACTTCCCGAGCTGAGCGAGAGAGTTGGCCTTGGCACGGACGAGCAGAGTGTCTTGCGCGGCCTTCACATTCTCCGGCCTTCCTCCCCATGTCTTCAGGCAGGTGTTCTGCAAGGCTCTCGCATAGGAGAATGATACGTGCCACGGGTTCGGACTCTGGTTCATCGCATTCAGGTTCAGTGTTGCTTCCACCTCTGATTGCCCGCCCGACAAGAACTGTTTCCAAAAAAAAACAGCTCAATTATCAATTATCAGGACCAAAACAATTCTAAGAGCGATTTTACTCTTTCATTTAAATAAATTGAACTTTCGAATATATAAAGATCATCTCTACGATCGGCTTTAGTTTTTAAAAGAGTCGGTTATCTCACATAAAGATTTGAGTATTACCATAATGCCAGGGACGGCCGGAGGGATTCTACGGTGCAGAAGCTTGAGGGTGTACTCTGCTACTTGCTCAGGAGTGGCCTTGTCTTTGCACTCAGCGCCGGGAGTAACCATGCTTGGCTTGAGAAGGATACCCTCGAACATCACATTGTTCTCCGCGAGGTAGAAGAAAACCTCGGCCCAGACCTTCTGAGCAACCTCAAAGGTTCTATCAATACCGTGCTCTCCGTCGAGCAAAATCTCGGGCTCAACTATTGGAACCAATCCATTATCCTGCATACATTTTTAGACATCTAAATAAATAAACATGATTATATATATATATATAATGTGAGCTTGGCTTGAAGAAGGTAAGGTTATGTTAATATGTAATGAGAAAAAGAAGGGTGATATTACTTGTGCAATGGAAGCATATCTAGCAAGGCCCCAAGCAGCTTCCTTGACTGCTAGAGCTGAAGGACCATTGGGAATGCTTACAACTGTGCGCCTAAAAATACAGATTTAAAATAGTTCATAAAGATAGGGAAATAGTATCGTTTAGTTGTAGCACTTAATAAATAGATAAATTTACAGATGCTACCATTTAGCGAAGCGGGCGCCTTGCTGGTAGTAAGCTGCGCATCTAGACGCAAGTCCGTCCAGTCCTTGGCACCATGATTCGTCATTCGAACCAGCAAGAGGTACAAGGCCCTGTGAAAATTACATGAGGGTGATTTCTCAAACAAAACAAGAAAATTTGATCGAAGCTCACTAGAATTTTTTTATTTTTATGCTGTACAAATATTAGTAATTCATACATTAGCAATCAAGATATGTATTAAGGAAAAGAGGAAGATTTTTTTTTTTTTTTTTGCAAACCTTGTCAACTTTGATTCCAGGAACAATATTCTGTTCTACAAGAACATCAACCATTTTCTTCCCATCAGTGGTTGATTGGTAGAGAGTCTCCTCGAACAAGATGGCGCCGGATATGTACTGGCCTAGGCCGGGGGCGCTAACAAGGAGAGTCCTGTAAGCTTGCCTGTTGAGCTCTGTGTTTTCCAGACCGATTGATGCGAGGCGTTTCCCGCAGGTGGCGTTTGATTCATCCATGGCTAGGATTCCTCTACCTGGTGATGCAACAGTTTTCTGCAACACAATTCGACATATCGAACAACCGAGAAATTTGAGAGGCCAAATAGTGAAGAATTGTATATCATGTCATTGTTAGTTCTTTAGCATGGATCAGAAGTATTAGAAAGCATTCAACCTTATAACGAATTGTTGATAGATGTATAAGTTCGCAATCATTTATAGTAAATGACCCGAACAAGCGCCGATTATCCTATGTTAGCCAATTTTCTTTAACAGATACATGTATTATTTCTGATTGTTCAGCAAGATATTCCATATGAAAAATATATAGTTCTAGTCTGTTCAAGATCTGAATTTTAAGTTCTGTGACCTATACAGAACAAGTATGTTCTGTGAGGACATTAAGAACGGTCTGCTTTATTATTATTATTATTATTATTATTATTATTATTATTTTATTTTTTGAGATTATCGTGGGGAGCCTTAGTCTATATTTATACGATTGTTGTAATAGATAAACACATGAGTGGCACCAACCTATGTTTTACTGATTGAACAGTTCCAGCATTTCGGTCTAAATAGGCTCGAATGTCCGTGACGGATACAGATGAAATAAATTTCTCACACCCTTATAGTTGACGCTTACGAAATTCAAACCTGAGGCCTCCAGATGGTCTGCTTAATTTTCACCCCTTAAGGTTGTCACTGACTAGTGACTTATCTCCTTTTTCTTTCACATGTACACATTTTGTATTCTAATACAGAGAAAATCTCTAGAAAACATTTCACCTATCCAACGTTACATCTATATCATAATTCGTAGAAATTACCGCGGTTTTGATAAGCTCGTCAGAGTAGGCACTGGCACGGACGGCAAAGGCCACCGGCACCGGCTGACGGTTGGACGAGGGGC
This sequence comes from Xerophyta viscosa, assembly GCA_002076135.1. NCBI lineage: Eukaryota > Viridiplantae > Streptophyta > Magnoliopsida > Pandanales > Velloziaceae > Xerophyta > Xerophyta viscosa. Next base: position 411,858 of record MJHO01000119.1, on the reverse strand, counting down.
GGGCAGCTAGCCATTCAGAGCGCTTGGGGAGAAACGAAGACTTGAGGAGAGAGGCTGAGGCCATGGCAATAGAATCAAAATAGCTCTAGGAAGCACTCTCTCCTCCTACAGGGGACTTGAGAAGCAAACACTTAGTGAGGTGTAAGGAAGAATGGTATCTGTTATTTGAAAGTTGTAGGGTTGTCAGTGAATGAGAGGAGGATATGAGATGTGAGGTGGAGATTCTGTTATAGGATAATGAATGGTGCTCCTGCTGCTACACCTGTTTCATGCTTATTATATGCAAATTATTCTTAACTTTCTCTCTACTTGTTTTTTTTTCTTTTTATTTTGAAGATTAACATGAATTTTTTTTTTTTGTAACTAATTCATTTTATATGACCGTCGTAATAGATAAATATATAACTGACACTGACCAATATTCTGCCAACCAAGAAGTTAATATATTTCGATCTGTACAGACTCTAGGGCTCGTTTTATCCTCCACGGGATATAAAAAAAGAATCATCCACACAAATTTGAGATCTCCACTTTCTGAGACGGAAGCTCCATTCATTCGTCCTAAGGTTGTGGACTACTTTGTTTTTTAATTGGTTTCTTCTACACACCTTATAATTTTTATTGATGGCTTTTTTCTTTTGTTTTTTGAGATAACAAAATGAAATTTCTCCGAGACAATATAATTTCATTAAGCACAGTATCACAGTCCATTAGAACAACTTCTTATCCGGCACTACGGGCATGCGTTGCTCTCGACATGATATTAAGTATAGACATATACTTACCACAACCTTCATAAATCTTTTGAAAACTCAAAAATATTACTATTTCTTATTGCAGCGGGTGGAAATAAAATTTGTGAGTGATGAATCATTGACCACCCATCCTCCTCGTTGAGCTATCCTGACCGTAGCTAGTACTTATCAATTTCATAAAATTGATAGGAGAACAGAAGAATTTGTGAAGATCCACAGCTGCTGCACCAAAGAAATGAACACTCACCACTGGAATCATGTGGTTGCTGCAGCTTCGTAGACTTGTGCTTCAAAATACTTTGAATCTGTGTTACAGGCTAGAGAAAAGGGGGCAATCACAATGCTGTCTCTCACACTGTTCACCTTTTTTTTGTTTTTTTTTGTTTTTTTTGAATTTTTTCACGAGTATTCTCACTCCATAGACGAGGCTAAAACTAATTTTGTTTGAAAAATAGAGTAATTCGTTAATTTTCCTCCAAATAATTATTTATTACGAGCTTGAACTTCTCACCATTTGTAAAGGCCACTTAAATGTAAAATCTAATTTTGCTAACCAATTTAGCTAATCCTTAATGATTTAAATTATGTTGTATGAGAGTTCACTATACATAATTTATATTACATTCCGTTCAAAGAAAATAATCACTCTGTAGAGGATAACTCGGAGTCTCGGACATATCAGTCCATATTAAAATAGTATAACTTTTCGGTTGGGAATATGAGTTAATACCGTCTGTAAATTTATCTGTTTCGACGATCGCATAAGTGGATAGATCACGGACATAATTTTTTTATGATAATTTAATAAAAAAAAAATATAAGGACATATATAAATGTAATTTGACTAAGGGACTGCAGAGTAAGTATATGTTTTATGTCCATAAAATTTAACCCTTTTTCACTTTCATGAATCATGGGTTGAAATAGTGCTCACCTGGTCCACTTCTCATGGAGTAATCCATGAATTTCCTATTTTTCGTTATACAGAACGATTTTCCCATCTTCTGAAAAAATAAGGCTCCAAATTTTCCTAAAATCAATCAAATTTACTTTTAAACATGAAATGCTTCACTTTTTGAGCAGCAGTAAGTGCATAGTTCATAGAGAATATCAATAACTATGAAGGAAAATTTTTAGGATATTGTTTGTGCTCTGTCATTTTTATTTCTTGTTTGATGAACATGTACTTCCAAATTTAGGATGAGCACAACCTTTATTTTATTACCATCTTTTTAAATAAATTATATTTTTTTGTTTTCTGGTTCTTGCTAAACTAGTGAATGTAGTCCTACAAAGAAAAAAAAATGCTTTTTTTGCAAACATACCATTAAGTTTTATATCAGTTGGAGAGAGATTCTTGGGTGTAATGATTATACCATGTTACTCTGTATAACGGTAAAAAAACAAAAAAAAAATCTATTTAAAAGTATTTTTTGAAAAAAATTTAACATTAAAATTATAAAATTTGACGAGATCTACAATTTTATGTTCAAAGTTTTTTTAAAAAACGCTTATAAATATATATTTTGTGACTCCAAAATTCAACGGATTTGAAGCGGGTTTAAAAATTACTTTAAAATTCGTTGAATTCGTTAAACTTTGGAGTCCCAAAATATATATTTAGAAATATTTTTTAAAAAAATTTTGAACACGAAAGTTGTTAATCTCATCAAAATTTACAAATTTTATTTAGAAAGTTTTTCAAAACATAATCATATTTTTTTATTTAAATATAAGAAAATATATATTGATGTGGCGTAAACGTTTTATTATAGAATTTTTCTTAGTTGGATCTCCCAATCGTGTCGGATAGGCTACGTACAAGCAGTTATAAGCTTTTTATATTTTCCTTCGGTGGATGTTGATCAGCTGCACCCATTTTCTGCACCAATTTGCTGCACCCACACTTAAAACGCATACAACTTGTATTTTTTTTTTTTTTTGAAAAGCTTTCAATATAAAAGTTGTAGATTTAATGTTATCTATAATCTTTATATTAAAAAATTTTTTGAAAAATATTTCTAATGTGGTGTTTTAGGATTCCAAAGTTAAAGGATACAATGGATTTAGAACTGATTTTAAAACTATTCTAAAATCTGTTAATTTTGGAGTTCTAAAACATCACTTCATAAGCATTTTTTGGAAAAAAAAAAACGTCCAACAAGAAAGTTGTAAATAATATCAAAATTTACATGTTTTATATTAAATTTTTTCGAAAAAATATAAATTAGTGTATATTTTGAATGTGGGTATAGCAAATAGATGTAAAAAATGGGTGCAGCTGATCTGCATCCCCTTCAGGCAAAGTCTCACTGTGGATGTGTTGTACCAACCTGCAATGAGTCACCTCGAGTTGCATTTTTCGATGGACTCCACTCCAAGCCCGTTCCATAATCTTAAAGTAACCCCCGAAAAAAGAAAATTATATATATATATATATATATATATATATATATTCTCCTAGCTAATCTCATCAGTTTTTGTGCCATTTTGGGGCAGGTTGTCCTTTGTTTGCCTTGTTAGTTCTGCTTTTTTATATTTTTAACTAAAGAATAATAAATTGAATAAAACAACAATAATATAAACAAATGAATAAATAAATAAATAAAACAATCTCACCAACTTTTGTGAGAAAGATTCATCCAAACTTGTTGAGGAAACAAACAACATGTAAACAAGGCCAATTTTAATAGCATATGTAGATACTACTATCGCTAACTACAACGAGATTCCAATTTTTCAAGTACACAATGCACAAGAACAAGAACAAGAGCAATACATATGTATATATATATCCATTGTCTGCAGGAGGAACTACCTCTGCTCCGTAGAACAAAAGGCATACATATTACTCATATACGTATCCCGAGAAGAAAAAGGAAAGATGTCGGTGCCGGTGGCGTACCAGGGGAACACCTCTTTGGCGGTATCAGACTGGCTGAACAAGGGCGACAACGCATGGCAGATGATCGCCGCCACCCTCGTCGGCCTCCAGAGTGTCCCCGGGTTAGTCATCCTCTACGGGAGCATAGTCAAGAAAAAGTGGGCCGTGAACTCCGCGTTCATGGCGCTCTACGCCTTCGCCGCCGTCTGGCTCTGCTGGGTCACCTGGGCCTACAACATGTCTTTCGGCGAAAAGCTCCTGCCTTTCTGGGGCAAAGCCAAGCCTGCCCTCGGCCAGAATTTCTTAATCAAGCAAGCCGCGCTTCCAGCATCCACGCACTATTACCACGACAAGGTCACCGTTGAGACGGCGATGATTCAGCCGTACTATCCCATGGCTTCCATGGTGTATTTCCAGTGTGTTTTCGCCGCGATTACCCTGATCCTGCTCGCTGGATCCTTGCTCGGAAGGATGAACATCCGAGCTTGGATGCTCTTCGTGCCGCTGTGGTTGACGTTTTCGTATACTATCGGAGCTTTTAGTCTGTGGGGAGGTGGGTTTTTGTTCCAGTGGGGAGTTATTGATTACTCTGGCGGATACGTTATTCATCTCTCCTCCGGCATCGCTGGGTTCGTCGCCGCCTACTGGGTATATATAATCTTCCAAAATTTTCTCCCAACGTTTCGGTATTACAAATTTTAGAACAATTTTTTGTTGCATCAGTATCAAACATAGAAACATGTTTGGGATATATAGGGTCGAGGAAGGTGGTGCAACTTTGCGTTCAGTGGAGTCATTAATTTGGACTTTTATGTATTAATTTCTTTATTTTTAGAAGTTTTTATAGGTTAATACTAACTAAGCTGGTGTGCTGTGATGTCAAGTCTACTTTCCAACAAATTAATCGTCGAAAAAATGAATTTTCGCCGTCTCCTTCTTTATTAAAGCATATTTTTACTGCTTTACTTTGATGGAGTAGGTCCAAGATAACATTAAAGGAAGCTTTTAGTTGATTTTACAAGAACTTTGAATAATTCTCTTTTTTAGATCCAATCCAACGTGAGTTGAGTAGTTAAAAGTTTTTCTTTCTTGTTACTGTAACCTCTCTTTGAATTACTGTAGTTTCATACATGATCAAATTTTGAAACAAAAAAAAAATTATATTCAGACTTCAAAGTATAAAAAACAATCAAATATTCTTAGTATAGTTTTTTAAAATATATATATATTATTTGATCTCAGGTGGGTCCCAGATCGACGAAGGATAGAGAGAGGTTCCCGCCGAACAACGTGCTTCTGATGCTCACCGGTGCTGGACTTCTGTGGATGGGCTGGGCAGGATTCAACGGCGGCGACCCTTACTCAGCCAACATCGACTCTTCCATGGCGGTGCTTAACACCAACATCTGCGCCGCCACCAGCCTCCTCGTCTGGACCACACTCGATGTCATCTTCTTCAAGAAGCCCTCCGTCATCGGTGCTGTCCAGGGCATGATCACTGGCCTCGTCTGCATCACTCCTGGCGCAGGTTATGCTCTTTGCACCGTAGAATAATCAACTTGTTAAATATTTATGTTAATAGTAGATATGTAACTTTATTTATTCTATATTTTTTAATTTTTTCACAAATATCCAAGCCCAACAGGAGTGAGACTGATCTGGTACAGAAATAGAGCTATTTAAATAATTTTCTATCAACAATATTTATTTTAGCCTTATAGGCTAGAACCTCTAACAAGGAGCTGAATGGACAAGCTATTATCTTTTCTCCTTTTCATTGTTAACTTGTTTTCGAAGATGAAAGATTAATTATTGAATAATATAATATGTACAGGACTGGTGCAAGGATGGGCAGCAATACTAATGGGAATTATCTCCGGCAGCATTCCATGGTTCACGATGATGATCGTCCACAAGCGCTCTCCTCTCCTCCAGAAAGTCGACGACACCCTCGGTGTCTTCCACACCCATGCTGTCGCCGGATTCCTTGGCGGCGCCACCACTGGCCTCTTCGCGGAGCCCCAACTTTGCAACCTCTTCCTGCCTGTCACCAACTCTCAGGGCCTCTTCTACGGCGGCACGGGCGTGGTCCAAATCGGCAAGCAGGTTCGTGAAGTCAAAATTTTGTTCTTTAGCATATTGAGTACTGATCCCATCGTCGACCCTATATATCCATAAAAATACGTGTTTTTTGTAAAAATTTCTTATATAAAAATTATAGATCTTGATTAAACAAACAACTTTTAGTTGAACATTTTTTTTCAAAAAATACTTCTAAATAGATATTTTGGAGTTCGGAAGCTTAACGGGTTCTACAAGTTCATTTCAAAACCCGTTAAGCTTCAAAATCCTAAAACAACTATTTAGAAGTATTTTTTGAAAAAAAATTTAAATATTAAAGTTTCATCTTTTATCAAGATCTATAACTTTTATATTAGAAAAATTTTTATAAAAAGAAGCACATATAGGTGTTTTAGTAATACGGTGCAGTCGACCCCATGGGATCGGTTTTGTATCCGCATTAGGTACGTACCATGGCGCCATTAGATACCACATCACTGCATACATCCCAAAATGTGCAGTTTTTAGAAGTACCATATGATATATGCCTAACAATCATCGTAATCGCCACATATACGTTGGTAAAGTTTACTTCATGTTGATCATCACAATCAAATGCAAGGACCTAGCATATATAGACCAAATTTTTTTAATTAGTATAAAACAAAATTACTATTTAGTCCATGAACTTTTATAAAATATGGCCGCTATAATTTCGTAACTTTCAACCGTGACTGTTACAATTCGGAATTTCAGTAATAATTCTCAGATAATCTTATCCTCCGCTTTTTTTTTTCGTCCGTTAAGTAGCTGAAGTTGCATTATTGTAATATGGCGCGACAATTCAAATAATGTGACGGTTAAAATTTGACAGCAAATTTATTGGAAACGTTTTTTGAAGATAAGGGTTAATGTGGGCAAGATTAAAAAGTTTAGGACTTTGGCCCATTTTCTAAAAAGTTTAGAGATTAAACAGTAATTTTTGCGTTAATATAACATTCAGTTACTAGTAATAAGCTGCTTCTGATGAGTTATATTTCCTAGTACAGGTTGTTGGTGCTCTCTTTATCATCGGCTGGAACATCGTCGTCACCACCATCATCTGCCTTGTTATCCGTATAGTTTTACCGCTGCGAATGCCCGACGATGAGCTCGCCATCGGTGATGATGCCGTCCATGGTGAAGAAGCTTACGCGCTCTGGGGAGACGGCGAGAAGTATGATTTCACGTTGCATGGCAACAACGACGTTACCATGCATAAGAACCACACCGTCACCGGTGCTAATCTAGACGTTTAAGAGATTTTCGTTAAATTAAATTTATAAGCTGTAATTTCTTTTCTTGATGAAGGTAAGCTACTGCTTGGTTATATTCTGTAATTTTCTGAAAAACATGGTGTTTGTTTGTAATAACTGGTTTTCAAGTAGATGTCTAATTTTACAACATATGTTTGTTTTTTTTTTTCTTTAGTTTGTGTCTTTTTTTTTCTTTTCTTTTTTTTTTTGGGAGAGACTTATACCATCAATATTATGGTTACTAACTCTAACCAATCTTCTACCCGGCTAAGATCGGACCCGAAAAAACCCTCCGAAAAAATCCTAGAGCTCACTCAGCAACATGTCCACGCGGTTGGCGGTATGCCTATTCCTTTTCTTTCCGAGAAGTAAATCTCAAACCGTAAAAGGTAATTAAAACGAATATGCCAATAAATAAATAAAATTATACGATCAATCTAGCTTACAATTAATATAGTAGTTAATTGTATAATTCTAATCATTCATTTGTATGCTGATGCAAAAATACAATGCAAAGAATTGTGGTTGAGATTTACTAGGTGACCAACATCTAAGTAGTTGTTGGCTCATAATATATGTTTTAATTCTAATTTTGTTCGAAAATATAATCAAAGATCGTAAAATTTCTCTGCCATAACCCGTCCATCTGGAGTTTGCGATCCTAAAAGTCTACGATCTTTCTTATTCATCCTCACCACATTCTTAAAGTTGGCTTATAACAAAATTCTTTTTTTTTTCTTCTTTCTTGTTTGAGAATTATTAACTCTTTTTTAAGAAATAAAAAATAAAAATCCGATCTACGTCCACTTGGTCCAATGACTTTGGCACAAGAAAACTAAGTACTAGGCAGCAATCTCCCTCGACCAACCAGGTCCATTGGTGCCAATCACCAGATCTAAGTACTTGAGCATGCAACGTGGCCTCTCCACAGCCCTCTAAAACACTAGAAAGTGGAAACCCTATCCTATTCATCTCTAACTCTCATTCTCCTTCACAGAACCCTTGAAACCAGACTCAATATTAACACCTTTGTAGTGTATATATATATACCTTCTCTAAGAAAAAGAAAGTTATGTGATATAACAAATTAACATGGCTACTCAATCAATGCTCATGTCTAGACTCAGTGGTGACCGCTTGCCGGAGTTTAAGAGGGAGCCGTTGCTGCATCGGCTTCGCCCGGCACTGTTTTCTCATGTCATTCAATTGCCGTCATCTTCCCGGCGATCTTTGCCTTCTACAAGTTCATCGCCTCACATACAAACACTTGCTCTCTTCAAAGCAAAGCCTAAAACACCACCAAAGAAGGTTGATTTTATATCACTAGCGGTGTTTGAGATCGCAGATGGTGCTTTGGAAACCATCACAGATCTGCAAATACAACCATCCCGAGATCTTATTTTACAAAAGATGGTCTTCGGATGGGTGTATTTACAGATCCGTATCTGAGTATCTAGTTTACAGCTAATGATACCTTGTTTTTTTTATTTTGCATATATGGTAACCTATTTTAATATTTCCATTAGACGGTACGGGAACCGAAACCTAAGGTGGAAGATGGCATTTTTGGGACCTCAGGAGGAATTGGATTCACCAAGGCCAATGAGCTCTTCGTTGGCCGGGTTGCTATGATCGGATTTGCGGTGTGTAATTTTTTTTTTTTTTTTTGATAATTTTTTAAGAAGTTTGTATGAACTGCAAAAAAAAAAAAGCTGCATACTGATGTCCTTTAGGCTAATATTTAAATATGAATTATTATATTTTTTAAGGCATCATTGCTTGGGGAGGCAATTACTGGGAAAGGAATTCTTGCACAACTAAACTTAGAGACTGGTATTCCAATCTATGAAGCAGAGCCACTCCTCCTTTTCTTCATCCTCTTCACTCTTCTTGGAGCCATCGGAGCTCTTGGCGACCGGGGAAAGTTCGTCGACGACCCGAGTCCCCCGACCGGATTAGAGAGGGCGGTCATTCCTCCGGGAAAGGGGATCAGAGCTGCTCTAGGTCTCAATTCCGATGGTATGCATAGTTTTCCTTTATTTCAAACTCTAAAGAATTAATTTTTTACTAGTGAGGCTGAATCGTCCCCACCACACACTTTCGATGATAATCTCCAATCGTGCATTTAAATTGTGATGAAATCATGCCCATCTTATTATTAAAAGTCTGGTTCTTGAATTCAAACTTAGAATTGCAACAAATTTCTCCGAATACTTTATGTATGCTCCTCTATTTATGTGTGTGAATATATATAATAACAATAATATATATATATATCTATAATATTTAAGCGGGAGGGGGGAGTTGCTACAGTGCATGCCCCCTCTCCCCATATATATATATATAATATATATATATAATATCTTAATTTTTTTAAATATTCTATTTTAAATAATTAAATATTTTTAAATATATTTTTAAAATTTAAAAAAATTAAAATTTTTTTTCACACGTATCGCGGGTGATGTTTCCGCTAGTATATATATATATATATATATATATATGAGAGGCTATTCTCAGCTCGATCTGCTTGATCTAACGGCTGAGATTTAATTTTAACACTTAACGGAATAACGATTCACACCGTTAAGTATTTAATACATGGTCACAAAGATGAATGATAATTTCGGTAAAATCTTCATGAATTTTGAAAAATTCAATCTCGCAATCGGTGCATTTACAGATCCGTGATAATTTGTTAGAATTGATCCATGATCTTAAGCCTGCTCCTTATTAACGTATCGGTTTGGCATGTAGGGCCGTTATTTGGATTTACAAAGGCGAACGAGCTCTTCGTGGGACGACTAGCGCAACTCGGCATTGCGTTCTCACTCATCGGAGAGGTCATCACCGGGAAGGGTGCTTTAGCTCAGCTAAACATCGAGACAGGCGTGCCGATCGGCGACATCGAGCCCCTTTTGTTGCTCAACGTTGCCTTTTTCTTCTTTGCTGCTTTGAATCCAGGAACTGGCAAGTTTGTCACAGATGAAGATGAAGACGAGTGATTTATTTGACATTTCTACTATATATTGGTACTTTATTGGGAGACTATTTGTAATATTTGTTGTAATTCAGATGTAACATTTTATCTCCTGCCTACTTGGGTTTAAGTTGAAAAAATGTTCAGCCATTTTTCTTTTTTTGTCAAAAAAAATTCTACACATAACTGTCTATATTTTCTACGTCCATCGTAACAAATAATTGTATGAATACTACTTATCTGTTTTTTTATCAACTTTGAAGTTTTAGTCTTTTTATCTGGTACCTATTATAATTGTAAAGGTGATACCTATATATAGAGGAAATATTCACATATTTTAGAAATTAATTGTTCATCATCTAAATCACAAATATAACTACTAGCAATTACTTAAAAATAGACATTATAAATTAAAATGAAGATATGATATAAAATTAAAGTTGATTTAATCACAATTTAATAAATTATATTATCAATGTAACTATCTAATTATTCTCCTTCAATATTAATTGACCAACAAAACTAATTCCGTTCTCCTTATTCAAAAGTATTTCGTTTATGCCCTTCCTTCTTCTTTATACCCCAGAAAATTCCATTATTTTGCATACTACAACCACTTTGTCAAACCAGCTCTTAGTCCTATTTTCGAATTTCTAATATTTTCTTTTGAATTCGCAATCTTCCTCAAAACATCTCCTAATTTTAAATTCGGAATAGCTTAATTTTATTTTGATATTTTGTTTAAAAATCGCAATATCTTGTCAAGATCATGATATATTTTTAGGATCAAGTTGAGATAAGCATGGTACTAGGGATGCATACGTTTTTTTTTTATATAATTTTGATGGATTCTAATAAACTTACCTAAGGGTAATGGTTAAGGGCCAATACATGTTCTTCAAATATGTCATTAATTGTTTGAGATTCATGAACGAAAATTTTGTCAAGGTCCACTTTTTGGTGAACTCCGGTGATAGGTAAATTTTCAAGCTATTTTCAGGTTTTTTTTTTTAATTTTTAGTTTTTTATTTTTATGAAAATGTTATTTTCAGGTTTTTTTTTTAATTTCCTACCTGATTTACGTGATTAAATTTTAGTATTTTGCGAGATAGACCCACAACTACTTGGCTTTTAAATTTTAAAAAAAAGATTTGCATTAACTTTAACAATTACATGTTAAGGTTCCTATTGTCATTTAATTATATACATTGTATAAGATTAAGGTTATACATTTTTATTTCAAAAAATAATAAAATAAAATTTCTAATAAAAAAATGGTATGTATAACATACATAAAAAATTGTTATATTATTTATACACTATTGTTAACATTTATATAATGATAATAATGTGCTTTATTACAATTATCTTATAAGACGTATATAATAGTAAGTGATTAACACATATAGAACTAAAATTGGTCTCTATCTATTTTTTGTTCATAAAAATTGAATTAATATAAATGTACTAATTCAAAATCTATTGATGACACAATTATTATACAAATAATAGTATCTAAATTTAAAATATGTGTTAATGTATCCTTTTTTTTTTTAAAAAAGAAAAAGTTAAATAATATAATCTAGATAGTAGTACTTGTTAGTGATATTACCCATTGGGGGCATTTTGCGTTGTTATGCTCCCATAATTACTAATTGTAAAAATATGTTATTCTAATTCCATTTGGAACTTTTATACTCTATTGACCGTATAGAATAATTAAACTGTTTTGATGGATTCTAATAAAAAAAAAAAATATGAGTTATTAGAAAAAAGTTAAATTATGAGTTAATGTATCTGTTTTTTTTTTAAAAAAAAAGTTAAATTAGAAAAACTAGATAGTAGTACCCATTGGAGGCATTTTGCATTGTTATGTTTCCATAATTACTAATTGTAAAAATATGCTATTCTAATTCAATTTGAAATTTTTATACTTTACTGACGGTATAGAATAATTAAACTATTCTCTGGAGAATTGTTTTTATTTTTGAAGGTAAAAAAGACAAATTTGCCATTTAATGTCAAATCATTTTTAAAAAAAAAAAATATAAAAGTACTAAATCAAATTATGGAATACGTGAAAAATGCAATTGCCCCATTTCATTTGTGGTGTAATTCAATTTGATATAATGTAAAATTATTTTCAACGAGGTTTTCAGCAATAATGTAAAATTTGAGTCCATTGCCATGGGGGTCTTTCTTACAAAATACCATATAATGGGATTAATTTCAGCTACGTTTCTTTGGTTGCAGCTGCGCCTCCATCCCTCTCTCCGCACCATCTTCCCCGGCGATCTCGCCGCCCGACTGAGCTGTCTTCGTCAGTCGATCCCGCTGACTCAGGCTTCAGACCCCGCTGGGAGCAGGTATGTATCCTTACATTTGTGCTTCACAGTGTTTGAATGGAATTCTGCTGACCCATTGTTTATATCGTGGATCCGCCAACACTAGTATGTGAAATCGCTTCTTGGATGGAGGGCCAATGTTTTTTGCGCTAATTGCCTTAATGTGTTCCTATTTTAATCCTGACGTCGTTTGCCGAAATCTGCTTCTTGATGTGTTTGTTTTGTTCCTTGATCTCATGTTCAGTTACCCTCGTTATGTGAATCTTCTTTAGGCAGTGGAAATTGTCACCGTCTATTCTGATGATGCTGCTTGAAGAAAATTGGGGAATCATCCCCATTCTGCCGATGAATTACATTCCGGTAGCCATGCAAATTTTTGAATCTTGAGTACCCACTGGTAATGACAGGGGAAAGCAATACTCATTCTGATTATTTGGTTAAATCAAACATAATAAGGGGTTCGGTCATTCCCTTTCCAATTCCCATGAATTCTGATTGCGATACCCTTTCCATTCTGACCTAGCAACCTAACGTCAGATTAATGTGTTTGTTTGTTAATTAGGTTAACTTAATTATGATATCTCAATTGCTAGAAGTTTACTTCTTGTGTCATTGTTAACTACTCTACTTGTTTACTGTACAGGAACTAGATACACTGATCAATCATGAATAAATTGATGGAGTTCGGGAGAAGAGTTATGTTTGTAGTCAGACTTCTTTCAGGGTATGAAGAAAGAAGAATCAGAACCTACAGAATGGAACTTCAAAAACGAATGGAAGAAGTAGGTTTGTTATTCTTACCCAGTTTCTGATTTCAGTTTTAATTGACTATATACTCAAGTTTTTTCTAGCTCATTTCGAGTTGAAAACTCCAAAATTGGTTTTTAGATTAATTATGCTCTACAGGAGTTTCGTTTTCTATAGATTATGAATTTGTTTCTATAATGTAAGTGGCAAAGTTTTTGCATATTGATCTGTTAATAGCTGAATGTATCGTTATATAGATCCACTTATGAAATTGGAATTTTCAGCTACATCCACCAGTGAGAAGCATAGTCAATAGACGAAAGCCATAGAACTCCATAACATGCTTGAAAAATTAAAAGGCAGATTGAAGTTATATGTTTACAACACAAAGCAGATTATCAAAACTATCTAGCATTCATTATTTTGTTTTTCATGATATTCGACAAACCATGTTTCTGGAAGTTGCTTTTTTCTGAATAGGCACAAGCAAGGAAGGCTGAGCTGAGACGGTTACCAGAAAAGGCCATCTTGTCAGAGGTTCGACGCATGGTGGACCAGATGCAAGCACTCAATCGTCAACTGGAAGAAACAGTAAGATTTGAATGGATAAGTGATTTTATAATGTGTACTAAAAGATTTCAATTAATTGATTGGTTGTGCTCTACATCCTATAAAAGCACCTCTTTCATTATCTCCAAGAACGAACCAACACAGCCTATAAGCCGAAGACAGTTTAGTGCAGGCGCCAGTTAGAACGTTCTGGCCTCTAATCTTCGTCTTCTTCATTGTCCCTCTTTCTGGAGTGGAGTATGATGTTTTTTTCTCATTAGGCCATGCACCAGTCCCTCATCCTGAAGTATGTTGTCTAATTTTGTTTCATATGTTATTTTCTTCCTCAATTTGTGGATTGCTGAAGACATGTTCCAACTCATCGAGATTTTAAGTTTCAGGAATACAGAAAGAATAAGTGTGTATATCGTGCATGAATTTAATGATTATTACATCCTTTTAATCTTATTCTGCATTTATTATCAACCTCTATTCAGTCTATTTTACCCTTTTGTGTAGAAGAACACAAGAGCTACATGGTTTGTAGTATTTGCATGCACAAGAACTACGATATACTTGATAAGTAGAAGGAAAAATGTGAAACTTTTTTCTCATTTTTCCAGAGGCATACTATGGGTTCAGAGATTTACAATAGTTGTTGCTTAATAAGCAGTTCTATAGTTCGTGATAAGGCTAATGCTTTTGTCTGCAGGAAGCTGCAATAGAAGAATACTTCAAACCTCTTGACAAGAACGCAGAGATAATAATAAATATGCAACTTGAAAAAGAGGAAAAGCAAATGAAGGAGATGATAAAGGAAATGGAAGAACAGGCCATGATTCAGAAAGATATGGCACAAAAAAGAATAACGGATAATGCCGACGGTAGCAATCACAACCAAGAGGTGGGGACTTCATCGCAAAAGCCGGAACAAACATCAAAACAAGTATAAAATACAGATTCTTTTAGCCGTTCACTTCTCGGGTTTCAATAATTTAGCATCGTTGCGCAAAATTTTAGAGGTTGTTTTGTGCGAGTAATTTCTGATTGGATAGTTGGTGCATTTTCCTTTATATGGCAATTTGAGAGTGGTGCTCCGTCCATGTATAAACTATAAAGCTGCTCAAACTTTGAATTTAGTTATTGTTGTTCGCCTTGTCCTAAACTAGGATATGTATAATGTAAGGATCATTGCAGATAGTTGCCCAGGATCTAGAGTCAGATTGTCACAAGCTTATTAGTAAGCAGTTCTGGACTTGACGAACCGGCAGGGGGGTTCACCCTGCCCGCGGGTTGCATCGCACAAGTTAAGTTGGTGAATATAAGTGTACATAAATGACATTCTTAGGAGTATCATGATATTTCTGGTGTAATTAGAATTATACACAGTACATCTTGATGTATAAGATAGATCCTAATATACTGCGTATGGTCCTGACTGCTTACCAACTATGCATGTTGTATTTGTATTACTCTTTTCTATTTAGGGGACTTACGGTCACGGGCTGTTCGTCATATATATTATTGCCTAAGTATTAAAATATCAATTTAGAAAAATTTTAAATTTAGAAGTTGTCGATTAAAATTATTTTTCCATTTTTTTTTAAATGTGTTATAAATAGGTGTTTCAAAACTATTAAAATTTTGAAGTCTTATATTTGAGTTCTACTTGAAAATTTTTAAATGCAAAGTTTTAGGTCATGCCAAAAATTATGAGAACTTCTCAAAAAATATAATATTTATATATTAAATTAGAAAAAATTTATACAAATTTTGAGACAGTAGATTTGCAAAGAAAATTACGCAATCTTGCATTACTTTCCAGTGGAAGCACAGTAGTACATAAAGCAAATAATCTTGTACCTGCTTTAGAATCCTTTGTCCTCAACTTGGTGCTTCTATCTTTAATATATATTTATATGTATTTTTAAAAAAAATTAATATGAAATATGTAGATGTTGACAAGATCCATAATTTTTAAGTTATTTTTTTTTTAAAAAAAAAATATTTCTAAAGAGATGTTTGGGAGTTCCAAAATTTTAATTTTTTAACCGGTTTCAAAACAGTTTAAAAATCTGTGTAGACTTTTGAGTTCAAAATTGCATATTTATAAGTGTTTTTTGAAACTTCAATATAAAAGTTACAAATCTCTTCGAAGTCTACAATTTTATATTAAATTTTTTTAAAAAAATATATATGTAAGTATATATTTAAGAGTATAAACAGAAGCGGAGGCACCGAATTGAGGCAGTGGATTTCAATCCCTTGTACCTACCCATATATCTCCAGAATGGGATCATCTATGGTGCAACCACAGACGATTTTCTGTGGTTGCACCATTCTAATCGTCCATCCGTGTAATACGAATTACGATATTTTATATAAAATTTTTGTCGACTCATTTGATTTATCTTAAAGCAATTTTATAAAAAAAATTTGAACTATAAAATTATAGATTTTGATGTGATTTATAATTTTATGATTGAAAATTTTTGATCACTTTTTTGACATATTATTTGGCATATTTCAAAAAAATTTCAACTACAGAGTTATAGTTCATATCAAAATATATAACTTTATAATTCAAAATTATTTATAAAAATATTAAAAATAGTTAAATAAATTAATAAAAATTTTATATAAAAATTTGTGATTTGTGCTATACGGATATACGGTAAGGATGACAACTGCGGACAATCCTGTGTGGTAAATACCACAGAGGATTCGCTCTCTGTATCCCCACATTACATGCGGTTGTAGCAGACCACATTTGGAGAGATGCCACATTCGGAGAGATGGGATCGTCTGTGGTCCTGTGGTATTAAATCTGGGCCGTTAATCGGCCCAGCACGTATCACGAAATTTTTTATTTAAATTTTCGTCGTTTTATTTGACCTAATTTTATATATTTTTATGAAAAATTATGAACTACAAAGTTATAAATTTCGATATGATCTACAACTTTATAGTTTAAAATTTTTCGAAAAAATATCAAACAATGTGTCAAAATGATGGTAAAAATTTATGATCATCATTTTGACACATTGTTTGATATTTTTTCGAAAAACTTTGAACTATAAAGTTGTAGATCACATCAAAATATACAACTTTGTAGTTCATAACTTTTCATAAAAACGTATCAAATTAGGTCAAATAAGTCGACGAAAATTTAAATAAAAAATCTCGTAATACGTACTGAACCGATTAACTGTCCAGATCGCGTACCACAGAGGATCATTTAACCACAGACGATCCCATCTCACATTTGGATGGGTTCGCTCAATGAGGTGATGGTCACCTTAACAATGTCATACATATATAGGTACAAATCTCTTATTTCTATAAAAATATATTGACTAAACCGAACTTTATGTTTAAAGTACGGTGGGATTCATAATTTCTGAACTTATGATGTTGGTTATTTTATGTCAAAGATGAATTATGACCAATACTTAAATATACAAAGCATTGTCTTCTCAGAAATATATCTTATTTGCTGGGAAATAGTTACTACACTAGAAAGTAGTGGACACAATATGACACTGACACTGTACATGATAATTTCAAAAGAGTAAGATATGAATATCGTTCATACACAAAAATAAAAATATAAATAATTAAAAATAATTTATATTAAGTATTTAAATATATAAAAATATATTAATATTTAATAATAAAATTTATGCATAATACAAATTTCAGATGAATTTAGATAGTAAGGATAAGAATATAGTTACATCAATAAAAATTTAAAAAATACTTAAATAGATTACTATATTATATTAATTATTATTATTTACTGTTAGTATTATATAAATATTCACTTCTCAAAAAAGTTTCTTTAAAAAAAATATATATATATAAGTATGGATATGTGTTTCGGACACATCTATTTGGCATGCCAGATGTACCTATTTGGATTTTCTTTTTTATTTTTATTTTGAATATTTCTTTGACGTGTTTTATATGTTTCCGAACGTATCCTTGAATATTTATGTCGGACACTGCACAAGATAAAATTTCGACGTGTCTGTGTCCAAAGGTACATCTAGCTCTATGGAAAAGAGGGGGGGCTGGCTGGGACCCCCTTGCATTTTATAAAATGTCCTATATATTTTATATATGAGAAAGAAAAAAATATTACCGGCGAAAAAAGCATGCTTAATGTGGTGGTCAAGCATGTAAATTATAAGGAAAATACTACTCACCCCCAATAAACTATCCAACAAACCACACAAATCAATCTCCACCACACACATATCTCGTGATCCGTCCTCGTGATTCGCACAAAATATCAAAATTACAGATATACCCATCGTGATGTGTGGTCTTGATTGGGATCATCCGTTCAATTCCTACATCCAGCATTGATTCTTAAAGTTTTAAAGTTCATTTTTGGAAATATGTTGAGGGGTTATAATTTACAGTGCTTCTTTTTAGGGTTTGCATACTCACTCCTCTTAACATTTAACTTATATACTATTAAGGATGACTCTTAATATATTTTTTTACATCCACCATTGTCCGTACTTCGTAGTTGCTAGATCTTAATAAGTATATAAGGTGGACTCTAAAATTAAAAGATAATGTTATTGAGATTGAACATTTAATTTAAAAAATAGTCCGATTTTTATTATATCGCCCTTCGAAATCTATAATTTATTGATTTCGATATATACAAAAGGCCAAATTCCATTCGTACTACCCGAAAATAGTAGCAATTAGTATAATTATCACCAGAAAATTTTTCGTTTCAAAATTAGTATATGCCGTTAATAAGTTAACGGCGCGTCTGACGTGACACCACATTATGATGGTGGTGTCGCTGTACATGACGATGATGGCCTATGGCTCAGTGAAATGGTGGAAAATCTTCACTCTCCGACCAATGCATAATTGGTGAAGATGGTAGGCTTTGAGTTACTGTGAGGAAGTCAACGAGCTTGCGCTTCGACATGTTCTCCCGGCAATCACACGGCGGCGCCGCCGTGAACCACTCCGGTGGTGTGAGCTCGTTGATGCCGAGACCCTCTAAGGCGGAGATCTACTCTCTACAGTCGTCGCGCAATCCCACTCCGAGAGGTCGAAATGCCTTTTTTAAAAAAAAAAAAAAAATTATTTTCAACAACCAAAATGAAGAGAAACGGTGCCACGTCAGACGTGCCGTTAACCCAATAACGGTAGGTACTAATTTTGAGACTAAAAATTTTCTGGTGACAATTATACTATTATGCTATTTTCGGATAATACGGATGAAATTTGGCCTATACAAAAATACTATTTAAATTATTTATGAACTATTTTACCTGCTCGCTAGTATTTCTGAAAACTAAAACCAAGTTGTAAGGGATTTGCAAGAGCAGCCTCCGACCTCTGGACACCCGAGAAGCGCCGCTACATTTCTGTTTAAAAAAACAAGCGCTGCTGCATCTCTGTTTTTTTTAAAAAAAAAGAAACAGGTGCTGCTGCTACACTTTGTTTAAAAAAAAACGGAAGAAGAGGGGAGAAAAGTCAGCTCATACTCGCGAAAGCTATCGGATCATTGGACGGCGATAACTCCGGCGAGAGAGATCGGGCCGACGATGAGTTCCCATGCCGCCAACGCCGACGCTGAAGCCTTCTCTCCCAACCAAAGCTCATTGTACAAATTCTCGTTCTTGTTTGACTAGAATTAAGTGTGTATGGATCTTGAATTGATTGTTTATTGTTCTTCTGCTTGGCAGAGAGAGAGAGAGCGGTAAAGAACCTGAGGCTGTCCAAGGCGTTGACGTTGCCGGAAAGCACGACTGTCTATGAGGCTTGCCGTAGAATGGCGTTGCGCCGAGTAGATGCTGCGTTGGTCACCGATTCCTACGCCTTCCTTTCCGGGATTTTTACCGATAAGGCACAATTCTGATCTTCTTCTTCTTCGTCTTCTTAGTATTGTTAGTGTTCTTGTTATTATTGTTATTATTATTATTATTATTATTATGGCAGGACATTTCTACACGAGTCATAGCAGAGGGGATGGGACCGAAGCACACTCTCGTGTCGCAAATCATGACAAAGAATCCAATTATTGTGTTGGAAGATACTCTGGTTATTGATGCCTTGAAGAAGATGGTCAAAGGTAATTTAGCTAGTTTTGCAAATGTGCATATAATATACACACAATGAGTACATAATCATTCGCTTGTTGTTACTACGTTAAGAATAAGAATGTTATACAATTCCAGGTAGAGTGAGCATGATTCATGAGCAATACTAAAACAGACTATTTAATGTTATGAGTTGTATCTGTTCAGTAAGGAAGAATTGCTACCAACACGGAGAGTATGAGCCTTGGAGATAAAGAGTTCAGAATAATTAGAATTTTTTTTTGCGTCATATATAGAGTGATGGAGAAATTGAGAAGAATATAACACCTAAGTTATAAGGGGTGTGGCAAAAATGGAGAAGTGCATTCTAGAGCTTTATGCGACCTCTAGTTAGCTGTAAATCTTGAGGAAAAGTTGTTTAGGCCGCCGAAAAGGATTACTCTAAATAGAGCATTGTGGCTAGGAGTGTTTATATACCAGTGCAGAGTGCAGACCATAAAACCGGGTCAGTTCGGTCCGGTCCGGTCTGGACCAGTATATAAACGGTCCGGTCCGGTCCGGACCAGTATATAAACCGTCCGGTCCACAGTCCCGTTAGAAGTTATTAATCGGTCTTCGGTCCAGTCCAAGACCAGAAAACCGATGGACTGGGCCGAGGACCGGTTAAGAGTCCGGTCCAATAAATTTGTGAATCAAACTAATAAGCAATTTGCAACAAGTCAGAAATTCGCTGCCCAAGCCAATTCGCGGCCCAAGTGTTGTACGGAATACAATTTGTGGTCCAACCAATCCCGTTCGATCTAATTGTTTTGCGGTCCGGTCCGGATCGACTAAGTTCAATTTCAGTCAACAATATTGATGTTATTCGGTCTCCGGTCCGGACCGTTTGAACACCCCTAATTGTGGCTGCTTTCAAGGATCCATATAGCTGACCCTACCTAATGGGAAAAAGGCTTATTTGTTGTTGTGGTTGTTGTCATCGCCTCGGTTGTATCCGATCACACACGCACACCAAACATAAAAGTAAAGGTATGTGTCGTAAGTAAAATTTATGTATTAAAGGATTTGCTCGAAAGAACCACTCATAAAGTTAAAATATGAACTATCATTGTTTTTCTTTTTAAATACTAAGGAAGGATTCATATGAACACTTATGTAAATTTAGTATTAATAGCAATGCATATAGTAAAAAATTACAATATTTAACTATTGTTTGTGCAATTCCTGGAATATAGTAGTATAGGAATATCTCAAAATGTACATCTTCTGTAGGGGTATTTGGCATCTGTAACTGTGAAGTGTATCTTACCTTGATGTGGTTGAAGAAGTAAAATATTAAAATATTTTTAGCATTAAGCTTTTTTTGGAATAAAGCTTAGAGTGTCTAAGTTTGCACCCAAAGGAAATTTTGTAGACTTCACGGTGAAACTAATGTATATATATAAAACAGTAAATTTTTATTTGCGTCCCATCTTTCAAGTCAAAGTTCTTCTAACATTCAGTTTTATATTCAAAGTTGCTGTGAAATCTTTGACCTCATCATCCATCTTCATTTGCTAGTGGCAAGTCTTAATTTACGCATTGACTTATCTCTTACATATTGCTTTGTCCAAAGTGTTATTTTGAATGTTTGGTTACAGGACATTATTAGCACATGCATCACACCATTTATGCTCATGTTTTCAATTAAATGATTTATCATAACCTCTCTTTGTAGTGATTTTATCATTTATGTATCGTTCCCATGTTTGTTGATTGTTCCATTTATTAAATTGGTTCAAAGTCTTTCAAAAGCAATTCTTTGATATATTGCTTGTTGATGTGTGTCCTTGGTTCTTCATTCCTTGGTCATGAATTTGGATAGGGAACTTTCGGCATCTTCCGGTTGTTGAACATGGTGAAGTTGTCGCCATGTTTGACATTACAAGATGTCTATACGCGGTTATATCAAGGCTGGAAAATAATGCCTTAGCAGCTGCTGCAGAGAAGGGTAGTAAGTTTGCAGGTTGGTACCTGTTTTTATTTTTCTTTTTGAAATTTTGTTTTTGCATTTTTTTTGAGCCGTTTAGGTTGAACATCTACTACCAACACCACTACATATGAAAGGCTGAGCCTTATATACCTGCATTAAAACCTGTGCTACTCTTGAGATGGATAAAGGATTACAAGCACGAGAAATTAAGAATATAATGCCATTGTATAGCTTGAAGTAACTACTAATATCTGAATGACTATCCACGCCTAAAAAATTCTTCTTTGAGAGACTTTGACTTGTAATGCTAACCTAAACAGTCCGTTCTTAGAAGCTAACAGTTTTAAATTTCTTTACTTGATGTTTTTTAATTCTAAGTTGCAAAGGTCAATTATATTCTTGGAAAAAGCTTCAGATTCTTCCTTGCAAATGCTTAGGAAGAGGATGTTTAAGCCGTCTATCGAAGAAGTCGCTGTAAGTTGCTTTCTTCACTAAATGGCGTCGTGAAAAATAACATTATTATTGTGGTTTCTGCGTATTAAGCAAAGAAACTTGTTCTATTAAGAGAGGCACTGGTTTCACCTACTGATTCTGTCCTTGTTGCATCACGAAATATGCGTGACCTTCAAGTTAATTGGGTGCTCATATCCACAGGAAGCAGACCTCAAGGAATTATGACGTATGGTCTTTATATTTACATTTCCCTCTTAATTGTTTCTCCTCAGGTATTTATTTCTTCTTTGAGTTTCTGCCCACGGCTTCTCTTCTCATAATACAGTTCGAAGGATGTCCTTATGCATGTGGTGGCCCAAAATCTTTCCCCTGAGTTAACTCTCGTTCAAAAGGTCATAATTACAAACTCCTATTTCTTTTTCCACTTGGCTTTGAGGCTGTTGATCTAGATATTTGCTTTGGGTTGCATGTTAGACATGATTAAATTACACAGTCCAAAGATAAAAAATTAAAATATCTTCTTGTTAGTATAGGGTGCTCAGTCATCTTTCACAAATTGAGAATGCAGGGCAGAAGGATTTGGCCTTGTTGAAAAGAACATATATAGGTCACTTTTTGTAGTGCATATCAGGTGGAATTAGAATAGGGTGGAATGTATTAAGACCCCAATACAATGTATGATTAAGGTTGTAATTCATGTTTTCTGGAGAAATATTTGTTATCATATGCATAACTAATTGCAGCTTCTTTTAGCGTTCCATATTGCCTTAGTTCGCTAACCTTTCTCCATTTAAAATAATGTGATTTCAGGTAATGACTCCCAACCCTGAATGTGCAACGACAGACACCACAATTGTTGACTCCCTGCATATTATGCATGACGGAAAATTTTTGCGTCTACTGTTCTAGTTAAGGGTTAGTAAAGAGTTCTTTGTTTGCCGAATAGGTTCAGCCGTTTCCGTCGCTTTGCACTATATTGGTATTGTTGGAGTAATTATCAACTTTATGTGGATGTGCTTAAAGTAACACTAGCAGCAATTTCTATAGTAAGGCAATTCATTCCATTTTCCTCTGAACTAATTATGCTTTCGGATAATTTCATAACTAGGCTAAATTTTAGTCCTATTCTGAGCTCTATTTAGTAAGGATGTTGTTGATGTACGGATGAATTTTAAAGAGTACCTATTTATTACATTTCCATACGTTATACACTTATACTACTTGATTATAGTAGTTTCAAGGTGTAGCGGAGGTTTGCTTTTCTAAGAATCTTGATATAAGTCTTTTTGTACTCTATAGTTTGTAACAGTTTGGTATAAAGTAATAAAGATGTAGTTATTTTATTAAACTATGTTTTAGTTATGGGTTGTGAGTAAGTAGCATAGGGACAATACCAGGCTGCTGGTGTGTATCCTGCTGACACGAACCAATCTACGTCAGTTGTTATTTGTAGAACTGATCTGTGTCATTCTACAACAATGTACTATAAAATGCTTGACACTCAGTTTCATCCTTGTTGAGCTAAGATGATGCATTAGTAATAGAAACAATTCGTTCCTCTAATCACCATTCTAATTGGGAACCATCTAGTTTGGTAATCAAATTATCTTCATAGGAAAAAAGAAGTTTTGTAAAAGCAGACATGTATGTCACACATCTATATATGCAGTGTCATTTAGGTCTCTTTGAAGTCCAAGTCTATAATTTATTTGTGATTGGGCTTTTATTTAGCCATGAAGCGAACCCAAACTACCCATCTGCAACAATAGCACCTGCTTCATTAATACCTTAGCTTTGAAATTTCTTGCTGAAGATCAAAGGTGGCAATGGAGCTTTGAACAACATGGAAAACACCAAGATAGAGAAGTACATGGACTCTGACCTTGGTCTGGAACAACCTTATGAAGAATATAGCACTTACAGGTCTGTTTCTGTCATTTCTGTAAGAGTTATTTATGACCTGATTAATCATGGATTTTCTGACTCGCACTTCTAGAAAGTTGTTCTATCATCAATGGAAAATAATTCAAATTTGGTTGCAATAATTGTCATTCATCTTCTTTGTAACTATGTATACAATGTAATGGATCAATGCTTGAATTTCCCAAACGGTCATGGCAAACCAAAAGCAGAAAAAATCACTCTTTACCTCCATGCTTAGTACAGTTTCATTTACCTAATAATATGTCAGTGCCATGGATGTAAGTTTTTTTTTAACACCTACGGAATTGTACTTTTCAAGGATATGATCTTACCTAGGACAATTGTATGATAATCCAACTTAATGGCGTCGTGTCTTGCTGTTTACAGCCATTGGTTGCTTTTTTTTTCTTTTTTTTTTTTTGGAGTGGGTGGGGGGTTAAAAAGATGTCACACTGTGTATTGACTGAAAATGAGACACTAGGCTCTTTGGCCTTGCCCTATTTTTCTAGTGTAATGCTATCAAGTCTCTTCATAATGCTCTTCTAATGTCTTATTTCCATCATTAGCACAATAATGCTCTTCTAATGTCTAATATTTATCATTAGCAGCGGTTTGTCTCCTCCCCTGACAGCAAAAGAAAACAAAAACTCATCATATCCGTCTGTTAGCCTTGATTCCTTCTCGTTCAAGTTTGAGGATATGAAAGGACGTGTACATAGATTTAATTCGGGTATACATCACGCATTATGAAGAACCTCTATCCTGGTTTGAATTGCATCCCAAAAAACCAATTTGCATAGCTGATTGCAGGAACTGAGAGTTTGGATAAGTGTCTCTCTACTGTATTAGGCAGATTAGGTCCAGGCTACGAGAGGGATAAAATTCAACTGATGGTAAAGCAAAGTGATAAATGGTAACAGCTCCTATATTGTTCATAATCTCTGTGAATTCTAATCCTCAAGGCTTCTTGCAGTATGAGGATGATGAAGATGATAGAGTGCTACTTGCTACAGATAGTGATCTTACAGGAGCAGTAAATTTTGCCAAATTGGCTGGATGGAAGGTAATTTGATTGTTCATCGTCTTAAGAAAGGTTTGTCTGTTTCATTTATTTTAAAACAATAGCAGCTTCTCTTAAAGAAAATTGTCCAAATTATATCATTATTCAAAACTATTTTCTACATATGATTTTGTTGCATCCTCATTTTGCACATTGGGTCGTAGTCAGTTTGGTTGATATTTGATGCACATTGCGTGCGTAATGTACTACTGCTTATCCTTGTTAGACAACGATGATGAATGGTTTTCCATAGGGCTAAGATCTTATCATCTTCTGAGATTGACCTCTTAATCTAGTTTGTTTTGCAAGGATTATCTTAAACTATGTGTAATTGTACAAATACTTTGATCATCCTCCTAGGTTTTGAGGCTGTACATTTATAACTCTGAATATAAGACGGATATCTCGCCTCCAGCACAAGATGTTGTAGTCAAAGAAGTCAATCGATCTCTTCAAGTAGTCCATAAAGCTCTGAATGACACGGAAGAACCGCCGGATGAGGAATATGAAACTCGAAGGTCTAAATCCAGTAGTCACATCTTCTCTATAGCTATCTTGTTAGTTTTTCGCCAATTTACTCTTCTAATTTCTAAAGTGCAGAATTTATTCCATGCAGCAACTTATCTTCATTGATGATAACATCTGAAGAAGAAACTGGAAATTCTTCATATTCTCCTCTTGGAAAGTGTAATGAAGCGAGTAAAAGATGGAATGATGTTAGTGCAGTCTTTTATTCGGACCTGCAACAGCAACTTCTAACTTTAGTGATTCGAATAAGCTCGGTGAAGGTGGATTTGGAAAGGTGTACAAAGGAAATCTTTGGGGCAGTGAAGTAGCTATCAAAATACTACTTAGTCCAGGCGATGCGAATCAAGTAAAGGCCTTCCATCAGGAGGTAATACAACTCTCACTCTTTGTTCAGGACACATTGTGTTCTCATTTACTTGGTACAAGCTACTGGAAAACTGATTATCATAATTGTCTTATTTAACAAAACATGCCGCTTGTCTTTTCTCAAAAAATAGAAAAAAAAAAAGGAAACCGTGGCGAAACAAATGGTATCTTTATCACTATCGTATATGTATATAAACACATGTTTTATTTTTCAATTAAACCTGTGAATAAGTTGTCATTTGTGTCTGCAGATTGATATACTATGCAAGGTTGACCATCCCCACCTTGTCCGTCAACTAGGACATTGCCAGAAAGCTACGCTCTTGTATACGAATTCATGCCCGGAGGAACCCTAGAAGCACGCCTTCTCCAAAATGACCTTCTATGGAAAGACCGAATCCGTATCGCAACTGAGATATGTGATGCCCTTGTGTTTCTCCATTCCCTCAATCCTAACATTGTGGTCCACGGTGACCTCAAACCAGAAAACGTCCTCCTCAATGCAGATGGCAAGAGCAAGCTCGCCGACTTTGGCCTATGTCGAGTTATGCCTATGTCTAACACGACGAGTATCCATCGTACTACTTAGTCTACAAGGGAGCTTTGGTTATCTAGACCCTGCTTACATTCAGTCAGGTAGACTTGCACCAAGCGTAGACGTCTATGCATTCGGCATGTTACTCCTACGCCTTTTGACAAATAAACAAGCGGGTTATGGTCTTATCGAGGAAGTTGAAGAGGCGCTAGAGGAGAAATGTTTGGAAGGTGTACTTAGTCAAGTGGCCTTCTCATCTGGCAGAAGAATTGTCGAATATTGCCTTAAGATGTTGCAATCACCGTGTAAAGAAGACGATACAACTAAAATCTTGCCAGTGAAGGTCGCGTAAGATATGTTAAGAGGCAGAAATAGATTTAAGAGAACCTCTTGTTCAAGTAATCATCATCTTTCCCAGTAGTCATTTACCAACTCTCAGTTCCATTTGGATCGATCGCTAAAGGTAATAAATGTGGCAGTTATTGAAAATCATATACTAGGGCTCGGGCCGCGATTAGGTCAGGGGGTAGTGGTGCGTATTTAGAAACGAGTGGGTGAACGGTTAATGAAGGTTTGCTGGCCGGTTGCCCATGATAGAGTTTGTTTCTCGCGGAAACGATCAAAATTAATGCACCTTGTTAATTTTCAGACGTGGCGTAATTTATCTATTAGAAATGTGGTGTTTAATACCACCTGTCCTTGAAATATACCTCTTAACCAAATATAGGTATTCCTTGCGTTGTTATAGTGCTATTGTTGACTCTATTAAATTGTCAGTAATCTTTCTCCAGCTTCAGATTCTTAATATACTTTCAGCCTTCTTAGCTCAACTTCCTCCAAGGTTTGACCTAGCATTGCTGGTGTTGATTATATTTGGATAGATGTTTAACTTTTTCGTCGACCGATAGATTTGCAATTACTTTTTCAGATAATTTCAGTCGACTGGGTCACTTTTGGGCGATCGACTGAAATGGACTGCACCCTTGGGTTGAGTTTATCAATTGGTAAGCTCGGTCGACCGCTAACCCGTGAGTGCACGGGTTGGTTTGAAGGGAATATCGGCATGCTGACCCAAGAACCCGGTCGACCAACAATTCAAGATGTTGGACAAACTTATAATTACTTGGACTTTAATCCTGGTAATTTTATTTCAAGTTTCGTTGTTTAAATTTCTTATCATGACTTCAGATTTATGGATTGAATTTGATACTTGCCCTACGACATTTTAGTTTTGACTCGGATTTGGATTTGATTTAGTTCCGAATCTTGATTTATCTCGTAAGCCTAGAGATATCGTCATATTTTGGGCTTCCGACTTTTAAAATCTCTTGGCCGCTACATTTTAATCTTAGAAAGGAAAATAGTGATTTCCAAACTTTTTTAATTGTTTGTAAAAAAAGCATTTCCGCAAACATATGAAAACAAAGTCAACCAAAATCATTTACTGTGGAAAAATTTTACAATAAAACATTACGCCACATTAGCATATATCTCTCTTGTATTTAAATAAAAAAAAAATTTTATTTTGAAAAAAGTTTGAAAATAAAACTTGTAGAGTTTGATGAGATATATAATTTTTATGTTTAAAATTTTTTAAAAAATACTTCTAAATAGGTAGTTTGGAACTCCAAAATTTAATGGGTCAGCGAATTTTAAAATATTTTTTTAAACCCGCTTCAAATTCGTTAAATTTTGAAGTCCCAAAATATATTTTTAGAAGTATTTTTAAAAATAAAAAATATAGATCTCGTCAAAATTTATAATTTTGATGTTGAAACTTTTACAAAAAATACTTCTAAATTTTTTTTTTATCCGTATATAAAATAACATGGTGTAACTATTCTACCTAAAAATCTCACTTTATTGTAAGATGCAAGCCAGCCAGTTGGTGGCTGAAGCTTCATAGAGACGAAATAGCAATTTACATTTTTTACTTGAATTTGGTTAATCAACCTTCATACAGGTATCCAGCAATGTAGAAAATCCCACGAAAAATACGAAATCGATCCAAGATATGATTATCCGACGTGGCAAGATTACTACACCCATTTGGCGGAACCCATCGCATCTAAATGGAAGGTATGAGTCCACGTAAGCATGCAAGCTTAGCATGCGTGCCCATGTGGATGGTGTTGGGAGGCTCGTGGAGATTGCGCAGAACTCCCGCCTCTTATCGCCAGAACTCATTGGAGCCATGAGAATATAAAAGTCCTCCTTCAACTTTTGTTTTTCCGGTTTAATTTCCTGTTATTTCTCTCTCCTCTGCGAATTTTTGCTGAATTCTGGAGAGTTTTCGATGACATCTGCTGCTGCTCTGTCTCTGCTTCCGATCCCTTTTTGTAGACCATCTTCCAAGTTTTGCTCCTCCAAAAAGGTTAGATGATTCTTTTTTTGTATATTTTCTTTTTTTCCCCCTGTATTTTTTGTTGCAAATGAAGATTATTAGGACTCTTGGTTGTGTTGGATTAAATATGAAATTTACTTGATAATAAAATTGCAGATTTAGTTAGTCTCAGTTAATTAGAGCACAATTTCGTTTTTTATATCTTTAAAAATAAAATAAAAAGACCGAATAATTACTCAAAAATTAAGTACTGAACTGTGCAGGTTGGGAATAGCAAATATGGATTCAAGGTGTTTGCAATGTTTGGGGAGGAAGGGGGAGGTGGATTGGATAAAAGGAGCAATTGGGGGGCCATATTCGATGTGCAAGATCCGAGATCAAAGTCGCCGCTTTTTAAAGGAAAATTTGTCGACGTAAATCAAGCTCTTGAAGTGGCAAGATTCGATATTCAGTACTTGGATTGGAAAGCTCGTCAAGACGTACTGACGATCATGCTTCTGCATGACAAGGTTAGTTCTCCTTGTTCATCAATTCTCCATTGGGATTGTATAAGGCAACTTACGAAAATATTCTCTCTCAATACGTGGATGTTTACATCTTATCCTCTCCGGCTCGTCTTAACTTACGAAAATATTCTCTTTCAAGACATAACTGTCTACAACTCTACATCTTATCCTCTCCGGACCTCCCTTCCAGACGAGCCGGGTTCGAATCCACATCCTTTGGGTTTGTGAGAATAGTTGCTTATGTTGGTTGGGTTAGCCACCAACTCCAACAGATCAAAAAAAAAAAAGTTCAAAGTCCTGCAGTGAGCATTGATTTCTAGGACAAATTTCTGGGAGCATTTGGGAGTAAGATGTTTTACAAAATTTGTAGGATTATTGTAGGAGTTGAATCTAATACTAAGACTAGAGTTCCCCAAATTTGTCTCAAAATCATGTACATTGAAGTCAGATTTTCTATTCCAAGCCGAATTTCGATAAACTCAGATTTTTGTGCATGCCTATGGTGCCATATCAATCGTGCTAATATAAATTTATTTATTATTTTTGAAAATTTTAAATTAATTTAATAAATTACTATAAGTTTTCCGCACATGTCTTGCTGATAACTAGCAGCATAGAAATGTGCTGCCGACGGGCACGTATCAACGTTAATTGAAGTATATACAAAGTAACCATATCATTGTCAAGTATAACTGTAAAAATATAGAGGAAACTGAATCTACACTATTTAAGTTCATATATGTGTGAGATTGATATACCTACCAAGATCTCTTTTGTAATATACGGTTTATAAAAATTTCACTGCAAGGATAAATTTTGTTTCTGGTGCAGGTGGTAGAAGTTCTCAACCCTTTAGCACGTGAATACAAGTCGATTGGAACCATGAAAAAAGAACTGGCTGATTTGCAAGAAGAACTTGCCCAAGCCCATAGACAGGTAACTTATCCATCCAATAAGGTTGCTCAGAACTGTCTCATGCATATTTGATTTCTTGAGGACCGACATCGCCATTTTAGCCCGAACACGGACCACCCAGAAGAAGACTATCATAAGACTGGCATTTAGGAAAAGCCTCCAGTGGCACGTGGGATGGCAACGTATACCCCCAGCGGAACTTAGAATTCTCGCTGACGGAAAGGAACGTCAAACATGAAATAAAGAGGCCTCTTAGATCCATTCTACCACCGCGACGCCATACTACCCTCTATTTTATTTTAGAGCAGTACTATTCATAAGGAGCATCAAAACTCATGATATATTGAAAATTACATGCTATGCACCAAAACATGTGTGACGCATGTTCTAATGCATAACATACGGTTTTGATTACATCAAGATCATCAGGACCTCTGAAGAATAACATTTCTGTTCATTTTAATACTGAATTGTATTATTTCTCTGATTCTTTGGTCAGGTTCATATATCTGAAGCAAGAGTATCCACTGCCTTAGATAAGTTGGCCTACATGGAAACCTTGGTAAATGACAGGCTAATTCAAGATACACAATCAACTCAGCCAAACTCAGACTGCACGACAACAACCGCAAGTACGTCGGCAACATCAACGGTTTCAATGAGAAGTAAAACACAAAGGCGAGGTCTAGACGTTTCCGGGCCTGTTCGACCTTATCATCCGAGATTAAAGAATTTCTGGTATCCAGTTGCTTTCTCCAGTGATCTGAAAGATGATACAATGGTAATTAAGAAACTTTCTCTCTGTTTCATGAATAGGTATGGAATTCTGATGTATTCATTAATGGTTTTATATGATATAAGTTTTATCGTGCAGGTTCCAATAGATTGTTTTGAAGAAGAATGGGTGCTATTTCGCGGGAAGGATGGTAATCCTGGCTGTGTTCAGAACACATGCGCCCATAGAGCATGCCCTCTTCACCTTGGTTCTGTGAATGAAGGTCGCATTCAATGCCCTTACCATGGTAAGTGTTACATGTTGAAGTTGTTTATTCTAAGGTTTTATTTACATAACCCAGTTTTGCTAAACTCAGATCCCATTACGTGTCAACCATGCCGATGGTGTCATGCCGATATACATTTACTTCTTATTTTTAAAAACCAAAATTAGAAAAAAAAAACTAAAATTAATTTAATAATCATATTTAAGGTTTTCCAGCATATGCCATAGCTACAACTAAGGTTTTCCAGCAAGTGTCACAGCTATAACTATGGGAATAGAGATGTACCGCCCGGCATATAAAACTATATATTCTTCA
The DNA here is from genome assembly GCA_002076135.1 of Xerophyta viscosa. Classification (NCBI taxonomy): domain Eukaryota; kingdom Viridiplantae; phylum Streptophyta; class Magnoliopsida; order Pandanales; family Velloziaceae; genus Xerophyta; species Xerophyta viscosa. Next base: position 380,247 of record MJHO01000119.1, on the reverse strand, counting down.
TCAGTTGCATGTATTTGCTTATACTCTTTTGTTAACCATGGAATAGCTATTACTCTTTACAGTGCATATATTCGTAGTATTCTGTCAAATGTGATGTGGATTGATGAATTATACTTTCGAGAGAACATATATGAAGAGCTTACAAATCATTTAGAGAACTCTTACAACATTAATGTTGTTTAGTAGTAATCTTTCATTTTAAGAAAAAGACACCGTTAACGGGAGTACCTGGGTTCAAATCCTAAAGGGAATTAAAAATAAAAAAAAGAATAAGATACTGTAAGTTGCAACCAAAAGCTTCAAAACAGGATATACAGATTAAGCTCAAATATTCCTCTAGCAGTGTAAGTCTGATTCGTGATAAGTTATATTCAAACTCATTTATGGTTGTTACTATGGTAGCATAACAAGTATTTCTAGCATCTTCAAACCTATATGTGTTGTGCATGACATTGATAGTTTAAGATAGATGATTATTTGCATAAATATGAGAACACGGAAAAACTGGTTCTATTACTGACATTATGTGAATCATTGAATAATTCAGGATGGGAATACTCTACTGATGGAAAATGTGAGAAAATGCCGTCCACACGGATGTCAAATGTTAAAATCCGTTCACTACCATGTTTTGAACAAGAAGGTATGATCTGGATCTGGCCAGGTGACGAGGCGCCTTCCTCTACTATACCATCTTTGCAGCCTCCCCCGGGATTTGTAGTTCATGCAGAGGTAAAATGATAAAGGAAAATTAATTTATAGGTACTCTTGAAATATTCTATATAATTAACTTTTTAAGTTATATGAAATTAACACACCTTTTATGCTGACAGATTGTGATGGAGCTGCCAGTGGAGCACGGTCTTCTCCTTGATAATCTTTTGGACCTCGCCCATGCTCCTTTTACCCACACTTCTACTTTTGCCAAGGGATGGAGCGTTCCAAGGTTCGTTATCTCCTGAATATCCTGAGATCCCAAATTGCATACATGTTTCCGTATTTGTTTATAATTAGACGTTCACAAAAATGAACTCGCCTTTCTGCAAATGTACATGAACAATTATGCTAGGAACCTCTAGGCTCTAAGGCTCCAAACATACATCTAAAAAGCTCTCATTGAGGTTGGAGTCATCCCAACCGCATATTCTAAATAGTAGGACCCATCATATAAACATATGGTGGGGATCACTTCCACTTCAATTTGGAGATTTATTTATAGCTATGTTTAAATGTACAACGCAATTCTCTTAAGAAAATATATAATACTTTCCTTCTATGAAATTGCTTGTATCTAATCGATTGTTTGTATATTTCAGCTTCGTGAAGTTCCTTACTCCTGCATCAGGCCTTCAAGGTTACTGGGATCCCTATCCGATCGATATGGAATTCCGCCCTCCTTGCATGGTCCTTTCTACAATTGGAATATCGAAGCCGGGGAAGCTAGAAGGACAAAGTACTAGAGAGTGCTCAACACATCTGCACCAGCTCCACATTTGCTTGCCTTCATCTAGACAGAAAACCAGGCTATTATACCGTATGTCATTGGATTTTGCACCAATGCTCAAGCACGTACCCTTCATGAACATCTTATGGAGACATTTCGCAGAGAAGGTGAGTCTCCATTTGCTAACATCTTTCTATAATCACTTGAAAATAAGAGCTCTATCATGCTGTGCATAAGCAAAACTGCAGATACAAAACATTTAGCGACTGTTGACCAAACTTAAAACAATTTCTTGGACCAACTTAAGCATGAATATTAAAAAATAATTCTCTCCTTTAACTAAGCATTTTATTCCACTTAAATATAACTACAGCAAATCCATCAAAACTTTCAACTAATTTTGGTTTCAAACTCTAGCTTTATATTAAGAGACATACTTTTCATGAAGTGGAAATTCCTTTTTATGTAAAATAGAACATACTGAATTATGTCAGACTAATGCTAGAGTGCCCCGTAATTCTACTAAATCTAATCAATTGCTTTTATCATCACATAGTTCAGTTTCGGTTCGAGCATGAAATGGTTCAACGCAAGCACAATTTTCGGTTGGGAGAAATTTTGGGAGCATTTAATTATAGCAACTGAAAATCTATCTTTGCGTTTAATCCAGGTTTTAAATGAGGACTTGCGGCTAGTGGTTGGCCAACAAGAAAGAATGAACAATGGAGCGAATGTGTGGAACTGGCCAGTCTCATACGACAAGCTTGGTGTCAGGTATAGATTGTGGAGAGACGCTGTTGAACGAGGTGAAAAACAATTGCCATTCAGCAACCAAAACAAGTAAATATTTACAAGTGCCACGCCAATCCATTCGAGTCCTCTATATGATCATTTAAGGCAGAATCTTGGATGATTACAGAGGTTCTTGCCCAGGGTATGATTTTTCTTCTCCATCTGATAATTATCAATTTTAACTGAAAGACGCAAACTTGGGAAGCTCGGGTGAAGACACAGTACAAAATGACATTTGTACAGATATACTTCATGTATACGGCCATTGTTTGCTGAGGCACATGAATGCGGCTTGTTTCTCTTAATAGTTTTTCTGTACAGTTTGTGATATTTTTCTCTTAGTTTTTATGCTTCCTGTGATGTATACCAACTATACATTGTGAAGCTTCTATTTAAATCCATAGTTCATTGAAGTATGTAACTTTTGGATTCATTTAAAAAACTACAAGTACTCTAAATGGTATGTTCATCTGCAGCTAAGTGTCCTACACTATTATAGGTCGAGTTCCACATTTTAGATAAACAGTTTAAAAGTGTTCTAAATAAGACACTAAGTGTACCAACAAAAAGACATTTCAACCAATAAAGAGAGCACAAGAGTCGTCAAAGTGATATGAACGCCATGTAAAAGACAATCTTCTGTTAACATATTAAAACTATCAACACAGTACTATCGTGTTTTTCTGTTTTTGAAATTAAAGTGGGAGAACCCTGCCCGTAGCTAACCCACCTTATAAGACCATTGTAACAAGTTAATCCACAGATAGCACCACCACATATTCCACAAGAATTTCTTCTCTTGCCCACAAGACCGAAGGTCTCCATAGTCTATAGGAGATAATAAATCCTCCACACCTTTCCGAAGGCGCTCGAGGGATTCGACCTCCCCTTCATGAGGTAGAGGTTGTTCTAGTCGCCCCAGGCAACACAATACTAATTTTTAGATCACTTTCCATTGAAGTGGTTGTTTAATCCATAGAAGTAAAAGTAATCCAATTTTACTTATAGATGATCCCAAACAAGCTGAGCATTGTTAGGCTCCAGATGGTAATAAAAGGAGCCAAAAACAACGGACGCCAACGAAGAAAACAAGAGCACATGATAAATCACCCCTACTTTCAAACCTCTCTCAATACAGCGACCGTCAAAAAGTAAGTTTTTTTTTTTTTTTTTTTTTTAATCAAATCAGCCTATTATGGTTGGGAACTTCTGAGTATTCCAGGCAACTAGTGCAGTGTTGATGGTAGATATTGTAATATTGCTAGCAGCATATCATTAGGTTAGGTGTAGAATATTCCGAACGAGTTATATTGGTCTTACTAGCAGAATACCTAGTGTTGTATATAAAGTAACCAGTGTTGGAACCTGAGGTTTGTGTCTTTGCGAAACGAGTTAGTGTTGTGGAATACTAACTTGTAGTGTTGTCAGTTGATGAGTTGATTTAAGAGTGGCAGACAAGGAAAACAAACCAACCCTAGACCTCACCTGGCACCTAGCAATCTTCACATTTTAATTTTAAACCTAAAACTAGACTCCAAAAGCCAGCAAACAAAAACCTACCCATTTCTAACAATCATGTGCATTACCGTAATTCCAAGTAGTTTTTGTAATGACAAATACTATATATTGGAAATTTGATATAACATTCAATGTTTTAGCTAGCCCTGCACAATTTCTTCATAGACAAACAATCACTAATCACTGCTAAAACAGAACTATCTAGAATCAGTTAGAATAAGAGGTTATAGATTACCGGTGATAAATTCACGCTGATCTGCAAAATCTAGTAGTCTTGGGATATGAAATAGTTGGATTGACGATCATCAACACAATGAAGCAAATTACTGCGACGATCCATCCAGTCTTCGTTTTCCCTATCTTCGTTCCCGCTCAAAGCAGACCCATCAAAGACATGAATATAAAAGACGAGACTAAAAAATTGGGCTTATGACTAGAATGCTACGGGGGTGCAACGTAAGCAACTCGAACTGCAGATTTACATACGATATCAACATAAGCAAAATGGTGCTTATAATCATCCGCGGGTACATGATACCGAGTACACGCGGCGGATAGGAATTTGCAGCATTATGGAAGAAGTTTAGTCCCACATCGTTAGAAGTACAAGAAAGCGAGCAGCTGAGACCTTTAAAAGGAGGAGCTCGTGGGCTGGTGAAGTCACGCAGCTGCGTGGTGGACACAAAGCGAACTATTCTTTCGCCTTTTACTAAAGAATACCGTGTGTTCGCTACTTAAAGCAGCATACGCCTATTTTTGGAGGGTTATTCTCTTCTGAGAAGTAACCCTAAAAATTAAATCAAAATTTTATTTAATAAATTCTTTAAGTATTCTTGCTATGTGTTCTGTAATGTGTAGGTAGTTTGTATTATTAATTAAATTTAAAAAACTAAATAAGTTTTGAAGTTAAAATTTTCTTTATAGTTTTAATTAATTAAATCTGTATGTAATTTGTGATCAATATAACTATTAGAAATTATACACAATTAATCAATCCGTATAATATTTTGGTGATCTATAAAAATATTAAAACGTGTGGTATAATTTTTTGTGCGATTTTAGGGGTGTACAGTAAAACTTTTTTTTTTTGAAAACATTGATAATTATTATAATACTTTAAACAAATTCTATAAGTTTATATTTTAATGTTCCAGAAAATATTAGAAATATAGAAATAATAATTTGAGGAAATTATTTGCGATGCTTGATATATGCCCACCTGTCAATCGATAAAAATCAAAGAGCAATTCATTGAAACCAACTGAGAAGAACTAGAAGATGAGCGCCGGCAAACAGGCCGTAGAGCCGCCGGAGATCGTGTGGAACGAGAGGGAGGGGAAATTCGAGACGGTGGACAGGGGGGTTTTTTTGCACTACAAGCTCCGAGAAATTGAGGTCGACGATGGATCGAAGAAGAAGCGTGTGATGGACATCGTTCACACGTACGTGCCGCCGAGCAAGCGCGGGATGGGCCTTGCCTCGCTCCTCTGCGACGTCGCCTTCACGCATGCCAAGGGCCAGTCACTCCTGGTCATACCCACCTGCTCTTATGTCTCGGTAAAGCTTTATAATTCACTAGCAAATTTAACCATGAGTTGCAGGGTTTGGATATTATTCATAACCGGTGCTAGATTTTCGAAATTAATTTCTGTAATTTTCTTCCAAAAGTTGAGAAATTGTTTTCTAGGTAGCCTCTCTATAAGTAACCGTAAAGATAATTAATTTTATATTTTTTATATTGTTAACCTCTAAGAAATAGTTCGTATTAAACTATATTAGGATTGTATAGTAAAATAGATTTTTAATATTTCTATCATCAAGCTGAAAAAAAACTGCGGTTTTTTAAGCTGTTTTTAGATTTATTTTTTAATGTTTTTTGAAAATTTTAAACTATAAAATTATACTTCATGAGAAAACATATACAGTTGTAGTTTATTATTTACAAAAAGTTATCGTAGATTATAAAAAAGTTTTGATATCAGTTTTTAAAGACCAATTTTTATAAAATTATTTCTATAAAATCATTTTTGCACAAAACGGCCCTATGTTGGTTTTAGTAGAATATTTTATTTGAACATTATATTAATTGTCGCACAAATTTTCCTCCTATGATCTACTATGTTATTATGTAAACTAACTTTGTATTTACTATGATAGTGCTCCCACTATCTACTCACGAATAGCCGCTTTTCACAACTATAACTATGTAACTTTATACTTGTGTTTTCTTTAGTTATACATATTAGATTAGATTATTTATTTTCTTTTAGCTTTATTTTTCTCATCCTCTTTAACACCGTCTCCATGCTAACATTTATCAGCCAATGTTTTATTTATCAGTTGCATGTTTATATTTGATGCTAAAATAAAATATCACTAATTCGAAACCTTACAAAATAGCTCACTAAGAGGATTAACTTCCAGTTTAGCACTATACTTGGTTTTTTTTTTCTTTATTTTTTTATTTAGTATATTATAGTGGCATTGAACCACTTCTGGAATCATACTTTTCCGGTTTAGAAATAGAGCAATACTAAAGAGATGTAACACATTTTTACTTTATTTGTTTTTCAGATTATAGTTTATGCATCTTTAAAATAATGAGTATAGTAAGTATAAATTACACGTTGATTTGTGTATGCCAGAAAACCCAGTAGAAGGAATTTTCAAGTTTTTCATTTTTGCTTATATAAGTGAACAACCAACTAGCTGACTCACGCTTTTGGAGGTGATAAAATTCGGTTGTAGCCGTCGTCCTACAATTTTAAGATATATACATTTGGAATGTTAAAACCATTCAACATAATTCATATTAATTCCTATTTGATGATTGATAGAGCTTCATAGTATTTTTCTTCTTTACTTCTTTTTCTTCTCTTATCCCCTCTCCTTTTTCGGCTGTTCAAACGTGGAGCGACAACATTCATCCAAAAACTGCCTTGAAATTTTTCCAAATTCATACATATATATTAGATTTATCCTCACTCATACTCCCAAATATCCTTCATTTTAGACTATTAGATATTCAGCAGGATCACACATGTGAAGTTCTTTGTGAAGTTGAAACAATAATCACGAAACTATCTTATAATTGCAGAGCATGTAATTCTATCAACTTAGCGTTTTTATAGAACTGAGGTCTTTTTTTTTTTAATCGTGTGGCAGGATACATACCTTCCTCGCAATCCATCGTGGAAATCCATCGTATATGCGGGTGATCCAAAACCGAGCATGTGATATGTTTTTGGGGTCGAACTTTCACAAAATTGGAGAAGGGGATAAAATGGCATATATGTACCTTGCTGGAAGGTCGTGAACCATCATTAATTCACAGTATTATTAGTTCTCTCTGTAATAATTTCTTTTTCTGTAACTAGTGCAAGGACCTACTTAAATTATAAATGCAGTCAGCCTTCTCCATGTAAATGATTTGTCTTACAAATATTTCTGCCATGATCTATTGGAACTTTTGCCTGCTTGAAATTGATACTAATTCAGTAAAATGTTTTTGGCTTTGCTTTTCGGCATGGTATGAATCGGTACGGCACGTGTCAGAAAAATATGGTTTATATAGAGTACAATGAGATATAAAGATTCATATAGCCGACTCGTAATAGATAATGTGTTTGTTACTGCTGCCCGTGTTGTAACCTGTAACCATCACATATGAGAAGATGTTCTAACAATATTATAGTGCTGTTTGCAGTGGCGGAGCCAGGATTTTCAAATGGGGGGGGCAAAAAATGTCCGCAGCAAAATTTTTTATCCAATATTACATAAAAAAAATATTTATCACCTAAGAAAAAATTAAAGAATCAAGAATAAAAGAAATTACGGTAAATTAGATAACAAAACGTCTCAATATTATGCTAATTGGTACGAGTAAAAAGGATTTACCTAATTACCTTTGGTTTGAAGCTCCAAGAATCTGAACGACGATGCAGGCGATCCGGCGGAAAGCGGAGCCAATAACTATTAACAAATCTTAACTTAGTCGGACCTTCACCAGAAATAAAGTTATTATTTATTTGTTTATTATACAACACTTTAGAAGATGTTATAAGAACATGTTAATAATGAATCAAATTACCTGACCGGAAGATGGATCCACCGACGGAGACGACGACACAGGCTATGATGACGAACGGCGTCACACGCCCACTGTACTGCTCCGCTCTCTCCTTCTTCACGCCGGCCTCTACGATGCCTCCACCCGCCATCTTCTTCTGCTAATTCTTCAGCTACTTGGTTTTACCAGAAACTAAAAGAATAAATAGATGTAGAAAGAGGTGTGAAATAAAGAATTAATAAAGAACTTGTGGTTGACTTAACCTACCCTTACTTGCTATCAGAGGCGGAGGCGGAGGCGGAGCTGAGGCTGCAGAGCAGTCAAGCACGATCAAGAGATTCAAGACTCGAGTGGACCGACCAACAAGGCGACACCCGAGGGCGAGTATAGGAGGACGAAGGAGGTGAGGACTGGGATTGGGAGGCGGTGAGCAAGCAGGCGGACTAGGAGCCGGGAGTGAGAGAGTGGGGGAGGAGGTTAAAATTGGAATTTAGGGTGTGAGTGGGTTGAAGATTGGGTTGGACCTAAATATGAATTTGGCTTAGGCTATAATACATAGGGCAATTTTTTGCTGGAAAGTTGCAAATAAATCTCTCGTTTATCTGTTAATTTTGACACCCTAAAATACTTATTAGAAGTATTTTTGAAAAAATATTCAATAAAAAAATTATAAATTTTGATAATATTTATCATTTTTAAAAAAATTTAAAAAAAATACTTCTAAATAAATACTTTAAGGGTCCAAAATTTAACCGGTTAATAAATTAATTTTAAAATTCAATAAGACTTTGGAATCTTATATTTATCTGAAAGTATTTTTTGAAAAAATATTGAACATAAAATTTGTAGATCATATCTATAATTTTTATTTTAAAATTATTTAAAAAATAATTATACAATAGTCAAAATGGCTCTAGTATAAATATCGAGTGATAATTTTTTTTAAATTTAAATAGTAACTAAAAAATTTAGAAATTAATTTATATAAATAAAAATTATTTAGGAGCCGATTTATACTTATCCAATAAATTAACAATTCTGCCGTTAGAGTGCCACCAATATCTTGTGCTATTATTAAATGATATATCCGGAATCTTATAATTTTATTATTAGACAATAATTATAGCTTAAAAAATTGTATCTGTGATATTTATTGAATAGGAGGTTTCGCCTTAGTACTAAAAAAAAATACATTGTGAGATTTTATCTCCTAGGAAGGACGGACACATATGTATATTCAAGGACATAATATGGCACAGACACAATAATTTTTTAAAAAGTAAGACACATCCTATAATTAAAAAATAATTTATTTTAAACATTTAAATATTTAAAAATATAATAATATTTGATAATAAAATTATGTACAAATATAATATTTACGCCTTTTAGATAAATTTAAACTATAAGAGTCTAATTTCATAAAATAAAGGGAAAAAATATAGCATCTGATTATATAAGTATGTTATATTACTTATTACTAGTAATATATACTATTTTCTTTTATAAAAAAATAAATTCTTTTAAAAAATCAATAATAAAAATAAAAAATTAGACACGCGTGTTAAACACACTTGTCCGTGTGTCCGGCATGTATGTCTAATTTTTAAACATTTTTCTGACATGTCAAACAAGTATTTGGCTATATTTGACGTATCCGGCAATCTGCAGTGTGTCCGCATGGAATGCAGTACGAACACTGTCTAGAAATCCTGAAGATGTTTATACAATCTGGTAACAGAATGTTCAATCAAACCATCCATTTGTCTTCAGATGTCACAAAAGCAGCTTGTCAACACCCCTATACGAGAAATAACAGCCACATGACTTCTACATAAATTTGAAAAAAGAAAAAAAAAAAAAAAAAAAAAAAAAAAAGCGAGTTCCGATCTTCAGTTCCGAGGCCAATTTCAACAAATTTAAATTTTAGCATGTTACATTTATTCCTTAGTCTCAAGTTAAAATTTTAATTTATAATTTTAAATTTACTAAAATTTCTCGATGCGTGTCGGCGTGTCGTGCATGTTTATGACGTGTCAGTAGCTACTAGAAAATGCGAGTACCGCTCAGCACGGGCAATACGTAAAACTTTGATTGCCACTACTTTGCGACTTGTCATTTCGAGTGAAGAGCTTAAACTATTGCCCATTTCGTTTGAGTGAGAACAAATAACAGAACATGTACAATAACAAACCATACTACATGTTACATACTTATTCCCATCTGCAAGCACGTAAGATTAAGACACGGCGCGAATTTCATAGTGATTCATGTAACAGAAAGGCCATTCATCAGAGGCCCTGACGGTCCTGATGCAATCGGGACCGTCCAAGACCCCTCGGGATGTATAATATACACATCCCGAGGGGTCTCGGACGGTCCCGATTGCATCAGGGCCGTCAGGGGTCCCTGATGAACAGTAGCCCTCTTCATGTAACACATATCCCGAGAAATTCGCGGACGGCCCCGATGTACACGCATCCCGAGGGATCTCGGACGGTCCCGATTACATCAGGACCGTCAGGGGCCCCTAATAAACAGCAGCCCTCTTCATGTAACACATATCCCGAAAAATTCGTGGACGGTCCCAATTACATCAGGACCGTCAGGGGCTCCCGATGAACAGCAGCCCTTTTCATGTAATGCATCACAATTGATGTCCAGGTACCGGCGACTATTAGCCCAACTAAGTTGGTTAGCTGATCATACTTTGTCCTTCTTGATAAATAGATTGAGAATGAGAGGTGTGAGTGGGTATGAGCTATCGTTAGGGCTGAACATTCGGGTCAACCCGAGCCGAACCGACCCGAACCGAAATTAAATAATCGACCCCAACCGAATTATTCAAGACCCGAACCGACCCGAATTAGGTTTCAATCCGAACAGACCCGAACTGAAAAAAATTCGGGTTAATTCGGGTCGGTTCGGGTCGACCCAAATAACATTAAGAAAGGGGGGAGGATTTTTCTTTCCCTGGTTTTTCAATCTCCATTGGGGAATCACCATGGATGAAGCTTACCCTCCTTTTCATGGCTCCAAGCGAAAGACCAAGGAGCAGCAGCGAGGCCAAGCAATGATCCCGCAGCACGATGAGCCCTTGAGACAGCAAAACCCAAGTGAATTGCTTGGCATTCTTCGCCCGAGATCTTGTAGCCGGCCTAAAATCGAGAGAATCTGGGCCGTCGATCTCAACTAGCGGGTGGGCTGCGCGGGGCGGGGGAGGGAGCGGCGGCGCGCCGGTGGGGGGGGGGGGGGTGGTTGTGGAGTTAGGTTTAGGATGTGTGTGTGTGTTGATTAATTAATTTAATGGGGTGGTTGGATTAGGGTTAGAATGGATGGTTGGAGCCTTGGAGGATAATAAATACTGAAAAATTCGGGTTCAACCCGAACCGACCCGAATTTTGACTACAGAATCCGAACCGAATTATTCGTACCCGAACTGTTAAATATTGGACCCGAACCGAACCCGACCCGAACCCAACCCGAATTTTTAGCTTTATTCGGGTCGGTTCGGGTCGGTTTTTCGGGTAAGTTTGGGTAATGCTCAGCCCTAGCTATCGTACAGCTCCACTTCTAGTTTAGATTTATGATAAAAATTAAGTTTGACGAATGCAGACAGAAAAGAATGATATAAAAGTCTTGCTCGAGCGTGAATAATACCATAAATAATAATTATATTATAAATGACTAAAATTTATAAATAAATAATTTTATCATCTTTCTTTTTTCTTCTATTTTAAGTTTTTTGAAATGACTATCGCACTGCTCTGTTATCGGTCTAAATGTATGATAATAAATTAAATTTGACTGTTGCAGACTAAAAAGGATGATATAAAAGTTTTGCTCGAGCATGAGTAATATTAATTATATTAAAAATGATTAAAATTTATTAAATAAATAGTTTTTATCCTTCTTATTTATTCTTTTGTTTTAAATTTTTTAAAACTTTAATTAATTTTTCTTATAGTATGTGAAAGAAAAAATATGCAATTAAGACTGAATATATTTAAAGAATATAAAATATATATATATAATGTTAAATATAAATATATTTAAATATTCGACATGTGATCATTATTTAAAGTTTTAGAAAGTGTCAAATGTCAAAAATTTTAAGATAATATTTGTTTAACGAGATAGCGGCTGCTTTTACTTAAAGAGAAAAAAAAAAATACAAAAAAAAAGTAACTTTTGTTTTACGAAATAATTGTTACTTAAATTTAAAAGAAAAAAAAGAAAAACAGTAGTTTTTATTTATGATGTCGCAGTTGGGTTGTGGGCACGGCTCTCCTACTTTTCAATTAAAAAGTTATAAATTTTAATTTATTTTATAGCATTATAATTGAACATTTTTTAAAAAATATCAAATATTTTATCAAAAAAATAATTTAAAATTTTAATAATATTTTTGAAACATCGTTTGTATTTTTATAAAAATTTTAATTATAAAATTGTAAATTATATTAAAATTTATAATTTTATAGTAAAATTTTTTTTAAAAAAAATTAAAAATATATTAAATAAATAGATAAAAATTTTAGAAAAAATTGCTGTTCAGTCTCTCCGTTTTTCATTTTTGACTGTTCAGTCTTCCAAAATGTATTTTTTCGCCGACGTGGCGGCGCGCGCGTGCCGCCACGTAGCGTTTTGGAAGGCTGAATTTGTGATACTCCAAAATTAGGAGAGCTGAACAGTAAATTTTCTTAAAAATTTATAGATTTTTTGAGATCTGTGCAAATTATGATGGACGATGAGATTGCACAGTGTTTCATGATTTCTACTTGGCGCAAAGTAAGAGAGCCGCGGCCATTGGTTTGTTACAGAGGAAAAATGAAAAATAAAGGAAGACGCGAAGAGTCCTAATACGTAAACAAATGTCAAAAATAACTCCTGAAATCTCTCTGAAGCCCCTTATGTTCGTTACGTCCCGCTGTCCCTGCCGCCTACTCCCAACTGCATATAAATCCCGACCATAAACCCCAACAACATACACAAACCCCTGCGCACTTTCACAAAGATCCGTAGAGCTTCCATTAATGGCGTCGTTGTCACCGGTGGACCCTCAGGTGTGGTATGCTATCGCAGGCGACGGCGTACGCGTCCCCTCAGTCGGCTCGTTCGTTTACTACTTCCCTCAAGGCCACGCCGAGCAGGCTACGTCCCCGCCGGACTTCTCGTCATTACCTTCTCTCCCCCATGTTATCCCCTGTACCATTGTCGCTGCCGAGCTCCTCGCCAACCGCGAGTCCAGCGAGGTATTCGTTCGCTTTACTCTCAATCCCAATCCCACCGCCGCCGACTCTTCGGAACCCCTCCTGCAGTTCTTGAACCCTGTTCAAGGCCGAGCGAGGAGGTTCGAGAAGGTTTTGACGCCGAGCGACGCTAATAACGGCGGTGGGTTCTCCGTACCACGTGGCTGCGCCGACACTATTTTACCCAAGCTCAACATGGAACTAGACACGCCGGTGCAGAACATCGTCGTTAAGGACGTTCACGGCGGTACGTACGAGTTTCGTCACATCTACCGTGGTACTCCTCGCCGTCACCTCCTCACCACGGGCTGGTCAAAGTTCGTCAACGACAACCTGCTCGTTGCCGGTGACTCCGTAACCTTCATTAAAGCTGACTCCGGAGATATCTTCATCGGAGTGCACCGCACCAGACGGACCTTCTTCCCCACGATCAACGTCGACAATGTATTGCATAACATAGACAATGCTGCAAGGAATGTGAAGGGCAGAGTGCCACCGGAGACGGTGGTGGAGGCGGCGAGAAAGGCGGCAGAGGGGCGGCAGTTCGAGGTCATATATTATCCACGCGCATCGCCGGAGTTCGTGGTACCCAAGCAGACGGTGGAGGCAGCGATGGGATTTAATTGGCTCCCCGGTATGAGGGTAAAAATTCAAACTCCGAGAGAAGATGGCTCTGGAATCAGCCAGTACCAGGGGACGCTGATGGCAGTGGCTGCGGTCGCCGACGGCGCCCCCTTATCGCACCCATCCTGGAGGATGCTTCAGGTACTATAAAGAATGGATTTATGTTCAATTGTTTAAAAAAGTTTTCAATTTGTTTAGAATATGTTCGGTTCTTTCCTGATTTAGCAGCGGTATTTCTTGATTGTTTGACTTTTTAATAGTCCCAACTTATCTACTGCGTTAAATTAATTATGTCTGGTCACTGCTACTATTAATTTTGTCATCCTATTTCAGATTATGCTTTTTATAATATCTTTTGGATGTTTATATTCGGTTTTCTTTTTTGATTTATTGTAATTTTGTTTTTTTTTGTTGTTGATTTGTTATTTTTTTTGTTAATTTACGGACAGCAGTTACAAAAAGCATGAACTTTTACAACATTTTGAGAAGGTTTAACAGTTATCATATTTGGCTGCAGTATCTTATAAGTTGAGAAATTTTGTTATTTTGTTTCGGGTTTGGGCTGGTTAACTTTTAATTTGTCTGTTATTTTGATGTTTATTCATTAATTTTTAATTTTTCTGTAATTTTTAATTATCTTATAATTTACCATATTTTTCTGTTATGATGTTTATATTCGGTTTTCTTTTTTAATTTATTGTAAGTTTGGTTTTTTTTTTTGTTGGTTTGTTGTTTTTTTGTTAAATTACGGAACTGCAGTTACGAAAAGCATGAAATTTTACAACATTTGAGAAGGTTTGACCTTTACCATATTTGGCTGCAGTATCTTATAAGTTGAGAAATTTTGTTATTTTGTTTCTGATTTGGGCCGGTTAATTTTTAATTTTTCTGTTATTTGATGTTTATTCAATTCATCATTTGATTTGTTCTGTTGTTTATTGTTAATTCCGAAGGTGACTTTTGTTCTTTTATTTTTCATTGGCTGCTGAAGTGCTGCTATAACACTTGTTAGATCCCACATATACTTGGTGCATTTTCTCCGTTAAGCCCAGAATACATCCAATCTTAATAAAAAAGACGAGCCCAGGGCGCGTAGGCCACTCCTGGCACCAATCTTTTTTCCGGTGGTGTTTATCCAGACTTTGGTGGACACATATACGCACACATGCCTGCTTACTCGCGGAGCGTGCTTTCCTTCTGTCTTTGGCATAATTCGAATCCACACTATGGTACTAGATGGAATAAATCACAACCAATGCGCTGCTGGGTTTACCCCTACATCCCATCTTAATGTAATTGAATTTATATTATTCATGTTCGAGAGTCATCTCTGAGAGAATTTCACACTATTTTTTCTACTTTCTTTTATCTCTTGTATGAAATGAAAGTAAAAAAGATGGTGTGAGAGTCCTCCTTCCTGGAGCCTACGTCTATAGGCGTGGGAGCCTTTGTGGTACCAAGCAACCCCTTTTTTTTATCTCTTGTTTTGTTCTACATAGAAAGGGATGTGGTTCATAATTTTTACCAAGCAAGTTTTCTAACCTTTGTGCTTGGTTTTGTTTAGGTAACCTGGGATGAGCAAGAAGTTCTGAACATGAACAATGTGAATCCATGGCAAGTTGAAATACTCTCAGCAGTAACGCATCTTCAAAGCACATATCACACCATAAAGAAACTCAGGCTCACTGGGAATCCTGAGATAGTCGGTAGCGGAGATGGAGTTAGCTTTATGATGAGGGAACTCACTGCACCTGTCGGAAGCTTATCACCACCGTTGTTTAACTACAACATTGTCGAGAAAATTATTTCCCCTAAGAACGCCGATAATGCTGATGCTGGCTGTTTGCATAAAAGGTTGCCCAATGTTTCCACTGATTTGCACCTGGGGAGTTCGTTACAAGAGGGTGATACAACAAAGACAGACAGTGGAGCCTCTTTTCAGTTGTTTGGTCATATTTTCTGTAGACATAAGCCCGAGAATGCTGATGCTGACACTGAAATGCTTAACCGCGATGAAGATTCAGGCAAATCGCCTAGAACTAGTGAGTTTATTTGTTTTCTTTGAAGCTTTGCTGTATCAATGCAAGTTGTACAGGTATGTGCAATGCCTGTGCTTCTCTATATTCATTTTCAAATTTTTTTTTTCTATTAATGAGAAAGACCACTCTTTGAAAATGCTCCTATAAAACAATTCTAGTTTTGTACAAAGGCTGTGCTGCTCTGTATTCCTTTTAAGATTTTTTTTTTTTTAATTAACGAGAAAATCCACTCTTCGAACATGCTCCTGTAAAAATTCTAGTTTTCGAGAATAACCACTTGGGTCTTACTGTGTTTTAGTTTCCTATCGCTTACTTATGTGCATCACCACTTGGGTTACTCGCGAATATATGATTGGGTTCTTTGCTCTAGAATTGCACAATGAATGACACAGGACTATCCTCTTTGCCACCTCCCGATAACTTCCACATCCTATGGGCTGACTGGTGCGATAGCTTACGCCCACAGGAGCCTTAGATTGCTTGTGATTATATATATGCTGCTTTCTTTTGGTATCTTTGGCTTAAGCATAATCCATGAGTTTTCCGCCAAAAATCTATAGCTATTTTATGGGTTTATAATAACATGTATTCTATTATATTTTTGGACAGGACTTCAACTACGGAGGAAACATCAAAAAGTGGCATAGGTGCTCCTCCATCTCCATGGGCGTTGCATCGCGAGTGATCATTTTTTAATTTCGTTCGTACTTTTCTTCATTTCTGAGTGGTACTTTATAGACAGCTTTATTATATATTGAGTACATTTACAGTAGAATTTATTGTATGCTGTAGGTATTCTTGTACTTTTCTCCCCTCACGTCAGCGTAAAGCTGACGTGATCTTTTAATTTTACGCAGGTAATATCTTATCCCCCAAAAAAAATACTTGCACATACTGAAAAGCACAGGCATACCATATACTTGTGGTTTCGGGTCATCATACAAGTTTGTGGATTCCAATCGGTGCATCTACATCTTCAGGGTTTAGTCTGTTTCAAGATCCAGTTACACTAGGGTCATATGGTAAAGATTAATTGAGATATCATAACTATTTCGAAGTTACTAATGACTTTGGAACATTGGTTACTTTAGGATATAAAAGGTGCTTAGCACCGGACTTTAATATAAAAGTACTAATAAATTAAACTAAAAATAAAAGTAAAAAATTGTATTATTAATATAAAAATTACAAATAGAAGAACAGAAAGGAAATTGTGATAGAAAAATCGATATATAGCTTACTACTTTGTGATTTACTTGTATATTATAGAATTGATGTTAGATGTCAGTTCAAAGCAGTGAAGCACCGCCTCTTTTTATTTTCATAATACGTTGAAAATTTCAGGACTAATCAATTATTATTACATTATGCGCGGTTGGCTTTGTTTATATCTTGATTAATGAAAAGATATATCTTTTTAGAAATGAAAAGATGTATTTGTCGATATTGAAAATATGCATTCTGTCATAATACTGTTCTCTTGTCCATTCTAATATTGCATCTTTGAAATTTCGGAATTTGTAAATGGATGTGTTCTTAAGCTGTGCATATACACCATCTAATAAGATGGTGTATATGCACAGCTCTGTTTGAAGATCTCAGCATCTGTTTGAAGCTTATTTCCTAATCTATTAAGCACCCACTTTATATGGGACATACATCCTCTGTCCCAGCTCGATGCTCTTATTTTCTAGCCCCATATTCTAAATAAATATTTATATTTTTTTTTTTAAAAAAATTAAAATTAAAATTAAAAATTTTGATGAGATATATAATTTTTATATTGGATATTTTTTAAAAAAATTATTTTTATTAGATAGTCTGAAACTTCAAATCTTAATGAATTTAAATATAATTTTTAAAATTCGTTAAAAGGTTAAGAGTTGGAAGTACGAGAATAACTATTTAATATTATCTAAAAGAATATTTAATATAAAAATTATAAATTTTATCAAAATTTATAATTTTATATTAATTTTTTTAATATATATATATATATATATATATTTATTGAAAATATAAAGACAGAAAATGAAAACACTAGCGATAGAGAATTTCTATCCTTTTTTATGGCTATAGACACATTCAACCGGTACTTTCCCGATTAAGATATATATATTTACACAGTAGATCTGATTCAACACTATTCTGTCCTTCCCAGATCCTATATTTGACCACAGTATAATTTGTAAAAACTGGGTTATTTAATTTATTGCTCCGCATGTCACCCTTTATTTCCTTTAGTTTTCTCGAGATTTAGAAAGCACGAACACTCTAAAATTTCATCCGATGCAGTTTCGTATAGTGTCCGACGGACACGCTATAGATACGGCAGGACACGTTGGAGAAATGTCCAAAAAAAAAATAAAACCAAAAAAATTCGGACACGCCAGGCAAAAGTGTCCGACACGTGTGTCTGAATTTTTATTAATTTTTTAATTTTTTTTATAGAAACTTTATTTTTTTAAAAAAATTTATTGTTAAACAAGCAATATACACTACTAACTGTAAATAGCAGTAAGTAAAATAATATAGTTATATATTCAAATATTATATGTTTTATTTTTATTAGTTAGATTTTTTTTCGCTTAAATTTGTCTTAAAAGTGTAAAATATTATATTATATATGAATTTTATTATTAATATTATTATATTTTGATATATTTAAATATTTAAATCAGTTATTTTTTTAATTATTTATATTTTTTATTGTCGTGTTATAGCTATATCCGTGTCCTATTTTTTTAGAAATTGCCGTGTCCGTGCCGTGTCGTGTCTCCGTACCCGTGTTCGTGTCCGTGCTTCCTTGTCGAAGACTTATATATCAGACTCCTATATTTCAAATTTACCAATCAGCCCCTCAAGTAATTTTTCGTGCATCAAGATCTGCTTGTGACTTTTTTTTCTACCTGTTTGTTTGAACTTTATTAAATTAGAGTTTAATTGAGTATTATGAATACACTTGTGCCAACTTCAGTTTTGCTGCCTCTTTATTTATTTATTTATTTATTTTTACCCGGGGATGTCTGCCACTATCCGGTGTCGAAAGCGCACGATATTGGAATATCTATAGATGGCATTTTCCTTTAGTTAAGGCCTTTTCATTGCATAAGCTCCACTAATTATGTAAATTTCTTTTGGGATTTTGCAGAGAAGATCCTTGTAAAATTTGAACAAATTAATTTTCAATTAAAATTATTAAATTAGTTTTTGAAAAAAAATTTAGCTCGTTCAGAAATACTAATATAGCTTTTTTAAAATATTTCAATACGAACAGTATAATATAAGCTCGACTACTATAAGACAAGTAATATTATAATAACCTTCTGAAATACTTTTAAATTTTCAACCAAATTTTTTTTCTTGAAAAAGTAAAAATGACGAGTTAATTTATACGAATTTTAAAAATCATTAACTCCTTTAACATATTAAATTTTGTTTCATTGCTAAAACAACCTAATATAGTGGGCAGAGAGATCCGCTTGGGGCTAAACAGTGTAAACATTACTTACTGATGTTACAGAAGTTACTACTATAGTTTATGAAAATATCTACATGATTAGGAAAAACAGATCATACAGTATTTCCAAAATATTTAGAACTCATAATTAGAAAATTCTCTAATTTTTGGAGGAGATAAATAAAAAAGTTCATTATATGACTCCAAATAGATCTGGCCATAAAAATAGACCAGCTAAATAGCAGCAATTAGAAAATATATTCGAACTCATAATTAAAAAATCTCTCATTATTCTGGAGAAGATAAATATAAAAGTTCATTATATGCCCTAATGTCCAAAAACATCTGGCCATAAAATAGAAGACCAGTTAAATACATCAATTAGAAACCCAACCAAATCAAAATAACATGCTGAAGGCTCAAAACACTACAACTTTACCGACAGATCTATCAGTACTCTTTTGCAGGCAAACTACTTGGAGTACATCTTGTTTAGATCTTCAGCAAAGGCCTTTCTCACATTTTCTCTCTTAAGCTTCAGAGCTGCAGTAACAAGACCGGATTCTGGAGTCCATGGATGGGGAAGCAATTTGATCTTCGAAGGAATCTCGAATTTCTCCAGACGTGCTTCTTTTGCAGCCTGTACAAAACACCATCATCATAAGAATATGGGGTTTCTACATATCAGCCCCCGTTTCTCTTTTTCCGACCAATCAGTCCCTGGAAATGCGTTTCCAGGCGCTGATTTGGGCGAAACGCGAAATAGGAGGCTGACGCGTTTCCAGAGGCTGATTTGGCGAAACACGAAATAGGGGGCTGATATGTAGATATCCGTAAGAATAACTACGGCTACACAGTACCACAGGGTTTCCTGCGCTTATAGACATAGGCTGTAGAAAGGGGAGGACAATTCCTCGGCAGATGTACGCCATCATTCTCAACTTTGCAGGAGGTGATTCCCATGCTTTGAATACACAGGGTCGATGGCTAGGCATGAATTTTTATCACTCTGCCTAGTTCCCTTCCCTCCTCTATCGTAAGAATAACTAGCTACTATTACTTTTTCCCCCTAAACTTGAACGCATAGAAGATTTGGTTTAATTGCCGAAGATTTAACTAGCGAGATCATATCATATATCATACAGTATGTTTTCCGCTGCATAAGATGGAGGAGACAATCTTTCACTACTGATACTACAGGACATTTTCTAACAAAAGTGAAAATATGATCTTTTTATCAAAGATGAGAACAAAAAAAGTTGTTAATGTGGATGCTTCATGATAGTATAAAGAAATATATTGCATCTTCATATGATTTGCATATGAATTTGTAATGAAATATCCTCAACAAGTATAAACTAGGTTTATCCTTCATCTATTTTCTTTATACCTTTATGAGTATGCATGACGCTAAATCCTATTACAACTTGAGGCTGATTTTAGTATGGGCTTATATTTTATGATAGACCCTGAAAATTTCATGACCACAAAACCTAGGCCATTACACTGCAAGCAAGACAGGATACTAAGGATTCAAGAAAAAGAATTGTTCATAGTACACACCTTTGACAATGATGTCAGTACTTCTTTAACCGCTTCTTGGTTCTGGCACAAGTCTTCAAAATTGTTATATGAAATTCCTTGTTTCTGGGCCCAGTTCTCCAATGGCGGCTGAGCAGGCACAACAAGAGCAACACAGTAACTGTGGAAAGGATCAGCATGCAGCATGATATTCTCCACATAAGGACTCACAATGAGGGCGGCTTCAACCTGTGGAAAAAAAAAGAAGCTTTAAGTAAACTATAAGGCAAGAAAATAAGGTAGCTGCATATAAGTATCATAGAGCAAAATTATTTCATAATCACACCTTTCCAAGAGAAACATATTCACCGTGTTGAAGTTTTACTATATCCTTTTTACGGTCAATGATTTCCAGGCAACCATCAGGATGGATACGGCCAATGTCACCGGTGTAGAACCACCGCATCCCCCTTTCGTCAACCTTTCATAATGACGATTAGCAACTATGTATATATATTTAAATATAATAATGCATAGAATCAACAGTCCTGTGACTTACTTTGTAGACTTCCCTAGTCTTCTCTTCATTATTGAAATATCCTGCAGTAACATTAGGACCTCCAATAACTATTTCCCCACGAGGCATAGGTGAATCAGTAGTCAAATATCCACCTTCTTCCCAATCAACTAACTGAAAACAATTTTTTTTTAATTAACTAGTACTAACAATAGTAGAATGATAATGGTGATTCTTGATTTCTACCATACTATACTCATGCAACAAATGGAGGTTATCTCAAAGAAATGGGCAGTTTAGACAAACACCAACATAATCAAAGAGGCAAACAATGTAAAACTTCTTGATATATTACAAAGAGCTTAGTCGCTGTACAGCAGAAGACGTTTAGGAATTAAGAGTGAGCAGGTTCCTTCAGCAAGGAGAACCGACGATTGACGGATATATAAGATGCAAGAGTGTTTCTAGACAAACTAACAAATAAGATAAATAAGGCTATTCAAAGTTACTATTGAGCACCTACGCGCTCCTACTTCAGAACCAATTTGCATACAGCTTAGAAGTGTCTGTCGTAGGCTATTACAAACATGGATGTTATGATCTACCAAAAGAGCCTTAGAGGTCGAGTAAACAACTTGGGAAGCATCCCATCTTATGGGTTCGTAATTCTAATCATGACATTATCTAGTTAAACTAGGTTGGGTATCGACGTTTCGTGAGCTATGCCATGGTCGGTGTCCGCCCGATAAGCGTTGCGAGCTGCTGTCCGCGGCGGCTACTGTGTTGGCATGCACCGGAAAGACTTGGGGTACGTTGCGTTGCGAGCCGACGGGCTCGCTCATGCCTTTTTATCTTTTCTTTATTATGATGGATCTGTGTTCTCGTCTTCGTTCAGTTTGGCGCATGCTGTGCCGAGCTTGAGATGGAACGGCACGACACGCTGTTTCGACGTAATCACTGTAGCGCGCGGTGGCGAGTGCAGCGCGTCGAAGGAGGTACGTGAAGGATGTTGTACGATGAGATATCGGGGTGGTCCGTGGTCTTGCGATTCACTTGGCCCGGACCTGAAAAATTCTAAGAGTTCCCGACTGCCGGAAGAGCTCTGAGTTTGTGGCGAGGTTCGCGCCAGAAAGCTTTTTTGGCTGTGGCGAGTCCGCGCACCTACGTGTTGTGGCGGGGTCCGCGCGCGGACCTGGTTGTGGCTGGCGCCGCGCGTGCGCGGACCATTCTTTCTCTTTTCAATTTTTCTGCTTTAATTTTTTGCTGGCAAATATGTAATTAAAAGTGTCGCTCATTATTTCAAACTTATTCATCTGATACCATACTTTTTTTAAAAAAAAATTATTTTGTTTCTTTTTATTTTTCTTTATTTGGTGTTGTGGTGTTTTATGTAAATTGTTATTTTTGCAGTTATCCTTTCCATTTATGTAAATTGTATCAAACCAAGTTACCTTTCGAGAAATTTCTTTGATTATCGGCGCGCGACTGTCGGCACGTCTCGAGATCCGAATTTACCGAAACTCGAAACGGCACGGCACGGTAAACCTTGGTAGTAACATTCATAAAAATTTCAACATAATGAAACAAATAGCATTTTAAGCCCCTCGAGGGAGCTATCATGATATAGAAAGACAAACATCATAGACAATTAAGGATGATGAGGATAATATTAATGGCGGTAGTAGAAAGCGTGTTCTTTCAAATCTTCCAGTACCTTAACAAATGAGCAAGGAAGTGGAGGGCCGACACGGCCAACAGATGTGTCATCATATTCAGAAAATGTCCCTCCAGCACAAGTCTCAGTAAGGCCATATCCTTGTCCAATCGGAGCCCTTGCATGAAACAGTAAAGAGATAAATCCCTTCAATGGTTAATTATGCTATGAATTTGTTATTTGGTTACTTCTGCTATGGCAAGTAAAAACGTTCAGCTTAATGTCATGGTAACATAGTTACTAACTACTCACCTTCCTACTGCTTGCATTTACCAAGTTAAGACTCCCACCTAAATCACCTTATGGAAATAAAAAAGAACTAATATAATAACTTTCAGCTATTATTAACTGGATGACGGGGAAACATAGTTCTCGCACGCTTGGATAAACTAATCTGTGCTTAAGTCAAGCAGCAGTTCATAGTAACTATTGCACACATGCTCTGCTTTTTTTTTAAAAAAAAAAAAGATGAAAGTTTGAAGTTACGGGATGTTTACATCATTTAGCGGGGAAATGCCATTTTTACAATTAATAATCATAATTGGCAGAAAGATTTAGGATTTTGTCTAAGACACATTTTGTAATATACTTCAACGCATCAAACATCTTATGCTTCTGATTGATATTTGAGTTGACGTATAATTACTTTCATTTTTGTGACTGGTACTGGCACTTGCGTCCACTGTGATTCAGCAACACAAGTCTATCTCCTGTCGCTTAATTGAACATATTAATGCCAACTTGAGTAAATTTGAATTCGTTCTCACCCAAGGCAAATGTTGATAAATCGTTGGGTGTCCCCAGAGAGAGGAGCTCCTCCTGAAAGCATAAAACGAACCCGGCCTCCCAAGACTGCTCGAATCTTTCCAAAGACGAGCAAATCCCACAGCAATTTCTCTATACCCCATGCACCAAACCAACTCCCATTAACCGCAGATAATCTACGATTATATGCTGTATCAAATAGCGTCTTTGTAAGCCCCCCTTTTGAGTCTACCTGAAATACAATTGAAACAATTAGAAAGAAGAAGCTCCAAGGATAGAGACTCAGGAAATCTTGTTGAAATGACAGACCTTTTTACGCACTCCATCTCGAACTCGGTCAAGAATTGCAGGTACAGCAGCAAGCAGTGTTGGTTTTAAAGCTGAAACATCACCTTTGGTGCCCTTTTTGATCTTATTAGATGTGTCAGTAAGAGTCAAAGGTGACCCATATCCTATTGGAATCCCAGCAGCAACCATTACACCCTACAGGAATGAATTCATAGAGGACAATGAGTAATTGCTAACTCTTCAAGAAGGTTCGAAGACTAACAATACTCTCTAAGTTATTTTATAAAATATGGTTACCTCTGCGGCTAGCTCAAGAATATGAGCTAGAGGCAAATATGCTAAATAAACATCCGCACTGCCAATATCAGGAACAATAGTCATGACAGCTGAAACTGTTGACAAAACATTCCCATGTGACATCATTACCCCCTACATATTGGAGTGAAAAGCAATCAGCACCAAACTATAGCATAAAGATTATACATCTGTTGATTTTAGAAGAACACACACAAAAATTACTTGTTAGGTTCCTTCTATTCAAAAACAGAATGTGAATCCTCAATAAGAAGAGACTTTAAAGATATCTAAAAGTTCATGACTCTTCATCAAAAAAAAAAAAAGTTCATGACTCCACTAAAGCAATTTGTACAAGTGCAGCAAACTGTAACTACAGGATAGCATAGACATGCTTCTAGTCCCAAGTTCAAAAGTCCAGGGACATTCAACTCACCAGTACAAATGTTGCCGTATTATTTGCTACCTCTAAGCCAGAGGAACAAACTTTATCACTGAAAATCATTTGATAAAATCAGTCTGTTGAATAGCCTTGCAAAGATAGTTGGCTAAGGACCTTCAGACATATTATGGTATATATCAGTGTATTACTTTCTACTTAACAAAGAGTGTGTGGCTAAGGAGATTTGCATTTCAAAGTCAAACAGACCAAGGGATCACAAAAAATGAAAGAAAGGAAAACAGTAGCATTGTTAAAAATTGAAACTTGCTAAGTTTAGTTTCGGATTTGACTACGGAGTCGACAGCTTTCGAAAGAAAGCAAAAGTTGAACTTGCTTTATAGTTGAAGCTGCCCTGCTGGATCCAACTTTAACAATGTGAATTCAAATTTGAAGTAGCATGTTATCATGCTAGACTTCTCCTTATGGAGTCAAGTCGAAACCCAAGAAGGGTCGTAGAAACATCTTTTAAAAAAAAAAAAAGAAAAAAGAAAAAGAGTTAAAACACCTTTGGATGAGAATGAAATATAGAATGACGGAAGTGACTGGAGAACTTTAGTAAAATATACCTTGGGCAAACCAGTGCTACCACTAGTGTACATTATGACTGCTACATCAGCTGGGGCAGGAAAATCTGCATCAATAGGATTTTCACGACCTAATTTCTCCACTTCGTCAAACAAGGTGATTGACCAATCTTTCGCGGATGGAATATCGGAGCTCATGCCGGTATCCTTCATATAAACTACACGTTTTACAGTGTCCAGTTGTCCGCTTATGTCCATCAGCTTTTTCAACTCTTTTTGCCCACAAATAACAGTTGTAACCTCCGTCTGCATCACGAGAAGATATTTCTTACAACTTTTCAATGAAGAACACATTTATCACATTCATGTAGCTTACATGAACTATTTAGTACAAGATTACTGAAAATTCACTGCACTTACAGTTGTGCCTTTGCAGATAATAAGCTTTCAAACAAGGAACTTCTGTTTAGATAATACATTATCCAAATCATGAGCAGTTAGTTGTTAAGATGTAGTAAGAGGTCTAGTAACTTATGTTAAATAAAATAGTAGTTGTTTTGAAGTAGAAGGCAAAGGAAATGATTCATGCGCTCCATAACAAATAATATCATGAAAATTCAACACACAGGACAACAGCCCTTGTGAAGTTAGAAAAATGCAAAACACACTACTTAACTGCAAAGAGATAAGCATTAAATAAGATACCATATTACCACGTATTTTGTCGATGAAAAAAGGCATTGAGTTGATTAGAATGTCAACAGCCGAAAGGAAATCAAAATTCAAATTAGGAAATTGACTACCGAACCTTGGACAGAACTGACATTCTACTAGCGACATAACATAAGTATGTGGTTGAAAAATATATATATATATATATATATATATACATTTTGGTGTGACAAAATCCTACTTTCAGTCTCAACTTGACAATATCAGAATTCAGATTATGGCTGTTATCTGACCTCATTTAGTGAATGGCAGAGAGCTTCTTCACCCAACGAAGAATAAATAGTGACAACGGTTATGTTTCTTCTAAAGCAGGCCTGTTTCATTGAAATGAAAGTGAGAAATGGTATTAGCAAAGTTACACGGAATTTTAGTAAAAAGAACATATCAATAGAAACAAAATATGAAAAACAAGCATTACAATGTGGAGAGAGAGAGAGAGAGAGAGAGAGAGAGAGAGAACATTTAATATTCTGATTTAGGGAAATATATAGTGCTTTAGAAGTCAAAATCTAAAATAGAAATAGATTGAAAATTTGATTCAGAACAATTACTCTGTCAGGATACACCTCATACCAGAAAAACTTAGCGAACAGCTATTAATCTTGTTAAAGAGCTTCTTCATAGGCACTAAACTATCTAATGTCTATGAAAACTAACAATAAACACGCAGAATCCCAACATAAAGAAAACTATCATTATATATGTTTGTGTTGTAATTTTAAGGCGTGCAGGAAAATGTACTCATGCAATATTTAGATGTATAATTAAAGAATGAGGATCACTTTAAAACCACTTCTACATAAGAAAACACTCTTGAAAAAAACTGTGATTTGAGTAAAAGCAAGAAAAAAAAAGTTGTGCTAAAGAAAGTCTCCACCACCATGTTGAAAGGTTCCTTAGTCAATTTTGTTTGAGTGAAAGGAACAATAGAGCACTATGACTACACTTAACCAACACGTATGCAATGATCTCCAAGGAACCATCTTCCAGCATTTATTTTCTTCCTCATATATAAAGATACTTCACCATTCAGAATTTATCACTAGCATGGAAAAGCTGAAGAACAAATCAGAAGACAGAAACTATTTTCCATTGTTGGAAATAAACAAGAAGATGATGAACCTGCAAGGCGATTAGCCACTCAGCCCTTGTATCCGCAAATATGGCAACGCGTTCTTGCTTTTCATGGCCAAGCTGTGATAAGCCAGAGGCGAAGTTGCAAACAGCCTGGTAAGCTTGACCAAAGGTGAGCCACTCATACTCTCCCAAGTGAAGCTTCTCAAAAGACTTCCCATCAGGTGAGACCTCAGTGTCCCTCAATATCAGCTTCCGTGTGCCAAGCAAAAGCTTGTCGGCATATGCTTTACATGATCGTTCGAACAGGTCTGCAAGCGTCTGGACCCCGTCCCAGTGGGTTGTCACAGGTGAAGTGAATCGGTAATTACGGATTGCATAACCTGGTTCTCCTCCAACCTCAACTGGTACCCCACGGCTCTTGGGCTTCCTCTTCTTACGCAACAACATCGAGACTATAATCGGGACAGCAAAACCAACTAAATATGGATTCATTATGCCCTTGCTGCTAGGAATTACAATGGCAAGCTTTCACAACGAAGAAGAAACCTCCAAAGCGGATCTGAGGCAGTGAGAAACAGATCGGTCAAGGACATGAACCGAATAAATATACTCATATTAGAAATTATTCAGTAATTATAATAAAAATGCAGCAATAATGGAGAGAACCTATCGGAGATTTTGAAGTTTCGGGGGCGGAGACGTCGAGGAGCAGTTTGGCAAGGTATACGAGGTTGGGATTTCAGGAGGAGAAAGGAGCGCCACAAGCTACCTCCAAATTTCTACTACTCTTTTTCTGGTGGCTTCAATAATTTTTTTTCAAATTATTAGGGTGGAATATGTAACGCTAACGTACGTCGTAGAAATTTTAAACTCACAACATTTTTTATATTATAGTATTCAAATATATGCCTTCTATAAATTATAAGTTTATAACTGTCATGTAATACAAAAAAAAATTAAATCTTAGAAGAAATTTTACCCTATATTGATTTAAATTCGGATAATAACATTTTTTCAGACACAGGCGATCACCATCGGATCGTGCAAATTGCGCTCGGCTTCTATTTTTTAATAAATAAAAAATTAACAATCTTTGATAAACTAGCTTTGCTCCGTCATTAGACGACTGCTAAATTTTACAAAATTGGTTTTGATGGTGCTGCTATCCGATCGAAATCTCAAATCGAGTAAAATCGTGCAAAAATTGAAGCACTCTTTCGAGACTTGATAATTGTGATGACCTTTTGAACAACTTTGTTGCAGTTAAATTTGCTAAAATTGTAGAAAATTAAATTACATATTATGCTTACATTTATCAGAATCATGTTGTTCTTACGTGCTTGGCTTGTTTTTCTTTCTTTTTTTTTGAGTTTTAAAAATTTACTGTATGCAAAATGTATTATATATAAAATATTAATATTTGGTCGTTATTTTCTTTTAAATAAATAAATAAACATCACGGCTCTCACCTTCCTTTTTTGAACCTTGTCGTCGTTTGAGCACAACAAAAAATTTATCAGTCCACAAAAGAAAAAAAAATTTAAAATATATTTTATATAAAAGTTGTAGATAAAATTTACATTTTTGTTAAAAGTTTTTCCACAAATACGGAATAGATATTGACCTCTAAAATTTTAAAACTATTTTACAATCCATTAAATTTTAAAATCTTAAAATATATATCTAAAACTATTTTTTTAAAAAAATAAAATTATAAATTATAAAATTTATTGCCGAACGCGGCTAGGTTAACTGGATGGAAAGTGTCACCATCCAGATTCGAATATGCGTGGGATAAAATCTCTCATAAAATTTTTTAAAAATTTTCTGTATCCCGTAGCTGAAGTTCCTGTTCATAAAAGGCTTGTACTCGGATCCCAGAGCGTCGATCGTAATTAGCGTGGAGATTTTTCACGAGTTTGAGATCCTTACGGAAGCATGCGCTCACATTATAGATTCCATCACGATAATATCAAAAAAAAAATATATATTAAAATCTATATTAATTTTTAAATTCTTTTTGAAAAATCTTAAAATTTTTTATATACGAACTAGTAACTTTTTTTTATAAGTCAATTAAGTAGAATCATTGTTCCGATTTGTAGGCGCTATTAACGGGTCAAGATTGTTACACCAAAAAGAATAGTACAACTCAACCTACGTAACTGGACCAGAAATGTTTTTATATTCCCATTCTATAGGCTTGGACTTTTTCAAACACAGACCGCAGCACGCACATGACAAAGAATCAGAATTCTTTTTTTATAATTAGAAAAAAAATTAAAAATAATTATATATCAGCCCTTTAAAATTTTAATATTATATTTCAACATCTAAAAATATAAAAATGCACGACGTAGTGACGAGCAGCACTATTAACGAGTCAAGATTGTCACACCAAAAAGAATAGTACAACTCAACCTACGTAACTGGAAATGTTTTTATATTCCCATTCTATAGACTCGGGTTTTTCAAACACAGACCGCAACACGCACAAGACAAAGAATCAAAAATTCTTTTTTTATATTTAGAAAAAAAATTAGGAATAATTACATATCAGCCCAATAAAATTTTTCTCTTACATTTCAACTTCCAAAAATACAAAAACACGCATGAGAGCTGAAACACGTAACTTTTATCTTTAGGAGAACTGATATACAATTATCCAAAAAAAGGTACCTGCACTATATATGGGATATATAATGTTTTCGTCCTAAACAGTTGGAAGTAAGCTTACAGACGATGCAATGGATGAACTTTATTGCTCACTAATACGAAATACAATTTCTTTTTGAACTTTTAAAAATTTATGAAAACTGTGGCATGCATAATGTAGCTGAAAAAGAAAATTTTCTTATTGTTAACATAAAAATGATGTGTAATATAACTAATAATTGCATCTAATTTATAAAATTTTATATAAAAAAATTTAGATAAAAAAATTCAGAAAAATAAAATAAAAATAAAATATTTTTTAAAAATTCATAATATCTCAAATAAGTGAAATAACATATAAAAATTAATATTTATTTTACTATGTTTAATAATTTTAACATACTTTATAACGCTTTTAAAAAGTAATTTGAACTGTAAAGTAATATAGTTTACTCTCTGAATAACTTTGAAATTCAAACTTCTTTTTAAAAATATTTAAATATAAGTTTTAATGAGTTGAGCAGAAAAAGTGAAACTTACAGCTACAGCATTATAAAATTTACCAACATTGATCTTATAGTGCAGCTTTGAACTAAATTCTTCAATTGTTCTATAACGCTTGACTTGTATACATTATCTGTAACTATAACATCAGCTCAGCAATTCGAGCCGACCCGATCACGAGGAATAAGTCGCAGTTCAGATCCATGCTTCAGAAATACATTACCTGTACACAAACAGAGCAGTTAAGCAATAATTATCAGAAAATCAACGGCTGAAAACATAGGAATGAAGCAGCACATAACATCAAGTGTGCATATCCAGCAATTTTTTAAAAGCCATCTTCAACCAACCAGTTGAGAAGCATAGGAAATTTCTAGATCATTGTCTAATGGATCTAGTGGGACGCTTAAGGATCTTTCAGGAACACCAATCTAATTGAGCTTGTGTAATACGAAATACATAAGAATATAGGACAATCTTTGTTGTCTTTTTCCTCTCCTTGAAGTATTGTCTTGTCCCAGTTCTAAACTCTTTGTATTTGTATAGTTTTGATATAAATAAAGTGCTTACTTACCAAAAAAAAAAAACATGTCACCATCGAATTGGCAACCTCTTCCAGCAGATTGGCTTAGTATTGAGAGACTAGTATTAATCAAATAGGAGAAATTACGACATTATGTAGCAACAATTTAATTGAAAGCTATCTTCACATAAATTGCCAAGCAACAGCCAAAGCTTGCTGTATTTATATGCCCAACCTTCAACAAAAAAGATTCCATCTATTGTGTATCCTCTTCGAGCAGATTCGCTTATTCTTAGCTTCCCATACCATTTTTTTTTAATTTCTCTTTTTTGGGGGGTGTGTGTGCGTCCCTGTGTGTGTGTGAGGGATGGGGGTTTCATCTCAAACTTATATTCATACATCTTTTGCATATACACATCATATTACTTTAGCAAATATGAAAATATGGCAAGATTTCATAAGAACCTATTATTCAGGCTTTTCTATATGTTTTTGAGCTTGAAATTACAATTGCATCCCGCTCAAAGGTGCCAAGTATCCCCCACCCACTAGGCTAGCAGGCTTTGGCGAATACAAAGTATATGATGTCTATGTGTGGCTATCACCTACCTACTGCCACAGAATACGCCACTCTTTTCCTAAAGCGGCATAAGCCACTCTTCAAAAACAACGATTCATATTAAGAATGAAATTAATTTGAGATGACTTTTAATACGAATTCAACGGTCCAGCAAAATCTCGTGATACAAAAGAATTTGTCTTCCTAAAATCATCTAGTTTCATTATTCCGCAACATGATGGGGAATGCTGCAAACACTACTGAGGCGGCCTTGGTTTCAAATAATGCCTACGGCAGAACACTAACTTCGATGTGCGGCTGGTCATGGGCTTACAAAGGTATATATGAACAATTTCTGACCGAGATAATACTGTACAAAGGAGTACAAATTAATTACTGATGTATAGCAAATTGCTCATACCATCTTCAGAAAGAAGAAGGCAGGAGGCAACATATGCTACTTTATTATCGCCAATCTTCAACACAGAGCCACCATCCGATAGGGCAGACCCTGTCCTGCAGACCGGCAGGTTTCAACTTTCTCAGAATATTGAAACTATGTAATTAAAACTCTACTAAAGCAACCTGGACAATAAAAAAAACTACTAAAACCGTCTCAATAAAATTTCTTCTTGAATGTTGAAATAACTGCATATTTCTCAATATGACATTTGCGTATGATAATAACTTGCAACTGAGTATGGTTAGGAGGACTTTTGCAAAATCAGACGTTCTTATAACTACATGTTCAGACCAATTTTTCTCCCAAACAAAAAAAAGGAAAAAAAAAGGAAAAGAAAAAGGAAAAAGAAAGGGGAAAAGAATGATGAGACCAAAGTCAAATAATTTACAAACACAAAACGTTAGCGTATAATGCGATATTATAATTACAAAAGAAATGTGTTAATTTGTTCGAGGCCATCATCAGAAAAGAGGTTCTGAGAGGCACGGAGAAATTGAAAATTGTTTTTGCCAACCTTCAATCCAAAAGTCACCATCTAATGAAGTGCTTTTGTTCTGCAAATTGGCTTCTATATTAGAATGCAAACACCAAAAAAGGCACATAGAACGTCTAATTAATGAGTATTCATGCCAAGTAACCACACGGATTCGAATCCCATGTCTCCCTTAGGGGATGATTGACACGGTCAATCATACTTTGAAGGAACTTCTTGTTAAGTCCGTTTTCTTACCGTCTGCCAATCATCACCTTCTTTGTTAAAGCTTTCTTTCTCCCCTTGCCTTTTTAAGTGTTGTTTATATCATCGCCATTGCAAGTTTTCAGATTTAGGGTTGAGAACTTTTCACTGGTATCTTCCCAAGGAGTTCTATTCTACATGTTTTTTTTTTGGCTGAAAGTTTTATTCTAAATATAGAGTGCTCGATTTCATTTTCTCCAAGAAAGAATCTTATTTATTTGCTATTAATTTAACTTTTCTATCATCTAGCATTACTTTCTTTCTTCGATATGATTTTTTGGGGAATCACCAAGTAAATATTCATTGTTTTCTCACAGAGAATTACACTTTTCCTAACTGATCTTTTACTAGGAAAACATTTGTAGTTGGATTTTGCTGATAAGCATCAAGAAAGATTTAGTTATCTGTTAGTTTTGATCCAATATTGAATAAACACCTTATAATACACTAGTTCTTACATATTACCTAAAACAAAATTGCTCTGTATAATTATGTTTTGTCAAATTATTTGACAAACATGATTAATATGACTATTAAATAACGTGATGTTAGTTTTAGGTTGCTATATTTTTTCTGTATTAACACTTCTTGCAAACTTTTTTCGCTTTTAGATGGACATAGAACATGAACATATTCTTCATCATGTTGCAAACTGTTTGATGACCATGACCAAGATAAGTCATGTGAACAGCATGCAGGAGCTGCTGACGAGTATAAATATGAGAAGAAAGTCTGTAAAGGTGAAGCTAGGATCAGGACGAGTATATTTATCATCATGTTGTTCCTTCCATTTTGTATTTTGCAACTACAATTAAAATTAGGATTTACGAGTTAAAAGTTAGGATTATGACAAAATTGAGTTAAGGACGATAGAAGTAATATGAAAGAAAAAGCTCCGGCAAGTTGGCCAAAGACGAAATGATATGCGAGGAAAATAAGAAATGGAGTTAGTTCTGGCTTAATAAAATCAGATAAATGTGAAAGGGAGAGTACTATCAGTTAAAAAGCTAAGAAGAAGTGCAATGACGATGACATAAACAAAACAAAATTTGGTGAGAGGAGAAAGAAAGGTTTAATGGAGAAGGTAGCGGAGGGGAGCGGCTAAAGAAAATGGAGTTAATTAGCACGTGTTAATCATCCACCGAGAGAGACAGAGAAGGGGGCAGAAAAGTGGGTAGGGGATTCCAATCCCAACCACACATGCTTTATGACGAAGGTAATATCAACTAAATACAGATATTTGATGCCCATACTTCGTTCATCTAAAATAGCGTTACCATGCAACTGCAAAATTGGTCCAACAAAAGCACAGACTATTAATGAGCAGTCTAATGCACTAGCACAATAGGATTACATTTAGAAGAACACTTACAGCAATTCTTGTGAAGAGCATATACAAGAAGCCTAATAGACTAAAATAGATAGTGCTACCAACTTGCGACTGAAGAAAAAGCAACATGGCAAAAGCATAAAAAAACATACCAGCACTTTGTTGTGGATTAATGCCGACACCATCTGCAAGAGAGAGTACACAAAATAAGCAGGAATGCAGCAGAGTACTTCCTAGACATGGTTATGCCGTTATGGACCAACACTTGATTATAAAATTTAATTGGTGAAAATATTTATCACAACAAATGACCCGTGAACAAGTTCTGAAGTTTGCATTTAGGAATCACATTCTACACCACATAGCAAGGTTGTGAAAAATTAAATACTCGTAAACTGCATCATTCCGATGCAGAAAATTAGCTTGTAGCATGACTATAAGATAGCCACCTGCCCTTCGACTGACAATGCTAGCGTCATGGTTCATTAGTAGTTCAAGAAACTAGCCAAGAATGCGTAAACTTACAATAGCCAAAAGCAAGAAATAAGCTGTTGAGCATATGAACTTTGTAAGAGAGAGGAAGACAATCTAATGAGCATATGAATTCAAAAGTTATTTGAATTTTTAATTTACAGGAAAATGTTGGACTAAGAAACCTGGGTGGAATGATCACGAATAAACATATGATTGGTGGGAGATCAAAGGACTTCAAACTGCATTAGAATATAAAAGCTGCCTATAGCATTATCAATTATCATTTGAGTAGCTGTTATAACTATCTCTGCATTGTAGATAAATTCTATAGAGATGAATGTTCATTATGATCTAATAATGAAGAATGTCCCAGATAAGGAATATTGATAGGCACAAATGTTAACATAACAATTCTAAGCAATCTAATAACTCCTTAGAAAAGCTCAAAACACAAGACCAGTTGTCTACGCAGCTCACCATCTAGTAACTTCCTACACTATGTGAATGCACAGATAAGATTACTGAATAAAGAAATATAGAAAAACAGGACAATCACAATTTACGGTCAGAAAAATGTACTCGCGAGCCGAGGATAATACATTTCCGGATTTTACTCCATGACAACAAAGGTCCAGGTCCATGAAGTGGGCTCAGTTCTGTGGTTAAAAACTGTGCTAGTAAAATAACTTTGTATTAACTCACACGGAGGTTCGGCAACGTTAATTAATTGATAATACAATAACAGACAATTCAAACATCAGATGGTAGATCCAAAACACTTGTAACTGAAACGTGAGACACAATGATAAAATGAAAAGGATAAAAAAAGCTATAGAGAACATGAAGTCGTTCTGTACCGTTAGTGATTATAGCGCTGGTCTGCGGCGGGACCTTAAACTCCTCCGCCGCAAACTTTAGCACGGCTGTGAACGGCGCCGCCTCCGGCACGCTGAAACTGATCTCGATGCCCATATCAACGAATCAACAACCAAATCAGATAGATTTGGCACAGATCAGAGTGTGTGTGTGTGTGTGAGAGAGAGAGAGAGAGAGACAGAGGAAGAGAGAAGGGCTTACACTTTGAAGGGGAGCTTGGGATCGGAGGTGAGGGTGACCTTGAACGACACCTTCCCACCGCTGGCGGCGGCCGCCATTTCTGATCGCTCCCGCCGCTGGTGAGTATCAAATGGGGGAATGAAAGGAGAATCGAGATGAAGCAGAACGATGAAATGGCATTTATCGGAGGAAGAGTGTGGGAGAGTGGTCTAGCGTGAGAGGTACGCCAGGTGGGAGTAAAACGTACTAAAGTAAGCTGGATGCTTTTTGAACAAAAAAAAAAAGAAAAAAAAAGGTTGGATATCTTCCTTGAAAGAGTAATAATGGTCATGACTCGTGCATCCGAAATATACATCCAATTATGTACCAATGATTAAAAATATATATTACATACCCAGAAAATAATTAATTGTCGTAAAACTCATGTATGTTTTGGATGACTTTTTAAGTAATTGTTTATTATTGGTAAAATTTTGGGTCGATGGATGAGATGTGCTAGTAAATTTGCTCTTGAACAGTAATTTTTCCATATATATTACATACCCAGAAAATAATTAAGGCAAATTACTGTTCAGCACCCCTAAGTTTGGGGTCGCGCGATTCAGCCTCCCGAAACGCCACGTGGCGGCACGCGCGCGCTGCCACGTCGGCGAAAAAACGCGTTTTGGGAGGCTGAAAAGTCAAAAATGGGAAACGGAGGGCTGAACAGTAATTTTCCCAAATAATTATTTGTCGTAAAACTCATGTTTTTTTAGATGACTTTTTAAGTAATTCTTTATTATTGGTAAAATTTTGGGTTGATGAATGAGATGTGCTAGTAAATTTGCTCTTGAAAACTACTGGACGAGTGCATAATTTGTCAAATTAAAATCTCCATTGCTTATTTGACAATAAGGGTTAGTTAACCATTATTTTCTTCAACTGATACAACAAATAAAAAAATAAAAAAGGGAGAGTTATGCATCGGATTGTCGTATTACAAAATAAATACCTTATTTACAACTCATTTTTTTCTATTTGAAAATATATATTTGAAATAATCTTTTAAAAAAATTAAAAAAAATTTTGAAATTTTTTTTTTAACTAAAATTTTAATGTGATATCAAAATTTATATTTATATTTTATTTTTTAAAATAATTTTAAATATGTGTTCTGAGATTAAGTCTAAATAAGTTAGCAGATTAATTTTTAGACCCTCTTAAATTATGAGTCTCAAAATATATATTTTATATATTTTTTATTTAAAAACATTCAACATAAAAATTTTAAATCACATTAAAATTTTAGTTTTTATATTTAAAGTTCTTAAAAAATGTTTATGCAATAATTAGATAATTCTAACACAAATTTTAAGATAGAAATTAATTTACAATAAATTCAAAATTAATGTATGATTTACCAAGACTTCAAAAATCACGGCTAATATGTGATTTTTCCAAAATTCTATATGGAGACCCTCATTTTTGGAGCTGTTCAAACTTTTTGATATTCAGCAATTCAGCCCACGCATCCACAACAGGGGTAATGATCATATACACTCATGCGTATCAGATATATCATATGTTTGTGCATACGTATAGTTAAAAAGAAAATATTTATGATTATTTTTAGAAAAATGTATTATAAAAATTATAAATTTTAATAAGATTTACAATTTTTATACGAATTTTTTTTTCAAAATGATAGGTCTCTTCGGAATCCAATATTTAACGGTTTTAAAGTGAGTTCAAAATAGTTTTAAAAATAGTTTCACATTCATTTAAATATAAAATTCTAAAATATATTTAAAATTATTTTTAAAAAAATAAATTAACATAAAATTATAAATTTTATCCTAATTTATAATTTTTTATATCGGATATTTTTTTTAATAATATAATTTGTTATTCGTACGACCGATCATATAGTGATGGGATCAAAATTGTCCACAACAGTCAAATGTGTAGGGATCACAAATCCTCGCGTTCTCTTTAGCTAACCGGTTCTGACAATCAGTTGGCCAGTTTTATCACTAATCATGATTAGTCTCTATCTTTATCCTCTTCACCTGAACCTTGTTCAAACATCCCCGCAGAAACATTATACACCGCTAACGTGTGACCAGCGCACCCACGCTCGCCATTTACTCATTCTCGCTTTTCCCCTTCGCCCCAAAAATGGCCTCTGCTTATCATGCGCCTCTCTGCGCACCGTGCGCCGCTCTCATTCAAACCAGTTTATCTTGCGCCGCTCCTCGATTACCTGAGCTGGTACCGACCCGTTTTCTATCTCGTGTCAGTGGATCCGATGTGCCTCATTTCTCGATCACCGTCGCGAAGAAGCCGCGGAGCTGCACCGTCGCGTGCTCTTTCTCAAATGCTCGTGAGTTAATATTGATGTGATTTCTCTCGAGTTTAATTGTTTGGCGTATTTCTCTTGTAATATTGTGATTTATATGATTTGTATTGATTCTTCTGATCATTGTTACGCCAGCTTTTAGCATTCATTACTGTATATTATTCATTGTTATTAGGATTTGCTACTGTGGTAGGTCAAGTTGTTACTTTTTGTCACAAACCAAGTTACAAGTGAGCTAGAACTTGGAAAGACAATTTATCAAACATCATTCGAACATAAAGTGCCATTCCTTATATATTTGACTGAAAAAGAACAGATTACAACTAGAATTGCAGTAAACTAAGCTTTGAAATGCAAAGATTGACATTAGGAAAGAAATGAAAATTCACTCGTCAAGCTTCTTCTCTCCCTGTCCTTGCGGCTGTAACCCTCACATAGTCTTCCCCTTGTAATCTGATATCAATAGTTACTAAAGTGCCACTCACTTTAACTTGATGTCAGTATTTACTAAAATGTCATTAATGAATGTGAGAGATCAAGTGACCTTGTTTACTTATCTGCAATTGCTACCTGTTAACACCGACCTTGTTCTTTGATTTCATCAATCTCCGTTGACGAGCTTAGGATACTCCTCTTTTTGTATTTTTGTCTTGGTTATATGACAATTTTCATTTGTACTATTTTCTGGAGGTTCTTCATGATTATGACCGGTTTTCTTCATGTGTCATTACCCAATGGGTGCCATTCCAAAAACATGAGGCTGTGGTGGGTGTGGGCCTCAAGGTTATTAATATGTAGCAACATTTCTGGCTAGGCAATCTGGGATTAAAGGTTCATGACATCATGTTCATTTTATTTAGTGTATTTTACATTCGGATTTTAGTTAATATGGATATACTTCTCTTCCAAGTTGTTGGATTTCGCATGTTCTAGGAATACTCCAATAAAGTCAGTTTTTAATGTCAAACACATCCATAAGTAGTGCAAAATTAATTATATGGGAAGTAAAATTGACTTCTTGCTTGTTTCTTTTATTTGGTAAAAGCAAGTGTGCTGGATGTGTCATGTGATCTGGATGTTATGAAAATGTAATCTGTCATAAGTATGAGATTTGGATTTTCCATTTTCTGTATGTAAGGAATATCTTCCTTATGGAGTAACTCGTGTTGGAGTCTATGTCTACTCTATAACAACAACAACCCAGTAAAAAATTATGTCCGAGCGGGTCTGGGGAGGATAGGTGTACACAGCCATACCTTGAAGGAGTTTGTTTCCATATTCAAACACATAATTAGGTTCACAAAAAACAAATTCTCCTGCATTTAAGTTCCTAGGTTTTATATATATATATATATATATATATATATATATATATATATATATATATATATATATATAAGAGAGAGAGAGAGAGAGAGAGAGAGAGAGGAGAGGCCAAAACCCCAACCCAACTTGGCCAAAATATCATTGCATGTCTACTCTATAAGCAATAAATGTTTGACAACTTTAAGGCATTTTGATTTTCCGGAAAGAGAAACACTAAGCTTTTTTTTTTCACAGAATTAATCTGAAATAAGAGTAAGAATAGAGGATGAATCTACCCCATATTCATTCTAAACTTATTCTCTGCTTTGCTCCACAAAAGAAGACACTCTAAGAAGACTTATTGATTTTAATGATTCAATTTACTTGCCTTTGATTAGAATATGGTACATACTCATGTCAAATACCTTATGAACTATTCAAAATTCCAAAACATCTGAAGATAGGTAAAAAGCTGCAACATATCATAATGTTGTGATGAGGAAATGATATCGCTGGTTCAAGCTTGTCTTAATATCATGGATGAACTGATGAAGTGCTTGATGGTTACGCTCTATGCTGATTAGCATGTCTTAAACTGATTCATGATCATATGATTGGCAGACGTATTAGATAATTAGTAATTTGGTGTTACTTTAAGCTGTTATGCATGGTATAAACGACGGAGGTGTTCTATTTGTTTTATTTTTTTTTTTACTTTCTCCAGACACTGTTCCATTCTTTATGGCTGAAATTTCAGTTCGTCGACGGCCTAGTCAATATAGATGTTATTTTGGGCATGTTATAGATCTGTATGAGGGCCTCCATGAAGCGAGAAAAGGCTAGTTGCAGGATATACACTTGCTGTAGAAACCAGGTTTCTTTAGAAAGTCACCTGGTACAAACGAAGATAAGCATGTGAATATTGCTTTACATGTTCATTATTTATGAGCGGGCTATAAGATTTATATTTCTTGTTTGTGCGTTTTTTGTTGAGATTAACAAGGAGAAACTATGTCCACAACCGGTCAATATTTGTGCAACTATCGTAACAATGTAAACCCTCGGCCTAGGATCGCCCATAACCCCAACAACAGAATATGGAACTTCTATGCATGGGAGCTCCCACCACCTGAGAAACTATACCCAAAACCAGTCGATAATTGTGCAACTATCGTAACAATGTAAACCCTCGGCCTAGGATCGACCATAACTGCAACTACAGAGTATGGGACTTCTATGCATGGAAGCTCCCACCACCTTCTTGGTATGCCTTTTAAAATGTGCTTGGGCATTACAACAAAGTGAACTCAAACCCAGGACCAAAGATTCGTGAGCTCCTAATCCTACCATCTGAGCTACTCGTCATGGGTTGCTTGTTTTTACTATTAAATTGCAAGCAACCTGTTAAGGATATAGCACTAGCCTTTTTTTAATTTATTTTCTTTTAACAAGCAACTCTTGTCCAACCTTGCTCTTTGGACCTTGTGGACCTTCCAAAACCTCATCCTCGTGCCTACCCCCTTTGACGTTTTGGCACTGCTTGTACGGAACCTAGGCATTGGACATCGCCTTCGAAATTTGAACCGATGACCTGGTGCAAGGTGACCCTAGGCCAAACCGATCGAGGCATCAGGAGGAGGCAACAATATTTTTGTTTTGTTTTTGTAATTGCATTACTGCTTTTCAGGGTAACCAACTCATTAGTAGGAAATTTGCATGCCTTCTAAACTTTTATTATTAAATTTTATGCAATAGCAAATGTCTTAAATCATAAAAGTTAGTAAAACGCGTGCAAACGGTTCATGAGTTGTTCATGTCTTCTAAGTTAGCACCATCACCAACTATAACTAGATATTCACCACAAGTTCTTTTTCTTGCAAAGAAAGTCAGACGAATCATGTGTACCATGAGGCTGTGCTTATAGGAACAATTAAAAATTCTAGTGAGTTCTAAATCTTATTATCACTCTACTTCCCCTATATAATGGCTATAGCTATTACAGTGCGATAGTTTAAAGCCATGAGGTTCCACCATGCTTTGAGCTTGTTTGGATGATGTTACTTCACTTTCAAAGGTGAAGTTAGAGTTGAACCCAAATCATCTTTCCTTACCCATGTCTTATTTCTTTAATGAATGATATGTTCCCATTCTTGGTCAATAGCGAAGGTGGTTTAATAATAAAACAGATGAAATAAGGAATATTACATGTAACATTTTAGAACAATAAAATGGATGATGAGATAGAGAACTAGGGCAAAGGATTCAGATTCATTAGTTATATTTAACGGAGCCTA
Organism: Xerophyta viscosa; assembly: GCA_002076135.1. NCBI lineage: Eukaryota > Viridiplantae > Streptophyta > Magnoliopsida > Pandanales > Velloziaceae > Xerophyta > Xerophyta viscosa. The sequence continues at coordinate 338,938 of MJHO01000119.1, read as the reverse complement.
GTATTGCTCCGAGCAATAACTTGCGTTGGATCTTTAAAAGACCCCTGCCTTTGTTCTTTTGTGCTTTTATTGAATCTTAGAACACTTCTTTTGCTATTTTATGCAGCTGAAGTTATCACCGCGTGTAACTGGAATGAGGCCGTCTTGTGCAGTGATGTACCTGTTGTTGTTGAATTCTGGGCTTCATGGTGTGGGCCATGCAAAATGGTTAGCCGTGTGATTGATGAGATTGCGCGAGAGTATGCTGGGAAAATCAAATGTTGTAGAATCAACGCTGATGATCACCCGCAGGTTGCAGCATCACATGGCATTGAGAAAGTTCCAACAGTTTTACTGTTCAACAATGCTGAGAAGGTAAACAGCTTCACTGGAACAATGCCCAAGTCTGTTTACGTGACGGCCATTGAGAAGTCACTCTCTCGGTAATGGAACTTCTCGGTTGGTATTGGACCTTTCCTTTGTGCTTGGGTCTAGTGCTCTAAAATCTCATCCACAATTAAATTCACTTTGCACATAGTTCTTGGGTGACATTCTGGACAAGTTTGGGTTTTTCTTGTCTTTCGTTCTGCTTTCTCAAATAACCTGTACTCCAGATTTAGGCACATTTTTACTGCCGTCGAATTGGAGTTATTACTTTTCAATGTATATCTCATTGTTAATAAGGATGGATTACAAATTTATGTTCTATAGGCCACCTTCCACCAAAGTTTTTTTTATCTTTTTTTTTTTCCCCCAATGAGGGCAGGGTTAACTCAAGCCGAAGTTGGGAACTCTCGGGCCTATGTGCATTTGTTTGTCGAATTTAGTTTAAGATTGGTGAAAATGAACAACTGAAGGTTGTAGTTCAATCAAGCAGGTCCTATTTATTTTATCAGTCAAAATAACGGTTGGATATGTGCTTAAGTCTCTTTTATTGGTTTTAACAGAGTTTCTAACCATTCCTTCTTTATATCTTACAAACAATATGTTCTTAAGTAATTTGTTTTTTTCTAAAGGTTTGATTTTTCTATCTATACTTCTTTATTAATTTTTCCACGTATGTGTCAATTGAATGTGAAATGAAAATATTTTTTCATTTATTCGCTTATATATATATATACTCCCACCTCTAGAGCACGGCTCTTTAATCTTTACTTACCGACCCACTGTTTGTATTTCAGGGTCCTGTGCTCTTCAGTTCATGCGTGCATGTATGTGGCCTGTCTTCTGGGTTTTTTCTTTTTTTCTGTTTTTTTCTATGACTATTGAATTCGATTTGTTATCCTACTGTTCGATCATGTACTGACTGAAATGATATATCTTACCAATTACCAATTAGTTCAGTTGTTGTTAAGATTTAAATCCTCGACTCATCTTTTATAAGGGATAGGCTACGGTCATTTTTTAAGATCCCCTTCTGCTAATTTGTTTGACTAAGGCGTTGGTTGATCTCTCTCTTGTAGTCTGTTAACTTCCGCAAAGCTTAATTAAAGGATTAGGGGCTCTTCTGTTATTAAGTCATCTCAGATTAGGGTCATAAAAAATTAAAAATCCTTCGTCCCTACCTCAGTGGGGATGATTTCTTAAAAAGAAAAAAAAGTTAAAGTTAACTCAGTCTTTTTATCCAACAACAAATACACAATTTATCTAACAATATTAATATTTCACAATAATACTAATCTTTTTTCTTTTTTTTTTTGAGAAGAACACAATAATATTAATCTTATCATGCAATATTTTTTGAGGACCAAGATTTTTTTTTTCCAGCGCGAAAGCATTGCTGCACGTGCAGCTGTTCCCTAGCTAAATATATCTGGGAGATTATTCAATCCAAACTTTGAAGGACCCATTACACTTGAGGGGGCAATTTTGCACGTTATTTGCACGTTATTGCCTACATCATCCACAATTTGCACGTTATTTGTAAATTTGCAAATATATGTGATTGCCAGCATACATCCGCAACTATATGTGAACTGAATAGCACGGAAAGTCGGAGCTAGAGAAGAAGAGTTTTTCCGCACCATCAGCTTATCATGCACTATAATTTTACTTCGCCTCACAATATTTATTATGATATACTGCTATTATGGCACGCCGCTAGTACTGAATGATAATCGCTATTAACACACACAGATCACATAAAATATAATACATTGTAACAGTAAACGTTACCTGCCAAACACTCACTATTATACATAATTCTGTGTAAGGATGATATATTGTTGCTACCATTTTTCTTAACTTAAAATAATTCAAGTTGTATTTTTTCACATCCCAAAATAATAAATTTATAATTTATTAATTCTGAAATATAAAAATAATATTTTTCGGATTATTTTATCAGCCCAAAAATATTTCTATTTTCCAGAATATTTCCTTCATTCTCTGTAGTGTAACTAGTGTTTGTCTTCACTCGCCGCTAAGGCATGGCTTTTTCCACTACAGCCGCTTCTGTTCTTCTGTTGCTCCTCCCCGCCGCAGCCGCCGCTGAAGCCCAGAGCGTCGACCACGACGTCACGCCCGCCACCGCCGACAACGCTGCTCACGATTCGTGGCCCGTCGGCTTCGAATCTCACCACAATATCGACGACGGTGAATAAGAAGGACAACAACAGTATTACGCAAGTGTCGAGGAGGAAGACTCATTTCCAGATCACACGGCGGCGTTGCGGCGATCGCTGCTCTCGCACCGAATCCGCTACTACATCTCGTACGCCGTGCTGTTGGCGAATCCCGTCGCTTGCCTGCCGCGCTCCGGCAGATCGTATTATACGCACAACTGTTATCGTGCGCGCGGCCAGTTCATCCCTACTACCGTGGCTGTCAGTGGCGGATCCAGAAAATTACCGCAGGATAGTCAGAATTAAGAACTCACAGCTGCAGCGGTGGCGACCAACGTGTCTCGGTATTTTGATATAGTTAAGAGTAAAGTAAAAATTGGGTTGTCACGGTATTTTAAAGTCTTTAATTTTTTTTTTAAATGGTAATAAATTGTATTTTCGCTTGGCTTAGAAATTTTATATAAAGGATGTTAAATACTATATGTAAAAGTTTACAGCTAAATTATTAGTGCTGTTAAAGAAAAAAGAGAAATGTCTTACACCTCACATACACCAAAAAAATTTATTAGAAAATAAAACAAATTTATGTGAGCATTTCTTTTGAAAAAAAAAAAATAACACAAAAATTATATATCTTAGTGAGATTTACAACTTTTATAAAGATTTACAATTTTTATGTTAATATTTATTTTAAAAATTTTATGAAAAATATCTTATGCCGACTCTTAAAGTTTGACAAGTTTACAAAATTTTGAAAACCTATTCGTCAAACTCGTAAAGTTTTGGCAGTCCCAAAAAACCTATATTGAAATATTTTATGTCGAAAAAAAATTTCAACATAAAAATTATAAATCTAATAAAAATTTACTTTTAATGTTAAAGATTTTTCAACAAATACTTCTAAAACAGATACTTTACTGCTCAAAAAATTGACCGGCAGTGGGTGTAATTTAGTAGAATTTAGGAGTGAGTTACTCGTTCAAGAAAAAAGGAAAAAAAAACTTCCGCACGATGCAGGTGGATTCAAATTCTCATCGTGCGGCGACAGAAACTAACAGAACCACTCCGCCTACGATTATTCTTATGCTGAGTTGTACACAACACTTTATATATATCATCTATTTAATATATATATATATATATATTATAATTATATATATATATATTATATAGAGGCAGCCAAAGGCAGGGTAGTCAATTGACTACCCTGCCAGTGAGCTGCCTCCGCCCCTGGTGGCTGCTCCATACCCGTATCAGAGGTGACAAGTACGTTGTGCGTAATAGGTATAAATAGTTCCGGTAGTTTGAATGAGTGCGTAGTAGTCCTTTTAGATTGAGTCTGGTGTCTGACGAATTGGCACCTGACGAATGAACAATTACTCTAAATAGATATTAGCTCAAAAAAAAAAAAAAAAAAAGGGAATTTGTCATTTATGAGCATATGTACATATTACTCTCGATGCTCTAACAGTTAAAATCTCAATCGACGAAACAAACATTCAATGGAATTTTTTTTAAATTTGGTACACAATCAATTACTTCACCAATGTCAAATTTGTCAACAGTAAATGTGTTGAAAAAATCTGGAGGAAAATACCAAATCAGCCCCCCCCTTTTCAATTTCCATACCATATCAGCCCCTCCTCTCCAAAACAGCCCAAATCAGCCTCACATTCACTGTTTATCTTTTTTTTTTGGACAAAACTGTCCTTTTGTTGCCGACATCGAGATCACCTATTTAGAAGTATTTTTTGAAAACATGTTGAACATAAAAGTTATAGATCTCACCGAGATCTACAACTTTCATGTTTAAAATTTTTCTAAAAAATTTTTCTAGATAGGTGTTTTCGATGTCCGAACTATTTGTAGTAATTTCGGGTCGGGTCGGGTCGACCCGTTATGCTTCCGACCTCAAAAACATAACTTTTGAAGTATTTTTTTGAAAAATTTTCAACATAAAAATTGTAGTTCTTGCCGAGATCTACAACTTTTATGTTCAAATTTTTTTCCGAGATCGCTTCTAAATGGATGATATCGGTGTCTGAAATATTAACGGGTATAGAGGCAATTTCGTCCAAAAAAAACTCCAAACAGTAATCAGGGGCTGATCCGATCTAAATTTAAAATGGGGGATTAATTTGAAATTTTTTAACAGTTGAGAGGCTGATATGGTAGTATCCCAAAATATAGACGGCAGCTAGTCGTTGATGTTGAACTAGTGGCGGGCTACTTATCGCAGCTTTATCGTGAACCACGACAAGACAACGAAGTCGGACGTGTTACTTCTCCGATTTGCAACCTCGACCGTACAATTGTTTGCATGCGCATATGATTTTTTTTTTTTTTTTTTTTAAAGAAAATGGCACTATTTTTTAGAACGAAAAATGTTTGTTCCCTATTAATTTATTAAAGAAATTATTAATATATATAACTAAAAAAAGAAAGAATTTGAGAGTATTATTAAAAAAAATTTAATAAGATCTAATTCATCTTAAAAGTCTTTCGAAAAAATACTTCAAAATAAATATTTTTAAAATTTATAATTTAACGAATTTTAAAAACATATTAAAATTCGTTTCAAACTCATTAATGTTGGAGCTCCAAAATATTTATTTAAAATATAAATTTATAAATCTCATCAAAATTTAACAATTTTTATGTTGAAATTTTTTTTTTAAAGAATATTCACAAAATTGTAGACATGTGTCGAACACGTCAGAGATGTATTTGAATAATCAAATACAAAAATTAGATGTATTTGTTGGACACGCCAGATAGAAGTGTTCTACATATATATCTGCAATTATATTATTATTAATATATATATTATATTATAAATATAATATATATATATATATATATATATATATATATGTATGTATTTTTTAAAATAAAATACTATATATTACTAACAACACATAGTATTAAATAATATAGTACAATTTAATAATCAAATTTTATATATTTTTATTATTATTATTAGATTTTTACTGTATTAAATTATCGAAATATATTTTTTACTATTAAATATATATTTTTTTAATATTAAAATAATTAATATAAATTATTTATAATTCAATTATGCACATGTCTTTTTTGAAAAATTATTATATTCACTATCCGCATTGCATGGAATCCAATATCTTATAGTATTTATAGCGTCCCCGCAACAACCAACTTCTAAATCAATCGGGAAGTTCCTTACCAACTCATTATTCGCATGTTTAGTTAGGACTTAGGACTCCTCGCCTCTCCCTTCATTAATTCGTTGTGACTATATATATATATATATATATATATATATATTTGAGAACACCAAAAAAATAATATTATTTATATAAGAACTTTGTGAATGTTATAGTAATTCAGAAGCCTTTTAATACATACTTTTAAGTTATAAATACTTGGCATTCAAAACATCTTTATATTTTGAGAATAATTTATATAAGTCACTAAATACAACAAGTCCCTTTTTCTTTTCTCTATGTCTTGTTTCTTTGTAATTATCTCATCTCCACAAAATAGGTGGAAATGAGCCGAACCGCTCATTAGCAATTGAAATTCAACTTATTAAATTCGATCTAAATTAGTAAAGTGATATTCATATTTGATTCGATAAGTTTGTGGACTCGATAAAATATTCTCAATAAGAGTATTATAATATATTAAGAGAATTTATTTTTTTTTATATATTAATTTTAAAATATATTAAGTAAGTATGATTTAAATATTTTAACGTATAAGAACATAAAATTTATATAAAATAAAAAATAATAGCATTCACAACTTATTTAAACTAGAGATCAGCTGGAACTAAATTCGAATCAAACTCAAACTCAAATTTGTTTCAAACAAATCAAACCCAACAATACAATATTTAATTAGACTCAATTTATTTTCACCTCTACCTCCTACTCGTTGTTTCTTGGGATAATGACATATCAAGCCCCCCCCCCCCCCCCCCCCCCCATTGTTTACAATGCCCAAATCAGCCATCCGTTTCAAAAAACGGTCGTTTTAGCCTCCCAAACACTGTTTGAATTTTTTTCGGACGAAAATATTTCTGTACCCGTTAACAGTTTGGACGCCAAAAATATCTATCTATAAGTATTTTTTGGAAGAACTTTTAACATTAAAATTGTAGATCTCGACGAGATTTATAGCTTTCATGTTGAAAAGTTTTCCAAAAAATAATTCCGAGCAGGTGATTTTGGGGTCCGAACTGTTAACGGGTCGACCTGTAATTCGCTGAACAGTTTGGACACCGAAAATATTAATTTAGAAGTATTTTTTGAAAACGTTTTCAATATGAAAGTTGTAGATCTCATCGAGATCTACAATTTTTATGTTAAATTTTTTTTCCGAAAAATGCTTTTAGATAGGTATTTTAGGCATCTAACAGTCAGGAGTATTTTAATCCTAAAAAAAATTGAAACAGTAGATAGGGGGTTAAAATAGACGTTTTTTAAAATGGAGGCTGATTTGGAATTGAAATTTGTAATGGGGGGCTGATTTGTCATTATCCTTTGTTTCTTTGAAGGGATACTACCATATCAGCCCCTCAAGTGTTGAAACATCCCAAATCAACCCCCCATTTCAAATTTAGGTCGGATCAGCCCCTGGTTACTGTTTGGAGGTTTTTTTGGACGAAATTGTTCCTATACCCGTTAACACTTTAGACACCGATATCATCTATTTAGAAGCGATCTCGAAAAAAACTTTGAACATGAAAGTTGTAGATCTCGGAAAGAACTACAACTTTTATGTTTAAAATATTTTAAAAAAATATTTCAAAAGTTATGTTTTTGAGGTCGGGATTAGCATTAAAAGGCTCACCGACCCGACCCGAAATTGCTATAAATAGTTCGGATATCGAAAACACCTACCTAGAAGTATTTTTTGGGACAATTTTGAACATGAAAGTTGTAGATCTCGCCGAGATCTACAACTTTCATGTTTAACATTTTTTCAAAAAATACTTCTAAGTAGGTGATCTCGATGTCGGTAATAAAAGGACAGTTTTATAAAAAAAAAGGTTAAACAGTGAATGGGGGACTAATTTGGGCTGTTTTGGAAAGGAGGGACTGATATGATATGAAAATTGAAAAGGGAGGGCTGATTTGGTATTTCCCCTTCTTTGAACCAATGCCAGTAATCATCCAAAACGTACCTGTGTGTTTGTTGGCTTCATATTCGTCTTACGCAATTTAATCCTCAAATTATATTAAATCCATTTTAAAATACTTTATTTTGAATATTTTCTTTTTAATTGACTCAGTCTAAGCGAAATTTACAGCAACAACAACCCAAAGCCGGCTCCCCTGCTGCGTTAGCACCAGGGTGTAGAAATACCGGTGGTGGAGATCGCGCCACGTCAGTAGTACAAATTACGAAATATTTGATAAAATTTACGTTTGTTTATTTGATCTATTTTTATATATTTTTAGAAAAAAATTTAAATTATAAAATTGTATATTTTGATGTAATCTACAATTTTGTAGTTAAAATTTTTTCGAAAAAATACCAAACAGTATGTCAAAAATATAATTATAGTATGTAAAAGATATGATTATATATAATCACATTTTGACATATTGTTTGGTATTTTGTTAAAAACTTTTAACTATAAAATTGTAGATCACATCAAAATATACAATTCTATAATTTAAAATTTTTATTTAAAAATATATAAAAATAGATTAAATAAACGAATAAAAATTTTATTTAATATTTTATGAATCGTACGCATTGACGTGACACGATCTCCAATTTACATCTTCCTACACGCCGGTGCTAACGCACCAAGAGAGCCGGCTCCCAACAACGCCAGACTAATAATTATCAGCAGGTATTATTCTCCTGTTCTTTGCTCTCTCTCTCTCTCTCTCTCTCTCTCTCTCTCTCTCTCTCTCTCTTCCCACTTCCTCTCTTCTTCCTCACTTCCGATCACGATTACAGATAAAGATGAAAGCGATTGCTTCGCCATTGTTGCTGCTTTTGTTGATAACATCGTTATTTTTCTTCTCCAGAGCTGCCCAGGTTCTTCTCTTTGATCTTTCATCTCTAATTATACTTACATTAACCCAAGTTTTCTCACTGTTAAATCAATGGATCTTAATAGCTAGGACAAACATGTTTGGCGGATTCGAACTGCGACGCCGGGCTGCACTGTGAAACTTGCATCGCCGGCGGAGCTGCCGGCATCCGTCCGCGATGTACTCGTGTCCAACCCACCGATCCCAAGACGAAGGTTTTTTATTAATTTCCATTTATTGATGTTATAATTATGATTATTTCAATTATGAGAGAAATCTATGTATCTTAATTGTTTGAATTATCAGGGGAATGGGCTGCCGTTCAACCATTACTCGTGGCTGACAACTCACAACTCGTTTGCGCGACTCGGCCAGCGATCCATGACCGGTTCTCTGATCCTCACCCCAACTAACCAGCAAGACGCCATTACTGATCAGCTCAATGCAAGTACCGCCATTAACATCTCTATAAGCTCTCTTTCTTTCACACATTAGTAGGTAGGTGGGCAATTTGCACAATAGGATTCCTATAATTATCTTTGTCGTGACTGGCCCCCACATGTCATTTGGGCAAGAGTTTTGTTTTTTGACCAATGAATTCGGTTTAGTTCTTATATCTCGACAAATAATAGAATGTATTAAAGATAAGTTCATTTCAACTAAAGATTACTAAAATTTCAAACTCTCGATATATCTTTCTTTTATAATTTATTCAAATATACCAACCAGTACTAACCATATTGGTTATCATTTTGGCAGGATAATTAATGTACCATTTTATAGTGAAAAATGATTCTCATCTAATCTAGGCTTTAAATTATATCTTTTTAAGATGTTAAGTCATACAGAGACCTTCAAAGCTATAATTTTAGACTTTAGAAGAGTTTTATTCACTTATATAGGCCTATTTGTTAGGGAAGAAAAGGGATAATGTTAAAAAAAAATTCTGCTTTTCAAACTCATACAAATTAGTCTATATTTTTATAATAGTTGTTAAATTAACAAAAAACATACATGTATATGAATATTTTTAAAAATAACTTTAAATTTTCAAAACTTATACGAATTAGTCTATATTTTTTATAATAATTGTTAAATTAACAAAAAATTCATATACATGAAACCGTAAATTTTGGATATACTTTGTAACTTTTGTATTTAAAATTCTTTCAAAATTATCTTTAAATAGGTGGTTTATGCTTTTAAAATATTTATTGATTATTAAAAAAATTTAAAAATATATTTTAAAAAATTTAATTATAAAATTTTAAATGTAAACGCTCAGATCAAAATTCTTCTGCCCCTCCAAGGGTACTTAACCTTAAATCACTCCTGCGTCCCCACCCTTCCCACCATTGGATGGAGGAGTGACCCATTCTTTTCATGTGTGTAATGAATCTAAAGAATTTAGCTTTTCTTTTTTTGTGGTAATTAAGAATTTAGCTTTTTGGAAGCAAATTTGTCTGACATGGTAAAGCAAAACTTGTTTGGACATCTACGAATTTAATGGAGATACCGACGCTTTGCCAACCACGTTATCTTTTGTTTACTTACACGGAAGTTGATGAATCGGTTTGATCGTGATATACTTTCAGACGTCTTTTTTTTCCCAATATAAAGTGATCTTGTAATTTAGAAACCATTTCTTTTCTTTAAGGATGAACGTACATCTGGGTTTGCATTGACACTAATCGCTCTATATTATTCGACCCTAATCAGATTTTACTCACCTAGAAAGAGTGACAAATTAGTTCTTACTTATATTGTTCTTCCAAATCAGTCGTTAACTTGACAATTATATAAGCAAAAATATAATTTAATTTTAAAAACTTAAAAATAAAAAGCTAATTTGAAAAGGGCCACTGATTCTTTTATTTTCTAGAAAGCCATCGTAGAAATGGTTTTAGGTGTGAACAAGACCAGGTAGGTATATAGCATATGCTTACGGCCCAGGTCCACACTATGTCCATTACCACCAACTCAAATTTATAACAAAATTAAAAAAAAAAGAACAACTCAAGTAATTTATAAATTTCTGACGTGGCAGCTAGCTTTCTATGTTCTTGACCAAGTAGATGGCACATGTTCTTAAACCAATGATGATGTCAAAGCAGCCAGAGGAATTATTCAACGGCGTGTTAAAAGAAATGGTGAAATTGTTATTTGTTGAATTCTGTTTTCAGGAAGAGCTGTTAGCTGACCACATAACTTAGAATTATAAGTTCTATTTCTAGATTATTTAAAAAAAATTATGCTCATAACTAGTCCATTTTTTGCATAAATATCATAACAAATAACTTCACAATTGGCATCATCCCATATTCTAACAGCCGAAATTTCAATCTTTCGATCTGAGCAGATCGGAAGATCTATATTATCCTCCACGGAGTTAAGAAAATATCAATCTTTCACAATCTTGTTGATTTGAATATGAGACATCCACTTTATAAGATAGAAGTCCTAACTATCCGTCCTAAACGCCATGAACAACTCAAAATTATAAATGAAAGAGACAATTTCAATGTCGTCGCTAATGATAGGACTTTTATCTCCTAATATGGATGTATCAAATCCCAATCCAATAAGCATCTGTACTGGTGATTTGTACCTCTGTATTCTGTAAAGGAGGACACTAGTCTTCAAATCTGTACAGACTGAAAGACCGAAATTTTTTGATATTGAAACATAAGTCAGTTGCACATGTGGTTTTATGAGTTATAATATGAGCCTGTGCCACTTATGAATTTCTGTTGCGAAGGTCGTAAGAAGTGGGTCGGATACGTACAAATTCAAAGTTCACTATCATTACCATTCTTGCAGTAAATTATTAAGTGGCTACTATTACATGTGAAATGAAATAATTGGTATCTTTCTTCCTATAGTTAGCTACAATAAAGGTGGAAATAAACTTGGATGAATTGCTTCTATGATTATAGAAAATAAAGCTAATATTTTGATATTTACAATTCAACTCCCACATAAAGAAGTTAATGTTACACATGAACATCGCCTGCGTAGAGAACAACACCACCTGGTGTGTATATCGTGGAACCACAATTGTATTGAAGACCCGGGTGTTTTTCCGGAGCTAAGACTCTGTCCGAAACTATTCCTATCTAGCTCCGCCCTGGAGGATACCCCCATCCTAGGAGTACCCGCTCACACGTGCGCATGTGGAGCCACTATCAATACTGCTCTTATTTAGAATAGAAAATGCTATCATGTCTTAGACATCTTATTTCAAGCCCTTTTCCAACTCAGATTTGTTTACTGTAAATCCCATAATTACTAAATTTTAATTCAAAATAGTTTGTTTGTTAATATGAGTATCATATTTTGAGAAAGTTAATGAAATGTTTATGCAGAATGGTGTCAGAGGCTTCATGCTGGATATGTATGATTTTCTGAATGATATCTGGTTGTGCCACTCATTTGGCGGAGTTTGTTACAATTTCACAGCTTTCGTAAGCTTTTTTCTTTTTTTTTAAAAAAAAGATTTAATATTATAGTTCTTGTCATTTTATGTTCTTCTGAAACTAATCAGTAGAAAATTTTCAGCAACCAGCAATTAATGTGTTAAGAGAGATCGAGACATTCCTGACTGCTAATCCTTCAGAAGTTGTGAGTATATTCATTGAAGACTATGTCTCTTCGCCGAGCGGTCTAACAAAAGTGTTCAATGCTGCTGGTCTTATGAAGTACTGGTTTCCGGTGTCGAGAATGCCGAAGAATGGCGGTGACTGGCCGTTACTCAGTGACATGATCAACCGAAATCAGAGACTCATCGTCTTCACGTCAAAATCCGCAAAAGAGGCCTCGGAAGGCATTGCCTATGAGTGGAGATACATAGTAGAAAATCAATGTGAGAAGTTAACTGCATCCATAGGGATTTATATATATGGAATGATGTCCTATCAGCCGCTGTTGTTTGATGTGTTTTACGACTTTATATTAAATTCTTTTTTCAAAAAATACTTCTAAATAGTTATTTTAAGACTCTAAAATTTTTACTAAATACAAAATTTTAAATATCTATTTAATATTTTATAAAAAAATTTTGAATACAAACTCTGTAGAGCACAACAAAATCTATCTTGTTTCGTACTCATAATTTTTTTTTGTAACTACTTTTTATATGTGGAAGTGATTTTATAAATTTTTAAACAATGAGGGGCTTATTAGACAAGATTTTGCAAGGACGTTTTTTTTTTTTTTGACAAAACCTTTATATATTCCTCTTACATTTTTCTGAATTAATCTTTGAGAACTATTATGCAGATGGAGATGATGGATTGAAAGACGGTTCGTGTCCAAACCGTGCTGAATCATCCCCGATGAACACACTCTCAAGATCGCTCGTTTTAATGAACCATTTCCCGACGACTCCAGACCTTGCCACTTCTTGCAAGCATAATTCTGCCCAGCTTATAAGCATGCTTAATACTTGCCACAATTTATCGGCTAATCGATGGCCCAACTTCATAGCAGTTGATTTTTACAAGGTAATATTAAAGCCTCAAAAGTATTATATAAACTTTTTTTTATAAAAAAGAAAGGAAGCACAATATCAAGAGCAATGAAAGTAATAACTCTCAGCAACTTCCAAAATACAATGCAGAGAAGTGATGGAGGTGGTGCACCTGAAGCTACAGATGTTGCAAATGGCCACCTGGTTTGCGGCTGCGACAACATTGCTAATTGCCAGGTCAAGTAACTCGACCCTTTTTCTCCTTTTAGGAACTTATACTGAGTCAATGATAGTTCTGATACAATCAGAATCACATGCTGTATATTGCCATGTGTATCACACATCGCGTTGCATCGTACGTGGTTAATATGGTATCAGGAGTCATGATGACTCTGATGAATATCAGTGCTTATCTATATGAGATTTGAACTCTAACTGGGACGCATCATTGGCTAGACTTTCAAATACTAAACTAAGTGTTTGGCCTTCAGTGTGAAGTTCCGTACCGTCAGCTTGAATGATATATGTTCGAGCGCTGACGGAAAGATGTATATATGCCCCTTCATGTCAAATTCTTCTTCTTTTGCATGCTTCTTTAGAGATGCAAAAAAAAGTCCGCGGCCCGCGGCCTGTACCGCAGCCCGGTTCCCGTCGCCGGCCGGGCTGGAAAAACCAGCTGGCGTGGGATATACTATATATATATATATATATATATTAGAATTTCAGCCGGCTCGACGGGCCGCCGGCGTAAATAGGGGCGGGCCGAGCGGCGGGCTGGTCCGGGCACGCACGGTTTGCAACACTATGCTTCTTGAACAAAAAAACTAAGAAGCGTGCATTCAAAATGTGGATTCTGTAATAATTTTTGTCAGTAAGTTGAATTTGTCATGAAATAAGTTACTGAATAATCCAGTTTATCATTGGTGAGCAGGTTAATGGCAGTTTCGGAGTATGCAATGCTCTGCCACAAGCAACAGTGGCTCCAGTTGGCAGCTCTACGGGCACTGCTGGATCAACATTACAGCCGACACCCATGGCTTCGCGAGCCTCTTCGATCCTTCAGCGGAGGTTGCTGTATTATTCAGTAGCACCCGTTGTTCTAATCTTCTTATTTCTATGATTGTAAGAAGTCCTCTTCCATATTCTGATTCTACTACTATTGCTTCTTTTTGTTTTTTTTTTTTAAAAAAAAGATAAAAGATAAAAGGAAAAAAAAAATTTACTCTATTCAACCCAAATCTGTAAATATTTGCAAATACATATTGTATACGGGAAATTCTTCGTAAGTACTAAATTTTATCTCTAAATAGTGTTGCATTCATCCCAACTACAGTTTGAAATAATGACATGGTGCTTGGAATGCCATCTCAAAATGGAGACGATCTAGGCATCAGTTTTCATGCTCCATACATATTGTGGACTGGTTTTGGCCAAAAACTTCTTACAATGATATGGGATTTGAACACCTAATGAGTAGTTAAAAAAAAAAAACGATCTTGTAAATCTAGACGGAATTTGTGGAGAATAAGATGTACAATAATATCTTAGAGGAGGTTGTTTCGTGAACATTGAATTAGTAGAAATAACAATAAAAAGTTGAATAAAACTTGAATTTTGTTTTGATTGGAGTGTGCAATTGCCAATGCTATAGTATGATGCACGGACAACACGGAGCGCTGCTTCTTTTATAGTGCTATAAGTGGGTGCAATTTCTTTCTCGCGCATTCGCATAGCATTGTTATGAAATTTGTAGAAATGAATAATTTATCTTTTAGATAGATAAGAGTGCATTTATAGAAGTACAAATGTTGAGTTTTTGCGATACACTGCTTAATTTTTCTTTAAAAAAAAAAAAAGCTATTTGTAGGTAGTTACGAGACCTATTCATCTCTAATTTTTTTTTTAAAAAAATAAATTGTTGTAACGAGCTTTTTGTCATAGCCCTTTTTTTACAAAAAAAAAAAAAAAGAAGTCTAATAACAGAGGTCATTTTCTTTTTCTTATGGACATGGCATTTTTCTATTTTTTCAATTTTATAATTACAATATAAACACATGAATTTTTTTTATAAAATATCTTCACCTATATGTCCAACCATCAAATAAAACAAGTAAACTATCTGTATATTTAAGTTGACCCTTATTATTCACCCTGGTCAATGTTCATTGGAATCGCTTTGATCCTAATTTACATCAAGCCTAACACAATAAACAACTACAACCAAGTATTATTTGCCATATCACTCTTGATACAAAACAATCCAAAAAATAAGGAAAAGCAGCAGTTTCCAAAAACAAACAACTAACACGTACGCAGACAGAACTCCTTTTTTTTTTAGTGATCTCCAAAGAAAAACCAACATTTTAAGAAACATATGCAAATACTTTACACCCTCAAAGTCAAAACCAAATTAGGAACAATAGATACAGAACAGCAGGACCGATCCCAGTTAGGAATTAAAGTTACCAATTTATCCTAAGTAAATTTCTTACAAAATCACAGCCCAGTTGTGTAGCAACAGCTAAGCAACTTGCAACTATATTATAAAATATAAGATAAACTCTTCGGGAACTAGGCCATGATTATAGCAGACGATATGATGAAACTGAACCAACTCGATTTGACGATTTACGAGTAGCCACCTGCTTTGTTGACACATCACTTCCAGTATTCTTCATGGAAATATCATACTCTTGACCTACTGAAAAAGATGATATAACACCAAGCTTAGTCTGATAGCAAAAAGTCAAGCTTGCGAAGCCATTACTGAATTCTCGGTCAAAATATTCATCTCAACTTTGTGATATAGTCAATCATCACTTGATGTCAAGCCAAGATAAGTGCTGTTTCATGGACTAATCAGACATTCAGTCTATGACTATAACATCACGTTACTCTTGAAGAGCCACCTATGATCTTCCTAGAAAGATGCTTATAGTGATGTCTATTCACTTAACTTTGTCATTTGGACATGCGTATTAATTTCATAGGTAGCTTGAAGATCCCAAAAGCAACTCAAACATATCTTCTGGAGTTAATAATGTTGTACCGCCAATAATCAATTCAACATCTGATCTGCTTTCTGAAATTGCCTCCATGGCTTCGCAAATCTAGCAACAAAAGTATTCCTTACATCAGTTCAAATCCCAGCACCTACTACATATGCTTGATTTTTTATTTTTTTTTTTTAAAAAAAAATCTATGTGATGCAACTTGAAAACAAGAAAAATAGCACTACCCCAACATTATAGCATTTTTGAGATCGATCATAAGGTTGGAAAAACCCAAAAAAAAGCATGAAAAGTGAATGAGGAATAGCATCTTTTTTGGTGTTGTTATATAGCTACTCAGTTCCTTCCATTCTTGACGATCTAAATGAACTCGTAATGGAAGTAAATTAACAACCTCCAGTAGAACAGTACAATTAGCTGAATCCAACTGATTCTAATAAATAAATTGTAAGTAAATGTGTGAGTAAAGATTTAACTCCAAAATGCTCGGCGCTTCATACCTCAAGACAATTGATGCCCCCTACAAGAAATATTAGAAGCACGCTCTGATCACCAAAACTTGGTTTTGCCTGCAAATTCAGGATATGCATAGTTAAGGATATGAAATGGATTGAATTGAGATGCCAAAGCTAAGTGAAGTACCTGGCCAATGCCAAATCTACCAAATCCACTCTTTAGAAACCGCCCAACAGTTGAAGAATGGTATTCTAATCCAGGCAAATCATTCTTTGCCAATAAAGTGATCAAAATCTTATATAATAACCCTTTCCTAGCATAAGCTTCACCGCCAAAGCTTCCATAATCTAGAAGACCTCTAAAGGCAGGGTTTCTCCACCTCAGACCAGATAACTTATGGAAAAGCTTAAAAAGATTATCTACCCTATCACGAAGCTCCAACTTGAGCTGAACATCCCCATATTTCGACTCATTGATCTGGTCAGTATCATCATCACCCCAGTTACCCCAATGATCATCAAAATCATCATCATCAGATGGATCAGCTGAAGGAAGCCCACGCTTTCCAGATTCGTCTTTTCTTGAGTTTGCTTCAAGATCTTTCTCCAAGCCGTGAAGGAACCTGAACCTTGGACTTGTTGGCTTGTCAATAATGGCATCAACTACAGCATCTTTCAGGGAGTGCTCCTCCTCCCATGAAAAAGGACTAGTTGAACCAGATGATGGGAAATTTTCACCGGCCAACATATATCCAATCATCGATAGAAGTAATACATCTTGGAAAGAGAGTAGACTCTTAGATGACTCCTTTGATTTGTCCTTATCATGAGAACTCAACAAGCTACTATTAATGAGATCATGAATTTGATTTGAAAGACTCTGACTGGTATCTCCACAGCTTATACCCAATATCCTTTCAGCACTGACGAACGCATCCCAGTGGGAACTATTAGGTTCAGTGATAGCATTCTCAGCAGCCATTGCCAATTGTATGATCCCTCTGTTCCTAATCAAAGATTTTTCATCTGAAGCTAGTTTGCTAACTATAGCGTGAAGCTCCGAAGCAGTACTCAATTTTAAGCGGCTTTTAATGTTTAAAGGTATCTTCTCTCGCTGCAGAATTTCTAGGAGCCAATTCTTTATCAGCATCAGACCATCTTTGGCTCTTCTGTACAGAAGCACTTCCAAATAATTTGATCCCATATAACTGGAGAAAAATGAACCACTCATGTAGCCATGGGGGGGGGGTGGGGGGGCGGGGGGGGGGGGGTGGTGGGGTTGGGGGGTCCACACGGCCAGTATTTGCCTCCTCAAATTGGTCATCATTCTCTGCATTTTGAGTCCCATCCTCAGAAGAATTCCAACCTGATAAAAAAGCATTGATGTTTTCAGAAAGCTGCGTCCCGCCACCTGCAGCTTCCCCTTTGCTAAAGATTGTATGAAGAGGTATCCTTAAATCAAGCGTTCTACGTTCCACCTTAACAGAAGAGTTTTTGGCAGAAAATGGCAAGTTCCTTGTAGTCAAAGCTGATTTAGTCCTTTCCCTACGCGGCAAAGATGATAGAATCTGATCAATAAGTGAGTCTCCATGGCAGCACGGTGTAACAAGATCTAGTGTGCGGTCAATAAGCAACAAACCGGCTGATCTTTTGTTCCGGCGACCTACATCATATAAACTTGACATGTCTGTTAACATTTTGCCAATTATTCTCGACGTTTCACCCAGAGAAAATATTTCGAGCTTCAAATCCATCTGCATAAGAAAATTAATGACAAAATACTTCTTACGCTTAATTAATGGTGTAGAGAAAATAGAGATTAACGATGATATTATGGATTACCTTGCCAGCCAGGTGATAAAGAAAATTCGCAGTCAATGTTGCCCCAGGAGGAACATCATCGCCATCAGAAGGCATGCCAGTAGAAATAGAAGGCAGCCCAGGGCTAAGTGAATCCTCACTGATAGTTGATAAACATGCTTCTGCTATTGTGCTTTCTGAAGGTAAAACAAAGACTCTTGGTGAAAGAGGACAGATAATCATCGGCAAGTGATTCACAGTGACCAGCAATTTAATAATTTCATGCTTTTGTTCTTTGTGGCTAGGAGCATCATCAGGAAGAGTAATTCCAGCTAAACTAGGATTATTTCTTGAAGCATAATCTTCAGTATATGACATTTGCGGCCCCATGCCTCCAGAAGCCAACTCCTGACGCTGATTCCTATCTGGTGATAGATTTTCCTCGCCAAATTCATTCATGTGAAGTTCCTTCTCTTGGGATTTCTTAACAAGCTCTTCATAGTCTTGGACAAGCAATGATTCGTATTCACAAAAAGCATCAGGTCCAAGAGGTGAATCTATATAGGCAGAGTGAGCTGCCTTCATTTGTAAAAATAGGCTTCATGTTAACAAGTATGACAACATCGACAGGTTGGAAGAAGAATTCGCTAACTTTAGTAAGAGATGCCACAATGTATCTAACATCCGAATCAAAAGTACTAGAAGATAATCAATTGAAAGTAACAAAATAAAACTAGTAAGTCATTTATGTCTTTCAAGAGAAAGTACTATCAGAAAGGATTGGATGAGACATGGTTAGAAAATGCTCCTATAAATGAGGTATAACCCATGCTTTAACCCGCCACCCCACCAAAAAAAAAGAAAAAAAAAAACAAACCTCAAAACAGATTCTGTTGTTTTGAGTACACTAAACTTCCAGTGAAGGTAGTTTAATTAGTAAGGAGGTTTGGAATGCTAGCTATAACAATATTGCTGCCAGAAAGAGTTTATTCTGGTGAACATTTCATCTAGCGAGAGCTTCTAGTAGGGGGAACTTGTTTAATAGAAGTTTAGTGTTAACTAGGGGATATTTTTTATGAATGATTAGACCAATGTTATTTTGAGTTTCTTCTCATTTCTTCTCAGTTTTCTTTATCATGTTTTTGCTCTTACTTGCATTTTCCGTGCACCACATTGTATCTCATTTCCCAAATATATCAGTTGTCATACAATATCGAAGATTTAATCAAGCAGCATAACACAATAGAGGAAAGAGCTAAAGAATCAACTCCGTCATCATTACAAAGCATATCCAGAATTACGTCAAGAGTGTTAGTCCTCATCAGTTCACTCAAAATTTGCACAAGCAGGTCAAAATAGTTCATTTCAGGCCCTCACATAATGCCTGCAGATAATTAAATTAAAGCAATATCTCAACATTAATGAAGTGGAGCCTTTGAAAATAGTGAAGTCATTAAGTAATAAAGCTTAACTGATTTTGCAGGAGAAACTCGACATAAATGAAGTAGAGCTTTGGAATAATGATTCTTTAGTAATAAAGCTTAACTGATTTTGCGGAAGAAATATGACGCATGTTAATCTCATTCAGTCAGAAGGAGATAACTAGTTCTTTCTAGCAAACCATGATTGGTCAAATCAACTAGTACTAGTTTATCATCTAAATGCCGTCCTTGTTAGCTTAAACACAGAATCGTATAAGTAGTCAGGCAAAGTCCTACTTCGTACCCTATCAATTACTGTTAACGTAATTATATAAATGATGTCTTTACAAGGTTTTGTACCAAAATCTCAGTTGCTAGCATAGCAATATGCTTCTTTCACAGATTGTCGGATCAACCCAGATTAGTTTTGGTCGCCGTTAAACCAAACGGAATATACTCTAGTTATGTACTCCTAGTGAATAAGCAAAGCTTAACTGAAAGTCCGAAGTTACAACTAAACAAAATAAGTCAACATCTTACTGATCCGTGCTACGGGTTACAACTTAAATGGTGTAAATAGTCATGATTCAAGACTCGAGACTCCTATCAACTAAGAATTTCTCCTAAATATATAATTCCAACTATGTTTCTCTTATTATATCTCTTGTCAGATATGGACTCTTCTCCACATTTTGTTTAATCGCACAAAAAAATCACAGTTAATTGCGTCTTTTCCGTCTGTGGTTCCATTTTTTTTTTCAACTTTCGCCAAGATCCAATTTGTTAGTTTTGCAATACAACACATTGGCAAAACATAGAAACACAAAAGTAGATACCTCCGAAACAGACGTAAATATACTGCACTGGAGAATGGTACGATGGGTTCCCAAGCAGCGTAGAATGTAACGATGTGCATCACTCAAAAGGCGAGCTGTGATTACTACCATCTTATTTGCTGGATCCAAAAAGGTTGAATTCCACTCTGCAACCTGAATGGCAGTGAAAACTAATAGTAATAGCTCGAACTTTAGCATCAAGAAGAGGCCATTTGATATTTCAACAGGCCATAAGCAAGCCATCTAAATAACATTGTGCTACTTGAAAACATAGTAAACACATCAAAATTTCTCTTTTGGCAAGGATGGTTTCTAAATCATAAATAACAATTTATCTGCCCCATATTCATACTCATATATGCAACATACTGAACTTGGCTCCAAATTTCAAATTTAAGACCATCATTAAAGCACTTCAATTTTCATGCTAATCAAGAGATATTGGATATGATCCCCATCAAAAGGGGTAGGAGAAGACGAATAAAAGTCGGGTAGAACCCTTGAGGAAGATCTTCTCGCTCAACTTCACTGAAGACAAGGTACATTTAGCCGGCCTCATGCAGTGGAAAAAGGTTTTGTTGTTGTTATTGCATCATAGCACTTGTCAATCATAGATCACATTCCATCGACTATTGTACATTCATCATGAAAACAAAACCTGGAAACCGTATTCTTACAGCATCTAGAGGAGACATTTTCTCCAAGCTGCAAATGGCGCGGGCCCCTAGTTCCAGTAGCAAGGGGACAGCTCCGGTTACCTGAAGAGCCTCTAAAGCACCATAATCGAGATACACCAATGCGCCTTCAATCTCTTCCGATATCTGGAAAAAACAAAAAACAAAAATCATATCAAAATTCCTATTGGAAACAATCAAGCACAAAAACAAGTGACGATTTCTGACCTGGCGAATGGAATCAAGGGAAGATCTGATTACGTCGACTGATGCCGCCATGATCGGAGATCTGAGAGCTACGTTTCAGTGAGATTATCAGTCTTTTCTTTTTTACTCCGGCTCGGGGTCCGAAAATGGGAGACGTAAAGTCAAGAACACGAACAGGGAAAGTGTTGGATTTACAAATTACAACCTTCAGCCTCCTTCGTGCTTTGGAATAGAAGGTCGGATTTCATGCTCCCATTTTTCTGCACTTGTCCCAAACGCGTCCTAAATAATGATAAGATATATATATATATATATGAAAATAAGATATATATTTTTAAAAAATTTTAATATATAATTTATAGATTTTGAAAATATTTAATTTTTACATAAAAAACAATTTTTAAAAATTCTAAAATAAATATTTTAGAATTTCAAGAATTTAAAAATTCTAAATCACTTACTTTGAATTATTTAAAAAAAAAATTTACATAACACAAAATATAAACATTTATTTTTTTTTATTTTTTTTTAAAATAATAATTATTATTAAGAGACAGTTGTAGGGACGGATGCAGGAACGCGATAGTAGGAAATCAAACCCTTGGAATAGTTCCATATTATATAATATAAATTGATGTATCCATAAATTTACAATATTCTATTTCTGACATAAATTTTCACAACAATTTCCAAAAGAAACATTTGTTTGCCCGCGTAACCGCTTTACTGACTCCGACATTCTAATCGGTGTCAAAATTCAGCTTTTGGGCCGAACATAGGAGTAATATAAACAGCAAAACTACACTGCACCCGTTTGGCCCAAATTGCAATTTCGCCCCGTTAAAAAAAGATACTCGAATTTAAGATATGCCTAATATTTCATAGATTTCGTTTCGTTATCTTAAAATAATAGTAATAATAACTTTTCGTTATTTGGAATAGTACCATAAAATTGTTCTGCCAAAATTGCGTCGGTACTATCTATAAATCAAAGACAAATGTACGAGCTAATTATAAATATAATTGCCTAATATTTCGTAGATTTCGTTTCGCTATCTTAAAATAATAATAATAATAACTTTTCGTTTTTTGGAATAGTACCATAAAATTGTTCGGACAAAATTGCGTCAGTACTATCTATAAATCAAAGACAAATGTACGAGCTAATTATAAATACAATTTTTTTACGATAATTCAAAAAAAAAAAAGGGGCACCGATTTACTGTCTTGGACCATCATCTCATGGTCCAAATACAGCTTTTGGGCCGGATATTGGAATAGTATAGGAGCGGCAGATTGCAATACGCCTGTGTGGCCCAAAATTGCTTTCGTCTACTTCGCACAATTATCTTCTGATCAATTTTTTTCACTGTGCTTCTAAATTCTAATGATGTTGAAGCGAAACGCTAACCAAGTTTCCTTTTGTCTGTCCAAATAAAAGAACAAGAATATTTATCTTTTTATATATTCATAATTTTAAATTATATTTTAATTTAAAATTAGTCTTATTGTATTCGTTTGTATCTTTTTTTTTAATAAGAATGGAATAAATCGCCAATAAATGCTGAGATAATTATTGCAGAATAGGAAATAATATCTATTTTTTCTTTATCTAGATTATATTATATTATGAATGAAAATCGGCTTTCAGTTGTTATCGATTTTGGCCGCTAGGCTATAATAAAATCGTTGTACATACACAATACAAAACACGTGTAACCCAACGAGAAAAACGCTCCATTTTGTAATCTTGTTAGCAAAGGCAATACCTTATGATCCTCAAATATAGGCATTTGGCCGAACTACTTCACGTATCTTTTTTTAAGATTACAAGAGAAAATTATATCCGTATCTGCTCATTTTGTATGACCATCGTAAAACTTAAATTTTTGGATGGCGTTCACTTCGGTTCTAACCGTCAAACCTTCGCATCCGACTCGTGTACGCTAACAAAGTTCATATATCGGATAGAAAATTGTCCAGTCTTGCTGATACTTAAACTTTTTGCAGACACATTTACTGGTCTGTATCATGTAGAATTAAATTACGCAAAATGCTGGCTTTGAACGCATAACAGTCGCTCGCTGTACGAGTGTCCGGCCACACGCGCTGCTAGCACGGGACAAATTCATGCATTTTATTCTTACTTCTAATATTTTCTTCAATAAGTGAGTCTCATTCTTCTTTTTGCCTTTTTTTTTTTTTTGGAATTATTGTGAAAAAATTCTATTCTTAATCGGCCTACTTTGATCTGGATGAGTCAAAGCCCGTGTTACTTACCCTCCATGCGGTACAGATAAGATAAAGGAAAAAAACTAGTCACCCCAACAAATTATCCAACAAACCACATAAAATTAATCTCCACCACACACGCGTTTTGTGATCCGCATAACTCCCTCATGTTCTGTAAGAAAAATCGAAATTACAGATATACCGATCGTAATGTGTGGTCTTGATTGTGCCACGTCAGCATGTGTATTTATTGTGTGATTTTTTTGAGGGTGCATAACAAAGCCCTAATATAAATACCCCACATCTTTGACGGGTGGCGCTTAGGTAAAAATTTCAACCATCCGTCCTGGACATCCTTCGGTTCTTGTTCTTGTCATTAACCCCCTTCATCACTTTCTTTTTGTCTTGAAAGATATAAAAAGATGTTAAGATGAAACAGAGTCACCAACACATGCTCATCCCCATATATATACGCCTAAACATAGATCCAAATAGTTTTACAAAAAGTAGAACTGATCTGTACATGACTTCGTCGTAAAACTGAGAAGACATAACGAACGTTGCATATGCCGATTTAGGAAGCACATATATACACATCTTAAAATTTTGAATCTAGATAAGCCTATCAAATGTTATCTTCTAAGTTTTGTAAAAATTTTCCACCTTGGTAGCTTATCTTTCTGGTTGTTGCATTATTTCCCGTTCATTTCTTCCGACTCTCAACTGGTTCTGGAACTCCAGGTTTTTGTAGTGGACTGTCCGTAAATCCTCTTCCACGGTCCCGCTCATGCCCCATGCGACGATCCTGAGACAAAGAAAAGATATGCAGTAAAATTTCAGTTTCCGCATGTTACATGAAAAATATGTTTATTTTGCCGTAAAGTGGGTAAAGTTAGAATAGATTGAGCCTATATAACTCGGGCTCTAGAATATTTTACGATAAAATTTTGCTACTACATCGTAAGGCATCACAAACGAACAACAACGTATACTAACAATCCAGCTTTTTTTTTTTTTTGGGTACTGAAAAGCATTGGCGCTTCAAGTATTACATTTGAAAAAAAAAAAACGAAAAGCCAAGTGGATTGTTGAAATTGCTTAAAGCATGTGAATATTATTTTGGTTGCAAAATCATATTTTACAATTATTCATCTATAAAAGGCTAAAGTGAAAAATGTAGATAGTGGGGGCAATTCAGGCATACAGGTCGAGACATGTGAATATATGTTCTTTTTTTTTTCTTTTTTCTTTTTTTTGAGAAATCAAATTTCGCAATATGTTCATCAATAAAGAAGCTAAAGTAAGAAATGGCAATTCAGGTATAGAGGAGGGTCATCAAATGATCAACCCAAACACGACCGGATGTACAATCAGATTGACCATATTCACTCGAATGACATGATTAACTTGATCAATTAGCATCTAAAATTAATTTAAAAAGATGAGCAAATGACAATTTGCCACAACTAGAAGATAAAATATTATAACTTATGGAATAATAGCTTAATATAAAAGACGTGAAATAATGCATACTCGTTTAGTTTTTTGAAAAATTTGCGGTTAAGCAAGTAAATCAGGTAGCTTGGGTCAATGAGCTAACCCGACTGAACTTTTCCAGGTCCAAACTGGGTTGACTTGAAAGTGAACAATATCTATTACCCCTCAACCCGAATCCAAATTTTTCAGGTCGGTATAGCGTTGGGCTATCTGATTGGGTCATGTTGCTCACTTTTAAGCAAAACCAGAAAAGAAGAAAGAGAGAGAATGTTGATTGACTTACATCTTGGTACGGAAAATCGTCAGTCTCAAGCATGTGGATAAGATGCCCCATCTTGGGCCTCTTTTGTGAATCGGGGTCTAGACACTTCAGTGCTACTAAGAGAACCTTCTTCAAAGCCCTCGAAGAAGGTTTCTCAGACATTTTCGGGTCCACAATTCCATCAGAATTTCGATTACTGACCATCACCTTTAACCAGTCAACCAGGTTAACCTGCAAAAACAATAATTTAATTCAAAGAATTAAATTTTAACTCTTTCATGTATTCATAATTACACAGACACAAA
Organism: Xerophyta viscosa; assembly: GCA_002076135.1. Lineage (NCBI taxonomy): Eukaryota > Viridiplantae > Streptophyta > Magnoliopsida > Pandanales > Velloziaceae > Xerophyta > Xerophyta viscosa. The sequence continues at coordinate 313,192 of MJHO01000119.1, read as the reverse complement.
CACTAACCTCTCCAGGTTGTCTACCATAATCTACAGGTGTCCGGCCAGAAACTATCTCCATAATAAGGATTCCAAAACTATAGATGTCACTTTTTTCGTTCAACATACCCGAGCTAGCATATTCAGGAGCGACATACCTTTTAAATTCAAGAAAACATAATATGGTTAATAAAATGCAAAAAAAAAAAAGAAGCTTGATAGAATAACACAGAAGCTTACCCAAATGTTCCCATAACTCTTGTGGTAACATAAGTCCTCTCTGCACCCAAGAGCTTCGCTAGTCCAAAATCAGATACCTTAGGGTTCCACTGTTTATCGAGTAATATGTTGCTTGATTTAATGTCACGGTGAACCACCTTGGGTTCAAGTCCATCATGCAGGTACATCAACCTGAATTTATAGCCAATATGAATATCCAGTGTAAGATAAGTGTTTGGAGTGAGATGCTTTTAGATTTCAATAAAATATACAGTCCGCACCCTTTGGCTGTTCCTGTAATTATTTTCATTCGAATGTCCCAAGTAAGTGGACTGATAGGACCCACATCCCCATGCAACCACTGCTCTAAATTACCATTGTCGACATATTCATAAACAAGCATCCTGCAAAGTTTTATAAAAGCAAAGTCAAAGACAAAGGCGAACAGCGTTCTAAAGATTAGAACTTCCAAAATGACATTTTTCCTGAATTACTAGAAAGAAATAGTCATTAAAAAAATATTGAAGAGGGAAAAGTGGACAACAGAACTACCTATGAGCACCTTCAACACAATAGCCTAGTAATCTAACCAGATTCTTGTGTCTAACACGCCCGATTGCTTCCACCTCAACTTTAAACTCCCTCTCTGCTTGGCCTCTAAAGACGCAAAACAGACAAAGTTAGATGAAAGAGCAAACAAAGAATTCCAATGATCTAAATTCAAAAATAGAGTACTGTATTTGCTGCCATTATGATGCTTACAGATCACAATTTCTCAAATGTAGTCGATGAAATACCATATGAAATGTTTAAGCTTACAGAGTTTTTTTTTTCAATTCTTAATATGTGAAGACTGTTATATTCCCGATTTATTATTACCAATAAACATAAAATGTCCAAAACATATTACATCCAAAACAAAGTTTCAAGTTTAAGCTCCTATGTTTGTCATAAGTTATCCACACAACCTCCTAATTTATTACAAAGCGCCAAACTACGTATTTATTACAAAATGCCAAACTTAGAAGATTATATCTAATTGAGGACAGCATAACAGAGATGCCACAAACAGATAATTCATGATTTATATTTCTGACCAGATGAAATGTTTTCAGGAAGAAATTACTCATAACATCAATAAATTATGCAATTTTCAATGTATAATTTCTTTCACTACGAATGAACATTAAATATGCTATAACCAGAACATTATGGATAATGAATTACGACATAGTTTTAAGAAACAATTACACCATTTCTGCAGCAAGTTCAAAAACATATAAACAAAACAAAACCCACAAGAACCAGCTTATGAGAGAGAGTTATACTGATTAAACAACCACATTCTTATCCAATTACTGATAGCCATATGCAAAAGAACAAATTTTAATCTAACAATTAACAAAATATCAGAACTTATTAGTATACCTATTATTGAGCAAATTTTTTACAGCAACTTGAGTAGCATCAGCTAACACTCCAAGATAAACAATCCCGTAGCCTCCTTGTCCAATCACATTCTCAGGATCAAACATGTTGGTCGCTGCCTGTAGCTCACGAAGAGTGTACCAATGACCCCATCCTAAATGCGAAACTTCCGGAAGCACCGCTGGAGTCCCCGGATCACCTCCGCTCCCATGCGACAATCCTCTGCCGCCGCAGCTGCCCGGATAAGTGATTCTATGTTCCTTCCCTGTTTCAATCAGAATTCTTTCATGGCGGAGCAACGCCTGGCACTCGGTAGCGGCGGCCGCAGGGGATTCCAAGTCCGACGACGGCGGTCGCTGGAGAAGGTCCGCGAGCGGCGTGGTGGCTGCGGCAGGGGAGGGACCAATGTGGATCTTAGGGATATCGCGTGGGATTTCTACGATGGCGGCAGCGGAGGGACCGCGGCGGGGTTTAGAGCGGTGAGAAGTGAGCCAAAGAGAGAGGAGGAAGAGAGCGAGAACAAATATCGCGCCGCAGCCGATGCCTATGACTACCCACAGCCGGAGACCAAAGATCGCCGTGCGTTTTGATAGCGCGTCGTTCGGTGTCGCCAGCGAGCTCGGCGGTGCTGACATCAGTATGATGTTATCCTACTGTTCTTGTTGTTACCAATGCTGCTTGAATTATAGCTTAGCAAGTGCATATAAGTAATGGCGTCGAGCAGAAGAAAGATTTAAGAGAGAGAGAGAGAGAGAGAGAGAGAGAGCTGTGGAGAAGAAGCGTAGAGAGTGGTTTACAGAGAGAACGGAGCTGTGTGAATGGGGGGCTTCCATGGTATGTATAATCCCAATTTTCTTTAATAATGAATTTTATTTAGTACTTTTAATTATTTTTATATCACCTAAATTTATTTATTAAAAGATATTTCACCTTAGATCTTCATGGTCGCTGATCTGGTAAAACTACGGTGTCGTTCAAATTTGAGATAATTACTAAATGAATAAGCAAGAACAAAATTTTATTTATTAAAAGATATTTTATCTTAAATTTTACTAGTTGAGCTGTAGGATACAAAGACAGTCGACCAAATAAAAAGAACAAAAATTTCAAGCTTGACAATTACGTGAACAAGCTTTTTTAAAAAGTTTAATAAAATTTTAGTTAGAAGCTTCATGAGAAAGATTTATTTACAGTTATACATTATATTAATTTATTCATCAAAGTGCTAAAAGTGTAAATCTTTGATGATATATCAACATCAACGTGACTAAGTTGTTGCCTATCTTATAATGTCCTCATTTTCTTTTGGTTAGTTTACGAACATGCGGGCGAATAAGCTCGCTTAAAATTTTATTAATTATTTAATTAAAACTCCAGATCAAACTAGGAATCAATTAAGTTAAATGAAGGTTTATATATATATATATTATACTTGGCCGGGCTCTTTTATATTAAATGAAGGTTTAAACATGCCTAAATTCGGCTCGGCTCGTTTACGACCTTTAGTAATTAGATAATATTTTCTTTTGAAATTATCGTGGTAGAATTCATAATATGAGCGCACGCTTCTGTAAAGAGCTCAACTCACAGAAAATTATCACATCCAATCTCAATTGATGCTCTAAGATTCAGGTACAGACCTTTTATGAACGGAAACTCCTACAACTGAATACAGAAATATTTTCAAAAAAAATTTTGCGAGAGATTTCATTCCACGTGGACTCAAATTTAGATAGTGACGCTTTTTGAGATACCCTCCATCCAGTCGAACTATTCGCGTTTAGCTACGTAGATGACCATTTTTATCCCAATGTTCCTTCATCATAGCAGAAACAAGTCCCAAGCTTCAGGTAAAAAAAGATTGCTTGCTCTCCAATTATCTTTAAACAAAAAATTGGTTAAAAGCTTTTGCAATGTCATCCATCAATAATGAATGTATGATAGGGCAGTTATTTGGTTTACCGTCCATATTATCCTACCAGTAGTAAACTACCGGAATCGACTCTTTAACGATCAATTATTAAAAATTATATTATATTGATCCATAAATTTTTTTTTTTAGTTTTATCGTTGAATTCAATTTGGATTTCAACCAAAAATTATATATATTAAGATAAAAAAAAAAAATTTAAAATTATGATCTATGCTACATAATGAGTAGGTCGTGGTCTTGTTACAACATTAACATTGACCTATAATTTAGAACAATCAAATACGATGCTTTATGATAATGCATTCTAACAAATTTATAGATAATTTATTGTGATTACTAAATTCCTAAATTTCACCGATAATATTAATATAATAAATAACAGTTTAATTATAATTCTGTTGCTAAAAAAGTCAAAAGGTTCATCATTAATAACACTAACCGGTAGGAGGAGATCCGCCATTGAGATGCGGGCTGCAGCTAATGAGCGACGAGCAAATAAATATATTTTAAATTTTATAGTAATAGTGGGCCTCCAAGTTAATATATACTAGCAAAAATATCACCCACAATATGTATGAATTTTTTTTTTAAATTTTAAATTTAAAAAATATATTTAAAATATTTAATGATCAACAATTTGAATAGCATCTTGATTAATGGTTCAGATTATATCTCGAAAGATACAATATGGATTTTTGGATTATGATCAAGATGTTCAATCTAACGGTTTATGACTTATCTTACGGAGGGTTATTTTCAGCTCGATCCGAAAATAGCGTGTATATATATATATATATATATATATATATATATATATATATATTATTATATATATACTATATAAAATATATATATATATAATGGTAATCTTGTCCAAGCCCTTTTGTCCATGGAAGAATTGGCTGAGTTTAACGTGAAAATGTCACTTGATTGGTGGAACAGACTATCCAAGTCCTTACATCCGCTCAGAGATTATATGAGACAACTTTTTACTAAGACTATATGAAACAATCAGAATGTATTTACTATTTAGTATATCAGAATATACATAATATGTATTTAGATGCACTACGTGTGGTTATAATTACATACAAAAAATAGTATTTTTGGATTTTATTCACTGTGCCGAATAAAAAAACATAAAGTTATGATCTAATTTTTTTTTAGCCAACCAAAATGATATGGAAAGAACACTCGAGTTATTAAGAAATCAATTTTTTGTCTCAAATCACATATGCCCCATAATTCAAAATATTTTTTTTACCCTATTGATCCTATGACATAACAGATTTGTTCTTGTCAAATTAGTTATTCTCATTTTTTAAAGAAAAATAATAAGAATAATTTTGTCATTTTATAGAACGAATGAATTTAAAATTGATTTTAAATTAGAAAAATACATTTTGATAAATTTGAGTTATAATGTGGTACATTTTGCTAAGCCTCATTATAGTAAAACCTAATGTATGGCTTACCTACGTAGCTAATCCTTCTAGAAGATAACAAGCTTTTTATGCCCGCGCTTTGCTGCGGTCATTGATTTTTTTTTGGGTATATTTATAGAGTTAAAAATTATATTAAATTAAAAATTATATTAGTATTTGAAATTTTCGGAAGAAATGATACTTTCAGAATTTGAAATAAAAACTTAAACTAAAAATATTAAAATTTTATGTTTTTACTGATATTGATTAGTATAATTTTATAATTTCTTAGAAAAGACTTAAAAAAAAAAAAGTCCACTAGACAAAAATCACCACTAAAAGATACACAAATGTTCAAATACGATATTTATAGTTATATGATCTTATGTTTAAATTTAATAACCTTACCTATCAAACGGTATTAATTTGTAGAAAACAAAAAGAATAAAACTGAAATAAGATATGTTCTCTTCAATAATTAGTAAGATAAGATTCACATAACATCTATAAATTAAAATTCGTTACATTTAGAAGCCTCAAAATATTAATTTAAAAATTAGCATGAAATTTGTCGATCTCACCTAAACCTCCAATTTTTATATTAAAAATTTCTAATTATTTTGGCTTATTAAATTTCAAATATTAACGGTTTCAAAAGCAGTTTTAAAATTCGTTTCAAATTAATCCGTTACACTTTATCTATTTAAAAGAATTTTTAACAAAAATTTTAGATATAATTTAAATATATAATTTTTATAATGATTTTTTTTTCAAAAAAACACTCTTAAACTTTAAAAAAAATTCCAATATTGCTACAGTATTTATTGTTCACTGAACAGTAAATACTGTAGCAATCCTGTAGCAATCCGGGGTTGTTTTAGTATATAGTATAATCCCCTCGTACACCACATACATGCTATATTTTTGCTTGGACCATACTTTTATTTTATTACCATATTATACATACGTGGATCATATTTATATTGTACATATTCGAAACAATTTCTTATCCTGTAAATCCATATGACAGCTTGTCTGTATATTTACTTTTTCAGGCCGAGACTCCTACCGAGATTAAATAGCAGCTCCACCGCAAAATTTTTTAGCCGGCATTTTAGTTTCACAGGTACTAAAATTAAAATCATAGCATCAAAAGAAAGATGAGGTAGGCTCGTCAGCTTTAATTATCAAATGAGCCCATAGGGTCATTAGTGATATGTTGCTTTAGTCATACATAATAGGAGTATTTACTTTTTTATGCCTCTATAATTTGAAATATAATTTTATATACTTATGAATTTTTAATTATTGGAATATAAAAACACAAATATTCCTACATAATGTGATATGGTTGAGGTGCAGTTTTCAGTAACATACGCCATGTGTACTTATAAAGTTAATTAGGAAGGGACGTGGCGGATCCGATATGTGTCCGGATGTGACCGAAGAGTGTCGTGTCTGACACGTGTACGGACACGGACACGTTAATATTTTTGGAGTATCGTACTACGTAGTTATGGATTTGTGTTCTGGTACTTTTTCTCCTGATAAATGTGTCTGTATGGATTTAAAGTACGAAAAATGCCGAATCAGCCTCCTATTTTTGAGTGTTCGCAAATCAGCCACCGAAAATGCGTTAACCAGCCTCCCTGAAAATACGTTTTAGGGATTTGATTTGTGCGAAGAACGAAAACGTGGGACTGATACGCAAAAATCCCTTTAAAATATCAACCGATTCTATAACCACTTAATTCAGCTTTATTAAACCTATAGGACTATTTTTTTTATGATTGAAGTATTACTGGACTTGGAGAAATAGATCCTAGGGTGTCTTTAGTAATCAGTCGCATTAATGGCTACCTAAATCAAGGGAAAACTTTGAGGATCGAGTTCCCTGCAAGTTGCAACCATTACATACTATCATGTTTTACACCTATCATCAAAATATCTATTTAAATATATTTTTTTTAAAAAAATTCAATATAAAATTTTAGATTTCAATAAAAAATATAATTTTTATGTTAAAAATTTTTCTAAAAAATACTTCTACATACATATTTTGGGACTCCAAAATCAATAGATTTTAAAAATTATTTAAAAAATCCGTTATGAACATATTTTATCCGTTAATTTTGGAATATCAAAATATTTACTTATAAATATTTTTGAAAAAAAAATTAATATAAAAATTATATATTTTATTAAATTTATAATTTTTATATTAATATTTTTTTTTAAAAGTAAAGACCGTAGTACAGACATTGAATAACATTTATAACACGGGCCACTTAATAATGAAGGTTTACTTCATATAATGAATTCTTAGTTCCCTCCTTATCACAAAAAAAAAAACTATATCTTTTCTTTTATAATCAGGTCAGGTTACTGTCAAAATCTTTCATCCCTATCTATATCGGATGATGATTTCAAAAAAAAAAAAAGAAGAAGAAGAAGAAGAAGAAGAAGAGAGGTTATATAACAAGCTCCGTTCCACCATTACGAAATAATAATATAGAACGAGGTGTAATTATTAAATTTATGTAGGATTGTCTAACATCCCTGGTAGGTATCTCCCACCTCTGAACTCTCAGGATAAAGATAATCTATAGCTAGTAAAACTGCAATGAACGCGAGGAGCAAGACGATGGATCGTCGGCATACAAGCAACCGTTTTTTTTCTTGTTCTTGAATACAATCAGTCGCGCGCCTATACGGGTCAGACTTGTGAAAAATCTTTTTTAAAACTTTAATATTAAAAAAAATTAAAAACTATAATAAAATATAAAAATTAATATGCTATTATTGGCACGGCACGGTTGGCACGTCTCTAATTTAAAATTTACCGAAATTTGATACGAAACGACACGTAAAACCTATAGCAACACAGATCTAGTTAATTGATTTAAAAAAAAATCGCATCCTGCGGGCATAATTATGTATGTCTTATCATTTCTAGCGTCTGTTCGGTGCGGGGCTGGATTATTATTAGAATATTATCGTTACTGTCTAGTTGATTGATGAATTCAACAGTCTTGTTAATAGTACGATTATTACAACATTTAAAGAATCAAATAAGATACTATAAAAACATGAAGTAGACATGCATTTATGCTGCTGTGATAACTGATAAGTAGGCATTTACTTTAGAAATGAATGGAGTCATTATTTGGCATTTACTGCTTTGATAACCTGGCATTAAAGCTTCTTTACTTGGAGTAATTACATCGACTGCGCTCGATATGTCATCATCCTATATATTAGTATATTGTCAGTTAAATTTTAACATATAGTGCTGATCAGATATGTCAAATTTTAAAATTCACAAATTGCTCGAAAATTCCAAACATTCGTACTTAAATACTTTTTACTTAATTCAAAATCTTTTAGTAATTTTTGAATTTCAAAAAGTTGATCTGTCTAGTAAGCAACATATGTCAAAGTTTAACTGTGTTGTCCGGATATGTCGACGGTGGGCACTAGAAAATTATATCCCTTAACTTGAAATTCTAAGGGAGAGCTGTAGTTTTCAAGTTAGGGATTATACCATATCAGCCCCCAAAGATTTTAAAAGTACCAGATCAGCCCCCCCATTTCAAAAATCTGCCAAATCAGCCCCTCAAACACTGTTTGAACTTTTTTTGGACAAAAATATCCATATACTCGTTAACAGTTCGGACATCAAAAACATCTATCTAGAAATATTTTTTGGAAAAAATTTGAACATGAAAGTTGTAGAGCTCGTCAAGATCTCTAACTTTTATGTTGAATATTTTTCCAAAACATACTTTAAAATAGGTGTTTTTGAGATCCGAAGTGTAACCAGCTCAACCCAAAATCGATGAAACAGTTTGTACGCCGAAAATACCTATTTAGAAGTATTTTTTGGAAACATTTTGAACATAAAAGTTGTAGATCTCGATGAGACCTACAACTTTCATGTTCAAAATTTTTCCAAAAAATGTTTCTAAATAGATGGTCTCGGTCTCGGTGAAACGAGAGTATTTTTGTCCGAAAAAAATTCGAAACAGTAACGGAGGGGCTGATCTGTCTATTTTTTAAACAGAGGGACTGATATGTCCAAAGAATTCAAAATGGGGGGCTGATATGTCATTATCCCTTCAAGTTATGAGTGTAGGAAGCTTACCCAACCTTGAATGGCTCTGAGCTTGTCAAGTGAAGGTAGTGGTTAACACGGTTTACCTTCAAGGAGCAATAAAATATGATTACATTTACAGAAAATGATATAGCAAAAGATACTTGAAATAAAATTGGCTATGTATGAATAAAAGACCACCCCTAATGCTAAAACTTGATATATCACTAAATGACATATCAAAAAGACAGTCTTACATAACCCGTGGCTCTTTATCATACCTCTATATATTTTCTTTTCTTTTTTTTTTTTTAAAGAGAAATATTAGCTCAGGCCGCCTATGACGGATGGTTCGAACTTTTATCTAATGAAGTAGATGTCTCAGGTTCAAATCCCGCAAATGCTAAGGTTGTGGAAGATTTATCCCTTCTTTGTCCCGTGGAGTGTAATATGGGCATATGGGACGGTGCCACCAATGGGTTTATCTGTTACGACGGTCGTACAAATTGGACCGATTACGGGTAAATTTTTTTCACGATAATCTCAAAAAAAGGGGATAATAAGAAAGTAATATTATAAGTAAAACTAGGGTAGAGATTCATGCATGCTTTTCCAAGGGAAAAAAAACACTTGAAAAGCTCATCAACATATTGTGGCACAACATATCCCCTCTTTAATTCACTGAAAGGATGACAACACATCCACTCTCCAATCTATAAATTGGAATCAAACAATTAGCAACAATATGTTAAAGCAACATTATTTTGAATTTGAAATTATACCTATATTCAAATATCAGATGAAACAATATGAGGTAGAGGAATGTACTAATACAGATCGGATATAGCTGTTGCCAGGTTGAGAAAATCTGGAAGCTAGATGCAAGAGTTATCATACGGAATTCATCACGGACACGTGTGGAAAACGTATTTCACGCGGGGGGAAACGCACTTCCCATGCGCGCCCGTGATGAAGTCCATGCCTGCGTGCGTGACCTCAAGCATCGCCCTTATCATACATAGAGAAGTCTCAACTCGCACGCGAAAAACCTTTTCAACACGCGTCTATGATGAATTCTGTGTGCGCGTGCGTGAGCTCAAGCATCGCCCTTATCATAGATAGAGAAGTCTCAACTCCTTGTATAAAGTTCTTTACTGTATATGAAAGTAGCCAACAGGCATATACCTATAGAAAAAAACTACGCACCCCAAATAAACCACACATTAAACCATTGCTACCTTGTTAACCGATATATATATATATATATATATATATATAAAGCATGAAAGAGCTAGTTTAAAAGAAAAAAAAGTGCAATGCAAGGCGTGAAGAGCTTGCCTTGCAAGATGCATACCATTGCTACGTTGTTATCCGTTACTTTTGCAATTGCTAAAAAAAAGAAAAAAATAAAATAAAATGAGAGCCGTGCGAGCTAGCCTGTGGGCTAGCTCAGCCCGCATGGCCTCCATGAGCGGCTATCCGTCGACTAACCCACACTATCGAGTTGGGCCACAATTCAACCCGTGTGTCACAAATTACACTTACATCTCTACAAATATGAGCCTTATTTTGTACATGCCACTCGTGTCACCTCATCAGAGGAGAACAATGAATAAGACATCATCTGAATATAAGATCTTTTTGTGTTTCCTTAAGTTCTTAAGCTTGATAATGCTGCAAATAACATTTGAACATATGAAGCACAGATACGGTCTTACAAATTCAAGAACACGACACGACATGGAACACAAAAATTCGACAATTCTCGAAAAGTCATGTATACGACGCCACAAGGATACTATTTTTTTTTCACTATTATAGCTATCAATTGAATTAAACTGTAAAGATATTGATATGTACTGAAATATTTGTATCTACAAATAAACTTCTTTAATTATCTTTCACTAGTTTAGTAAAAATTTACAGGAGGTGTCAGAATTTTTATAAACCTGAGTTCTTATAAGAATATGGTTACATACATTTTGTATTTGTAAACCCTCGCATCTTCTTGGCTAATAGTTTTTGAGAATTTGCACTAACTTTCTAAGCCAATACAATAAGCATCCAAGATTATATGCTAATCGATGTTTTCGGTCAAATGTCAAATATTTAATAGAATAAACAATTAGATATTCATGAACATCTAAATAACTACCTCCTAAAAATATATTACAATTTATAGTTATTTGGATTTATCTATTTAAAAGCTCTAAAATTATCTGATGTGGAAATATGCTATCAAGGCTCAGCTTACTTGTGCTAAGGGCTTGAATTTGAGCTGAAAATAGGTCTAAAACATCCGCAACTCACACATCTAAGGGACGTGATCCTTTTACACTCACAATATTGTTGTGATGTTTGTATTTCTCATATTTCCACATTGATTTCTTTAGTATTTTCTGTTTCTTTTCATTTATCTTCCTAACAATTAATTTTAAAATCAGACGAAGGTTGAACAGAAAAATTGTCGATTTGTGATTTTTTTTTTTTTTTAAATTAAATTGTTTTAATCGACTGTTCAGCCGTATATTCGAATTTTGATGTATTAGATCCCGTAATTGGTTCATGGTTAAACCGATTGAACCGGTCAGGCAGGTTCCTATTTCACAATACTGTTTGTATGAGTAACCTACTAACTACTAACCTTTGTACTTGGAACCTAACAGGCCATATAATGGAGGCCCAAACCGTCTTAAATTGTCAAAACGCATCATCGGACCCAAGTAAATTACAAATTACCCAGTTCTTTGTCTTTTCCGTTGTCCGGTCCGTGGAACGGCAGAAGTGAGAACTGGATACGGAGGTCTAGTCGGAGCCCTTCGTTTCACGTGTTACATCAGATGCCAATTTGGATTTGATATTTTTTGACCACCGTTTTCCACGTGTCGGGTCGATCTTATCTGATTTGATCCAGATTCGACGCCTTCTGATCGCTATTCAGCTCTAACTTTTACCACCACAAAATAGAAATAATTCGTTTTCAGCCCACCCTTTCAAATTTGCGAAATTCATTTTCAACCCCTAAAAATTGTATTATTTTATTTTGATAATTATATTAGTATCTTTTGAAGCAAACATTAAAATTATAAATTTTGATAAAATTTATAATTTTTATTTTATATTTTTTTAAAAAAACATTATTTTTAAATATATATTTTGAAGCTCCGGAGTATTAATGAATTGTGAATCCGACACGTTAACCCGCTGAAATTTTAAAATCTCAAAATATCTATTTGTTTTTTTTTTTAAATGTTAAATATAAAAGTTGTATATATCACTAAAATATACAATTTTTATATTAAAATTATTTTAAAAAATACTAATTCAGCAGCCAATTGTACGGCACGATTTTTTAGGAAGGGCCTAAACGGAATAGATAAAAATGTTAGAGCTAAATGCAGCGACCTTTGTCCCTGCACGGGCTGAAAAAACACGCGCCCAAAAGCATAACAACGTGCACTGTTAATCTTTGCAAGCAGCTATGAAACCATATGACAAAGTTTATATAGTCAAAGTGGTGATTGGAGTTAATTTTACAATAAGACTTATTAAATAATAAAGATAATACATTGATAGATTAAATTGATACCAAATTGGGTATGGTAAGGTTAATTAACCTGGGATCGAACCGGGATCTAAATCACAGCCTGCCAAAAATTTTGGTTAAAGAAGCCTAGCCAATCTCAAACAATCTCTGGTCATTGGCGAAACCTATTAACCAATTAATGATTGTAGGCTCCAAAAGATAGCTAGATTGCTGGTTAAAATAGTAACACATGATTATATTTATATTTGATCATGTTGATGAGCGCAATCCACCTGTATATGAGCGGACGAGCGCCCACACATGTCCGACCTTGAAGAAACGCATCACCGTCCATAAATCACCTCGTGACCCTCATCAACAACTAGGAACGGACACATCGAAAGAAATCCCTGACAAAAATAAGTCAACCGGATGAAACTATATCCAATAATCATTTCACCAGAGTAATTTGTAAGGAAAAGGAGAACATTTCATGGCAATTTTATGGTCAATCCAAAATATTATCATCTATTTGTTCATGACTCCTCTCACCAGCCCTTAAAACCACCATTAATGAGCGTTACCTTAATTTATTTATGTAAACGTATATTGTTACAGCTGAATTATGTAAATGTTTTTTTTTTAAATTTACTATATATTCTGATATCTATACTTGCTAAGTCTCTTCGTTAGTAACACATTAACTTAGTATTGATATTTGGGGGACTTGCATATCATCCATTTTACGGTTTCAACTTTGCAAATTAACCGCTCATTTTAAACACGTTTATTTTTTATACCAAAAATATTATTTAGAAGTATATCTTTAAAAAAAAAAATAAATAAAAGTTGTAGATTATGTAAAATCTTTTGTTTTTTATATTCAATTTTTTTTTTAAAAATAGTTCTAAGCATATTTTTGAAATTTCAAAATTTTAGCAAATTATCTACTAATCCGTTAAAATTTTAGAGTTTTAAAATATCTATTTTAATTTTTTTTTAAATTAAATAATACAATTATAGATAGTAAAAATATCTACTTTATATTCAATTATTTAAAAAATTTATTTATACAGTTATTTAAAATATATTTGATTTACTTTTTTAAAAAATTTGAAATAAATGGTTGATTTTCACATTATTAAAAGCTAGTATGGCATTTCTCTCAATATTTTAATATGGTAATCATGCATCAAACAAAGCTCATGGCGCCATTGATTCGAGCTCGAATCTGCGATTAACGGAGCCCAGATACTGCGAGCAGTAATTTTATATCCGAAAGCAGCGAAGAATTTCGTACGCGAGTGAGTGTTCCGATAGCAGTCAAAGCAATGGCCGTGGTGGTTGATGCCGACACGTGGACAAGAAGCAAAGATACCACGGACGATAAGTTAGCCCGATGCATGGTTGACTGGGAACAACTTGAGGTCCGTGTGGCCCACCGTCCCGCCCACTCGTGCACAGCGCGACGCCTCCTTCTGTTTCGCATCCACGTCAGCAATACACGAAGGTCGATGAAATTAAATCGAACTGTTCAAGAATAATTTGAACTCGAACTCATTTGAATTGAACTTGAATTTAAGCGTTACCGAGCTCAAGTCGAATTTGAGCACTAATTAAATCTCGAGTAATTAAATGGACCGAGCTTAAATTAAGCTCTGGTTGATTCGATTCAAACTCGACTTAGTTAGTAAAATCGACTCAAATTCGAGTTTGAGATTTTTCGATAGAATAGAGTTAGAGCTCAGTTTCTCAAACTCGTTGAGTTCGAGCCGGAGTTCAAATTCGAGCTAAACTAATTGAGCTTAATAGCACTCTGGTTTGAACTTGACTTGTTTTTACTTCTACAGTAAACTAGACATGTCACATATTTATATATATTATTTTTAAAAAAAGTACCAATATTTAAACCAAAATATAATTTTGAATCAGTATAAAATCAATCAAAATATTTTAATAAATAAGATATAACAAATTAAGCTTAATAGCAAAAGTCAGATGTCAAATTAACAGATTACAGGTATTGCAAATAAAAAAAAAATGTTATAAATTTATATGAAAAACGCTATAACTAAAAACTTTGAACCCCAAGTAATTCATCTTCTTAAAATATTTTTTCGTAAATTAATTTATGTACGTGTTGAGTTATAATTAGTTGAGAGAAGGTGTGCGGTGTTTCGGTCATGGCCGGGCACGGTCTCCAGAGACATCCGTACCCCGCCCGGGGCCAGAGGAGAAGCTCGCGAATAAAGCCGGATGGACGCGGGCCAGTAATTTGACCACGATCCACGAACAAGATGTTTGACCGTCCAACCCCCACGAATCATCAATCACGACTGCTGAGCCTGATCTCGGGAGGGGTAATCCATCCAATGCAACGGCTGTGATGGACCGGATCATGATGTGGTCTCTACTCTACGGACAATTAAGTGCCGACATTCACCAGGCCCGGAGGTCGTTCGGCTAGCCCGCGCAAAATCCTACGCAACTTACAGTCTACATTTGCCTGGCATAAGAGACAAACACGGCCTCCGGTATGGTGACCGGATCATGATGTGGTCTCTACTCTACGGACAATTACTGCGATGAAAGTTGCCGTCATCCATTCAATCCAATGGCGCCCACGCCAAAGAGATACAGTTCGGCTGCCCGCGCAAATATCCTTAACGCAACTTACAGAAGTTCGTGAAGGATTGCCCCTGGATATAAGCAATCGAAATATCAAAATCTTCACTTTGATACACCTAAAGCACTGGACGAAGGATAACCTTGAGCAGGCACGAAATAGGGACGCTGCACGTGCGGCCTCACCCATAAGAGCGCCCCCGCTCGCCCGTGTCTGCAGGTTAGGAGAACATACATATATTACATTAGGCTTTAGGTGATATTTGAAGATACCCGGAACAGAGGTAATAGAGCGATTGGCAACTTGTATAGAAGTGCACGGTACATTGGCGGTGTCCTAATCTCGCGTATCGGACGTCCGTCTCTTTGTTCTCCACAGTGGACAACATATCTCACTCTGGATTCTAATGCTCCGAACATCTCCATAATTCATGAAAGCATAGTGATTGTCTAGCGATTCCTCAAGGTATAGACCTATACAGATCACCGGGCAAACTTTAATTGAGTGACTCCAAATTATTCATATAGAAACAATTCGAACCTTAATCGTCAGTCCGCAATGGGACTGGCGCCCGAACGAGTGTGTGAACTATCAGACGTGCGCCCTGTCTCACCGGAATAGAATAAAATGTAGCGAGGCTCGCCGCGACCCGTCTTGGTGGACCCTTGCAAGTGGCCCACTGATCACCCGAAACGCGCCCAAACACACACACATGTCGCACTAACAGTCAACTCCGAAATCCTGAATGTGAATAGTGTCGTGCAACGGGCAGGCTAATGGTCACAGCACCCGTTCGTTTCGGTGTTTGAGCGTATTTCCGACGCCCAAGCAGCCCGCCGACCCCGCCGTCGTCCGCCAGCTCGTTGCACAAGCTTCCAACGCCGCCGCTCAATCGGACACACGCCTCGCCTCTCTCCGTCGACTACGTGCTCTCGCGCGCGAGTCCGAGAAGAGCCGCGCTGTCGTCGCCACACGTGAAACACGCTCTGCGCTCCTCGCTGTCGCCTTTGAAGCCGCCTCCGATGAGCAAACAATCGAGGCTCTCGGAGTGCTCGCCGTGCTATCGCTTTCGGAAGAAGAAGGCGTCGAGGTTGCCGCAAGGCCCGAGTGGCTGGCGAAGTTATCGACTATATTAAGAGAAAATCACTCTGTGGAAGCGAGGATCAGCGCCGCCGTGGTGCTGGAGGCGGCGGCGGCCGCAGGAGGGCGCGGCGAGGTGGGGTCTATCGATGGCGTCATGGAGGGGCTCGTGAGTTTTATAGAGGAGCGCGGGAGCCACCGGGCAGTACGCACGGGAGTGCGCGCCCTCTTCGCGCTCTGCCTAGCGCGAGAGAATAGAAAGAGAGCGGTTGCGGCGGGGGCGGTGGCGGCATTGGTGGGAAAGCTCGGCGAGCTTTCCGGCGGCGAGGCGAGCGCGCGCTGGCGACGGTGGAGCTTCTCTGCCGCGCGGAGGGCGGGAGGGAAGCGGTGGTGGCCGAGAGCACGAGGGGGGTGCGGGCGCTTGTACGAGCAATGGACGGTAAGGCGTCGGAGAGAGCGGCTGAGCACGCTGCCGGAACGCTGGCCACGGTGCTTGTCGGAGAAGAGGCGCTGCAGAAGGAAGCAGTATCATCTGGGCTGCTCAAGCAGTTGCTTTTGATGGTTCAGAGCGGCTGCTCCGTCCGCGCGAGGCGTAAAGCTCAGGTTCTACTGAAACTCCTTCGTTCGGCATGGTGCGAAGAGTCGGCCGCCGCCGCCAACTCCGATGACTTCCTCATGGCATTCTGATTAATTATCGTCCAAATTTGCAAATCAGTAGTTCTATTCATCAATCATAGCCAAAGGAGAAGATGAACCACTTTCTTTCCGATAATGGGAAATCGATCATTAAAAAAAAGGCTTCGAAAAAAAAGAGGGTTTTGTTTTGGTGGTGTGGATTTTGGTTTTGGGGAGGATTTTGGTTTGTGTATGTAAGGTTTTTTGTGTATGGATTTTGATTTGAGATGATCAAATAGTCAATTACTTTTAACTTCAACTTCGAGTTCCTTTGCTCTATGATCGTGCTTTTTTTTTGGAACTTCTACGTATTTTTTGGATATTTTTGCTGTGACTGTGATCAGATTTTGGAGGGGGTAAAACCGTAAACTGGTTGGTTTTTGTGAGGATTCCTATTGGGTGGTAAGTACCATGGGCGCACGGGCAAGCAAGGCTCCCAAAAGATGTTGTGCTTTCCTGGTCGGTGCAGAACGGAATGTCGTCCTTCTCCTCTCAGACTTTGAGATAGATAGCGTGCTGTGTAGTACATGGAAAAAAAAGGAGTGAGAAAATAAAAATGTTTCCCATTTTCTCTGCACATTTTACTGCTAAAGTTTATAAAATTTAAAAATACTACGATATTTAAACAGGTTCAAAAAATAAAAATTAATGTTAAAATGACCAAAAGTCATAGAATACTTATTGACATAATATATCTCCTGTATGCGGCATTAATAAGAACACAAATAAAGCAGATAAAAATAATGATTATTATAAAAATAGGTAAATATTATATGTAGCATATATAGGTGCTGTTTGGTTAGATGAAGTTGGAAGTCGCAGTTGAAATGCTGCAGTTGGAAGTGCTGGGAGTTGTATTTTTCTGATTTTGTAATGCAGTAGGTCTGTTTGGTTTGATGCAGTTCGAACTGCTGTTTGGTTTGATGCAGTTCAGCAGATATGGTAACTCGTGGTAGAGTTACCCCTTTTTGTGATTTTGAAAATATTATAAATTTGTAATTATATATATAATGTTGTAAAATTTGACAATGATATATGTAATAAAAAAAATGTATTGTAGTTAAAAGTGTTATTGTGATATTTATATTTTTTCAAGTTAAAAAACTTTGAAAATTGCCTTTTCAGTGGTATATTTTATAAGCTTCCTCTTGTTTAAAAAATATGAACAGAAAATTCTCCTAGCTTCAATTTTAATTTTGACAAGAAATTTAGACTTCGTATGTTTCCAGCGAATTCGACGGGAAAATCTACAGCGGCATGGCGGAAGCAGAACCGCCCCTGGAGCGGATAGCTTTGCCGACGTGCTGCTGCAGAGCGGCAGCTGCAGAATCAAGCCCTCTATTCCCGCCAGCGAATGAATCGCCGACGCGGACGGCGTGGTAGCCACCTTTGCGGTAGTCGTCGATGCCCTCGTCCTCCTCACCCGACGACGACGAGCACGACATGGCTCCGGCGATCTCTCGATCACAATCGAGTGAGTGATGAATAAGAAATTTCCAGTTGAGAAGGAGATAATGGTGATGATGGCGACGATAGCGATCGCAGCAGTCGGTGAGCGGAGCAACACGAGCGAAGATGGCGAACCACAGCAAAAACACACGCGCTACAGTAACAGCACGGTTGCAAAATCGCGGAATTGCAACTGCGGCCTTTCGGAGCGTCGTTCCAACTGCAGCATTTGGACGCCGAACCGCAGCATTTCCGCGCGGGTCCCACCCAACTGCGGCAAACCAAACGCCCGCGCTGGATGCGAACTGCAGCATTTGGGCGAACTGCAGCAGTTGCGGGCGAACTGCAGGCAACCAAACAAGCCCATAGATTATCTATTTTTTTTATTCTAACTAATTGCTTACTACAGTTGGTATGCGGAAATTTTTTGTTAATTTTTTGATGTTCATCCATAGTAATATCAATAATCTTTTTTTTTTTTGGTTTTGGTCGAGTTTGATTTTTATCCTATATATCAATTGAAAACGGTATATGTTAAAATAAAATACCTCCCAACTAGATATTGCTGGAACTTAAATCCATATTCTTTGATCACTATGATATTCTCATTCTCAGTACTGATTGTAGAATTTGACCCACTTTTACTAACTCTAGTTGTTATTTCATGTGTTGTTGTTTTTTTTTTAAAAATGATGAATAACAAACTTTTTTTTTCTTGGATCTATCAATACTTTTGAAAAAGTCGACTTCTCTTTCAAGTCTAAATTCAACATGATGTTTGCTTAACCCCTTCAATCAAAATCTAAAGGAATTTGTGTATAAAGCACTCTCTTTTTTGGGTCTTAACCACTAACTTTAGTTTCTATCATACATCTCCACCAAATATTGAGCCATAAATGGTAGTTATTTCAAATCGGATATTACTGAAATTCGAACTCCTCTTCATGAAGGATAGACCATGGCCTCTTCATAACAACCAGGTCTGATAATCAACTGAACTAATACTAGTTGGTTACATAGCACTCTTAAGAAAATGAAGTATTCTTCGAGCAATGGGTGTAAAAGCACCATTTTGAATTAAAGAGATATAAAAATATAATTTTAAATTATGGGAGCATACCAATGTAAATGCCCAAAAAGAAAATATAATGTTAGGGAAGGCACAATCATGCAAAGTATTTTTAAGCAATGTATGCCTTACACAGTCCTTTCCACTTAATACTGGATTAGATAAGATTATAGCAATCTCTAAAGCGAATAACAACTTTTTAGAGCCCAGTCTCTGTAAAAGTCCGTGGAGAACCATAAATTCTATAACTTTAATATAGAAAGCGTTGAACTGTAATTATTTTATTGTGATTTATATAAAAAAAAATCTAAAATATGTCTAAAGGACCACCGAATTTGTATAAAAATATATATTTTGAACTAAAACTCTAGGACACATCAAATTCATTTTTGATATTTTTTGAACATTTGGAACTATATGGTTATATGTCACAACAAAACTCTATTATTATATTTTACCAATTTTAAAAGATATCAAGATAATATATAAAACGAAATTTTCTTTAAATAAATTTTCTAAAACTCCAGCCACCCATAAAGAACATCAGTGGATCAAAGCACCCATAATTCTTAATTATGATGGTCCAAAGTATTCTCGGTCATAGTCATAGTTACACAAAGTGGGAGCAACAACTGCACATGATTTGGACCATGGAAAGTGGACAGCTTACCTATACAACCCACTATTCTAACCTCTATCAACCTGTCATATTCAACTTAAAAGTTCATTACTTATTTAAAATCTTTTTAAAAAATATCATAAAATATAAAATTTGATGTGGATAGATCCCTTGATAGTGGTGTGAAGCTGGTCAGAGTAAAAAGGTTTTTCAAAAGAGGTTTTCTCATTCAACCCCTTATTTTCATTTTGCTTACAAATCAAACCCCTTGCATCAATGAGGGCATGCTTATTGCGGGCGTGGCGTGGCAGAGGTATTTGATTTTATATCAGCAAAAATAGAGACTTATTTACTCTATGATAATAATAGTGACTAATTTGTCCAAATTTTAGAAAGTAGGAGTTGAAATATAATTACTTATTTTCAAAATCTGATTTTAATAAGAACGATACTACAGATTATGAATATGGCACGTACGAAAATAGGGAGTGGGTGGAAAATGTATTTTCCGTCCGTGAAAAATGCGTATCACATGGACGAAAAATATGTTTTTCACCTATTTCGTATTTTCGTGCGTAGCAACGCCGTTATCTGTAATATTTTCCTTTTAATAAAGAGTTGGAATGCCATGCACATGAACTACCTCCAATGGCTACATCTACGTGGTTAATAGATGGGATCACTCCTAGAGTCACTCCCTTGACGTACTAATGTTCTGGATGAATGACACTAGGAGTGACCATGGAGTGACATAAACACTTATTTTATGTATATCTTTTAGCTTAATTTAGTAATATTAAAAAATTATTTAAAATGATTGTAAAAAAGCATATTTTATTATCATAAAAAAATGAGGAAAGGACATAGAAACAACCAATGATCCAGTTTCAGCCAAAATAAGGCTGCGTTTTTTGGCTAAAAAATAAGGCTGCTTTTAATTGGCTTATACCCTGGAGTCAAATGACAGTACGACAACGAGTTTGGTTGTTTACACGTGTAATTTTTTTCTTCCAAAAATAAATAAATAAATTGCACTTTGGGCATACTAAAAACACTTAAAAACTGTTATCTTAGCTTCTTTTTATGTATATTCTCTTTCTCAGCTTGTTCTCCCTTCCTAAGTATAAGTTTTAAAGAAGTAAGAAGGCAGATAATGTGCACCAAATGTATCATAAAATCTTGTTTGTCGATTGAAATCGCCCAGCATTGTCATTGTCTTGGAGTAAAGTTCGTGTCTGGCCTGTTACAATCCATACTCCAATCTGTGAGTTAGAATGTGGTTGAGATTCATAGACCAAGTTCGATAGATCCGGCCTTCATAAGTACATAAATTATATTATAAATTAATAGACCGTATTAAGGATACTTAGAGGACGACATCAAGAGTATCTTAATGTAATTCATTGTATAGGAGTTATAACTGTATAAAGGTGTATAAATAGGGCCATTGTAGAGAGCATAGACACCCATTTCTTCTATATCTTTCTTGAGTAATACAAAAGACATTATTTGCCCATATATTTCACTCGTCCTTGTCTTAGGGTCCTACTGAGTTTAGGCCGATCAAAGTCTAAATGCCGTATGGGCGGATCAATTCTAGCTCCATAACATCATGAGCTGTCTATTATCACCCACACAGATACCAAGCTTCTCCAATCCTATAAATGTTCGACGTAAGTTTATTTTGATACATACATGCTTAGTGTATTTAAGGAAGTACAATTATATGATATAGTGTAAGAGTACCAGACTTCTTTTTCATTTCTTTTGTTTATCTTTTTAGTATGTGACCGATGAGTTCGATTTCTATCCTATATCTCACTAGAAACATGGCGGAGCAGTAAGTTTCTCCGAACTCACATTTGATGGTATTTGAACCTTCGACCTAACTTTCATAAGAGTCAGACAATGATCTCTTTCCAACATTCAGTTGAAACTGACTAGTCCAATGCTGGTTAATTCTTTATTTTCTTTCATGCCACTGTTTTTGGGTGGTAGACATTCAGATAATGATTATTTGCTTGCTTTGCCTTGCATTTGGGAACAAAATCCTTTTGAAAAATAGCAAGGCATCATGTGGCTGTCTTTCATGGTTCACGTTTCTATCTTTTTCTTTGGTCTTGACCGTTGAGTTCGATTTCTATTCTATATTTTCGGTTGGGTACTAATCGGTAAATACTAAACTATTTCAACCAGATGTTACTAAAATTTGAACCATAACCTATTCTTCATGAGATGTAGTCTGTGATCTCCTTCCAACACTCTCTGAGTAACTAGGCCAGTGCTTGTTGGTTCATAGTTCTATCTTTGATGGAACATCTTGCTTTGCCATCCACACAGCACATCTGAGATTTGGAACAATAATAGCTCGTCATCCAACAAAAGTATAGGCCAAAATAGAGGAAAACAAAGTAGGATGAAGAAGAAAAGGGAGAGAAAGCAGCTAGTATAGGACAAATTAGTTAGTGAGATCGGATATTGGGAAGCAAACACAGTCTGTCCCTCATGAAAAGTAGGTCAAGAGTTCAAATCGCAGCAAGCATGAGTTGGAATAGACTTACTGTAACGTTCTGCTCTGTTTCCGATCGAGATGTAGAATAAAAATCGAACTCGACGGTCATAAACTAAAAGGCAAATGACGAGAAAATAACAAAAAACAAAAAAAAAGGAAAAATAGAGAAAGGGAGGGTTGGTTTGTTTTTTCTTTTATGAGATAATGAGGCGAAACCTCCCTATATCCAACACTATATTATTTCAATGATTTTCTTACCAAAGTTTTTGAATTATAATTATGGAGTAAAATCTCGACATGTATTGCCTCATGGCATACTATTGAGTACATGCACGTACATATTATAACTTTCAGAATATTTTTTAAAAAATTAACAAAAATATACATCTCGCATTAAATCAAGTGGGTCACAATTTAAACACTTTAAACAATGAAATTATATTTTATCTCAATTTTTTTTAAAAAAACTTATATATGAAATATTTTAAAAAATTTTGGTAGGTGTATCGGTAAATAACTGAAATCATGGTTAGTTTGTTCCCGGGCTTCAGTTTGGGCTCTGTGCGCCATCCACTTTTAGACAGCACGATACTGGATCAGATAAAATTGACCGTGTGGTAAAATTGATTTGAGCCAGCTTTTAATCATTGAATTACAAGAATGGGCCCGTAAAGTACTCAACGAAAAGTGGTGAGTGTTTGACTAAACGACTTTCTAGAAGGACCCAATTGGCCCACAATTGAAGCCACCTTGCCATCAAGCAGATCATTTCAGTTATGGTCCCCCAAGACAAATTGGGATTCAGTTTTTGAAAGTTAACTAAAGGCCTATAGACAGCAAGGCCCATCATGTGACCACTTTATTTTTATATTTATTTATTTATGCTTTACTTTTATTTATTTCAATATCAACCAGCGTTGGTTCAGTTTGTTAGTAAAATTGGATATTAAAAAATAATTGGAGCTTGTACCTCATAAAAGATAAGTTGCTAGTTCAAATTCCAGTAAGTGTGAACTGAGATGGACTACAATAGCGCTCTATTTTCGATCAAAATATAGGATTAGGAATTGAATTTTATGTCACAAATAATAATTTTTTTTTTTTTTTTGGATTATTCTATGATACCTTCTAGGGCTAATTTCAGATTTGATCATTTGAATGACTACCAAAATATTGTTTAGTTCTTGAGTTGCAGAAGACAAAGTGCAAATTTAGCTCCTACATGGTAAAATATTTTGGTGTTTACCTCACATACATAAATAGATATAAATAACATTTAATTGCCGTGGCAGACAAGTGATTAATGGATTATTTTTATTTTATTTTCTTTGGGAGGACAAAGTAATTTAGAATGATTTTCCCAAAGGTTAATCTCCTTTAAATTTGCCGTATCTAAACAGTCCTAGGTGTTTTTTGTTTATTATATAAATCAATGAATTTCGTGGACGATCATGAAAAAGAATATAATTTTCATGTATTTGTCATTCACAAAGGAAGTAAAGTCGAGATTGATCATTTATCTTTTATATATTCTTATTCTTATATAATAATTAAGAAGCATCCAGTTGGTCAAAAGGAAAAAAAATACACTTCAGTTCAACCACTCCTTTTTTATCACTTCAGTCCCACTAACATAGTATTACTTTATTCTCTGTAATATTATAATAATAATATAAAACTATTATATCCATTAACAATTTAAAGTGTGAAAATGCTCCGGTACACTTGTGTATATTGTATTATAAAAACACACATGTACTAAACATCTATCCAAAGACTATTTTTGAAAAAAAAAAAAAAAAACCTAAATACCAAAATTGTAGACTTAATTTACAACTATAACATTTCAAATTTTTTTTTTTTTTAAATATCATTCTTTAGGTGTCTGATGCACTTGTATATACATTACGGTATCACCACTCTCATTTTACAGTATTATCACTCTCTAAAGTAAATATATCATGGTAAACAATACTATTAGTGTTGTATCACCCTCTCTGAATATTAGATTATATTGATGTACATACGCTAAATTGATAATCTATATATACATATATAAAACTATCTATTATGGCACCTTTTATAGCTTACAATATGCCGCATGGCACTTCCATCTATCTTACTACATGATATGTGGCAAAATTAATTATAATTTCTAATTAATATAATTAATATGATTTTTAAGTTAATAATTACTTATATTAAAAATAAATAATGTAGAATTTGAAAGATCAAAAATACGTTTTATTATGAAATTTGTAATAAAAGTATATATATATATATGTGTGTGTGTGTGTGTGTGTGTGTGTGTGTTTGTGTGTGTGTGTGCGCGCGTGTGTATCTATAAATTTGGGTGATCAAAGCCGTTGTCCGCCTTATGGAATCTTAAGTAATTTTAAGTATACTATTTGATATTTATTTTTATTATAAAAATGTTGCGTAGTATCTGTATTGATTGATAAAAGAAGATTATAAAAAATTAAGTATGATATAATAACTTAATTAAGATAATTGTTAATTTTTACAAACAATTAAATCTATATATGCTATATAAAATTTATTTTTGTTCTAATAATATGTGGCAAGTAAAATATAATATTTAAATAAAAATAATCTTTACTTTATATGATATTAAAAATATGAATAAAATAATTAAATAAATTATTTTGAACATCATCTTTTATATAAATGACTATTTATGTTTCGTATGGGTGCATAGGAAATAAATTATAATATTTTAATAAAAATAACTACGTATGAAATTAAATATATACAAAATATAAGAAAAATAAATTTTTAATATTATTATTTATATATATGCCTAATAAGCCGTGTATCGCACGGTTAAAAACTAGTTTAAATAAGGAAAAAGCCATTCATCAGGGACCCCTGACGGCCCTGATGCAATCGGGACCGTCCGCGGTCCCTCGGGATATGTGTATATACATCGCGAGGGGCCACGGACGGCTCCTATTACATCAGAGCCGTCAGGGATCCATGATGAACAACATATCTCTTAAATAAATAACATTCTGATAGGTGTTTGATATACTTGTATGTACCGTATTATATCATCACTCTCTGAAGGATGTGTCGTTAAACTGATAGTTTAAATTTTAATGAGCTGTAAATAATGTCAGAAAACTTTTAGTAGCTAAACCAATAATATATTTTCGAATTGGTTTAGCCTCTCGTAAATGGGCCCGGCCCGCTCATAATTCCAAGGCCACGGTCTGCTTAACGCATCAACGGTCTCCTAGCAGTCCAAGCATTGGTCGCTGCATTCGGCTGCGTCGATGGCGAGCGGCGGCGGAGGAGCGGCAGTGGCGGAGCTGCCAACGAAGGAATCAAACGTACTTAAAGGTCACGAAGGAGCAGTTCTTGCCGTGCGGTTCAATGGCGACGGCAATTACTGCCTGAGCTGCGGGAAAGATCGTACGCTCCGTCTCTGGAATCCCCATCGTGGAATCCACGTCAAGACCTACAAATCTCACGGCCGCGAAGTTCGCGACGTCCATGTCACATCGTAATCTCTATTCGCTAACCTGATCTGCTACCTAATCTTCAATATTGATTTTGCTGAGATAATAATCAAGTAATAATTATTTAATTATTAGGGATAACGCGAAGCTGTGCTCCTGTGGTGGTGATCGGCAGATATTTTACTGGGACGTTGCCAGCGGCCGTGTTATAAGAAAGTTTCGCGGCCACGACAGCGAGGTTTTAGTTGCTTCCTGCATTTGATTTCATGTATTTGTTGCATTCTATCGAGTAAATCTTATGAAATCATGTTGAACTTGAATGAACTGAGGAGCTTTTTTTTTGCGACAGTATTATTTGAGTGTTATACTTGTTTATGTGATGAAGATTCAAAAATCTTTAAAAATAGATTCAAATATCAACTAGCAGCATTTCATTTGTTGGTTTTTGCATAGGATTGTTGTATCATTCATAGGTTATCTGACGTCATTCAATCATTGCTGCACTATGCCATTGAGCGTCTAACGAGAAAACTAGAAATGTTTAGAAGTGTTGACATCTTTTGTTTAGAAGTGTTGGCATCTTTTGTTTACTAATTCTCAAAAGAATGTTCAGACAACTAATTGGATCCCTATTATGTTGATTTATGGTCCACAGACCCGAAGTCTATAATGTCGTATAATTAGTATGCTTAAATGGTTTTCTTAAATATGTTGCAATAATTACATTTGTTAGTTCCACCAAGATATGAATGGTATTTCTTATTGACCTGGGTTTAATGTCCATCGTGTTCAACCAGTTCCGACAGTTGCATTCCTGCAAATATTAGGATTACTAGGAAATAAGAATATCTTCCTGGATCTTGTCCATTGTCCTCTCATATTGTTTCTTCTTCTCACAGGTAAATGCAGTGAAATTTAATGAGTATAATTCAGTAGTAATATCGGCTGGATATGATCGTTCTGTACGTGCATGGGACTGCAGATCTCAGAGTACCGAGCCAATTCAGGTGAAGTACGTTTGTTAATATTTTCATTGCAAGTCGATCCTGATTTTATTTGTCATTTTTTTCTAAATTGATGGTTTATGTCTTAGATCATCGATACATTTCAAGACAGTGTGATGTCTGTTTGCCTGACTAAGACTGAAATTATTGCTGGAAGTGTTGATGGAACTATTCGCACTTTTGATATTCGTATGGGTAGGTATGTAGATTTAGTGATCATATTTGGCAATTTTTATTTTTTTTTCTGTTTCTTCTATTATTCCCTCTGATTTGTGTTGTCATTACCATTTTTTGTCCGACACGTCTTTCTTATGTGCCAAAATTAGAGAAATTGTGGATAGCGTCATGCAACCTGTGAACTGTATTTCATTATCAAATGATGCTAACTGCATATTGGCAAGTTGCCTGGACTCAACTCTCCGTCTCTTAGACAGGTAACGTGCTTCTATCTTTAGCGGATTTTCAGATCCGTAAATTCTCACTCATTATGTAATTTTCTAACGGCAGGACAGCGGGTGAGGTTTTGCAAGAATACAAAGGACATACTTGTAAGGTAATATAAACCCTTTGCATGTCATTCTGGTAAGGTCAATTCCAAGCAATCTATAGAGTAAAAGTTTCCAGCTGGTTTTATGAGCTTATCTGTTGTCTCCGCAGTCTTACAAGATGGATTGTTGTCTCACCAACACTGACGCACATGTCACTGGCGGATCTGAAGATGGTTATATTTTCTTTTGGGATTTAGTAGATGCGTCAGTTGTTTCAAGATTCCGAGCACATGCCTCCGTGGTAATTTTTGTCATTTAATAATCGCTTCGTTGTTCATAGTTTTCTTGTTTTAGCAGTTCTTCCATGTTCTTGCTGCTTCAGTTTTGGATATGCTTGAATGTTAGCATGCATTACTTGAACTAATATTAAATTGGAACTGTCCTTTCCAACTTGTAGTTTCATGGTGTAGGAACTGAAATAGACAATGCTTATTTCCAACACCGCGCCTCCCCCCCCCCCCCCCCGGCTATCTTACTTGAATGAATCACTGCAAAATACTTGCTTTAATATCACATTTTTCTCTAGAGCTGGTAAATTTACATGAAACTAAGGAGAAAGAGTTCAGTATATATTGTTCATTCAGGACATTGTTGTTCATCTTAAGGCTCATCTAATTCATTAAATGTGTTTATCTTTCACTTACTATTAGATAAATCACAAATCTAAAAATGCCCGCCAACCAACATTCATATTCTAATTTGGTATTCCTTTTAATTTATTTATTTTTGCTGCATATTCTAATTGAAGGTGCATTGCCTTTAATCACTTATATTAAGTATATATAGTATATATATATATATATATATATATATATATATAAAAGTAGGATCATGAGAACAAATTCAGCCTAGTTCATGGTTATCTTATGCTGCCTTAACTTTGACAGGTGACAAGTGTGAGTTACCATCCAAAAGACTGCTGCATGATAACTTCATCCGTCGACGGGACTGTACGAGTATGGAAACAGTGAGCCAAACTGAGATGCATTATGAAAATTTTGATATTCAATTCTACAAGGTAGTGAAATAGTCCTGCTTTCTTGTTTTTGTAAGAAGTTATGTACAGCCTTGGGCTTAATTCTCATACATAAGAGTAATATTTATCCCCTCAACTGTTTCACCAAAAAATCCAATAATTTATATAGTTAACAATTAAAAAATTGGGGAGTATTTTTTGGGAAACTTTCTAACATGGAATAGTAGAAAATTGATGAGATCTACAACTCAACTTTCACATTGGAAATGTTTTCTAAAAATACTTCTAAATAGGTATTTTGGAGTTCTCGTTAAAATATATAACTTTTATTAGAAGGTTTTATAAACTACTTGTATATATATTTATTTATTTATTTTTAACTATATGATAGATGAATCTATTTATGCTTCCACCATTACTCTTTTTATAAACCATCATGCTTTCTGATTTGCAAATGATTGGACAAGTTTCGAATTGATTTTAGAATTTCTTCAAAAATCAGTTTATTTTATATTTACCTCTAATTCTATACTTGATTTTATAATTTGCAGGAAATATTATTGTCCCTTTTTTTTTTTTGAAAAAAAAAAAGGCAGTGGGGGTGATCACGAACTGATGTTCAGATGTTTATGTGCATCATCTTTTGTTATTACCTTTTTCAATAACAATTGGTATGGTAAGAATCAAGTCGATGTCTTTCTTTTGAAGTAATTTGAAACTAAGTACATTCGTAATAGTTACATTATTGCTGATATGATGCATCTTCCCACAATGAAAAAAAAAAGGTGTATATATATTCTTCCATTTTGAGTTGTACATTTAAACCAATGGAGCGGACTGGTTCATATCGGATTATTATCAATAGGATCAATTATAACAAGTCATGCACTCCCATAATCCATCTTCTCTTTGGAGAATCATGTCAAATAAAAAGTAGAATACTTAGGAGTAGAAGAGAAATGTCCAAAAAACATGTCTTATGTTTTCAATAATCAATATTTGTAGCAATTATATATTATATTTTCCTCCTCGAAATATATATGATGATCAATTATAAATATTTATGATCGGTTTTCTCTATGAATGACCTGAAGTACCTTGCTTACGTATCATTGGGAAGTGCATTAACATAAATACGGCAGTAAGAAGAAATAATAAAAAAAAATGTAAACTATAAAAAAGGGTCAAAGTAGATTTGCCTACACTAGCACTTCTGGTAGGCGATCCTATTACTGGAATAGCTTCATGTATGCATGTCATGATTTTTAGAAAATAATTTTTTCTATAGTACGAGTCTCAAATAAAATATCAGAATCGTTAAAATGATTTAGAATGTAGTAGTTATTCAGATGCCAAAATTAAATAATTATATAGTCTTTAGTATTATATAATATAGTTAAAATATATGTATTAAAATTAACTACTTTACATATTATGTAATATAAAATATTTAAATTGGATATATAGCACACTTTTTCCAAAAATGTTTAATTGGATATATAGTGCTTCTAAATAGGTGTTTGGGACTTCCACTTTTTAAAAGGTGTAAACGGATTTTATAAATTATTTTCAAATTCGATACTATTTCGGAGTTTTAAAATATCTATTTAGAAAAAAATTTTGACAAAAGTTTGAATAGAAAAATTGTAAATCTTATTAAAATTTATAAATTTTATATTCAATATTTTTTAAAAAGAATATTTAAATATTAATTTTTATAATAAATTGAAAAAAAAATTTGAGGAATAAATAATATAGATGATATATCCCCTTTGACGTGGCCGTTAGTCTTGTTTGTTTCGGCATTTCCCTGCAACTTCTCCTTCCTTTGTTAATTTTCTTGAAACTCCACTTCTAAACCGCTTTTATTTATTTCTTTTTTATCTTCAATTCTATTATTATATTGCTTTTTTCTAGTCTTCTTCTCCAATCCTTCACCTAAAAGCTTTGTTCTCAGCTTCTCTTCTACGTATTTAAGCTCTCCCACGTAACCGGTTTCAGCTCACACCAAGTAATCGATTAAGCAACCTCCATTAACAACATCCAAGACGCTAGCCAAATAATAAGAAGAGGTGAGAACCTATATTAGATGTGCATTTTAATGGCGGAGATCGATAAAGCGGCGGCGAGGCAATTGATGGAGCTGAGCAGTGGAGAAGAAGCTGAGAACGAGTGCAATGGCGACTGCATCAATGGAAGTAACAAGAAGAAGAGAGAGAAGATTCTTGAGGTTGATAAGGAAATTAGGGTTTGCAGAAGACAGGAGTTAGGGTTTAATAAGGGAAAGAAGGAGGACGAGGAGCGGCCGAGAAAGAGACAGAGGAGCCGGTTGGTGGCGGAGTTGTACAGGGCCACCGTGCCTGTGAAGATCAAGAAGAAACAACAGTATTGATGGAGCTAGACGATTAATTTCTTTATTTTTCTATGTTTTTATGAAAAAATTATATATATTAATGTAGTTGTAGTTATAGTAATGATGTAATTAGCGAGGGTGATTGAATTGGGGATGAAGTAATAGATATTCATTTTACGAGAATTATCAGATCGTTCTTTTTCTTCTTTTTCTCTTCCTTTTTCGAAAATAATTACATGTCAGCTCTTCATTTTAAAATCATATACAAAACACTCTCTAATATCAAATAATTTTTAAACCAGTCCCAATATTAATATCAGAACATTTTAGTTACTACATAATAGTATTTGGAGAAGCTTTAAATACTAAATAAATAATTTTCCAAATGATATATAATTTCTTTATTCAATTTAAAAAAAAAGAGGAGTTCTAAATAGTTATTTTGAAATTTTAAAATTTTAATGAATTTAAAAAATTAATCCACTAACTTGCTAAGACTTTAAACTTTTAAAAATATCTATTTAAAAATATTTTTTAAAAGATTTTGTATACAGAAAATTATATATTATTTATGATTTATAACTTTTATATTCAGATTTTTCATATTAGAGTGTTGAAAAAACGAGAGATTTATTTATAAACACACTTTTAAGAGAGGTGCGGATATACAAATCTTCCTATATTTTCTCTACTATATTCTTTTTTTTTTTCACCAGCGACACTACCTTAGCCTCAGAGGCATGGGTGCACATGTATCCATATTCCACCATCAACCCCATCCTTATTCCATCACTCCGAGGATTGTCTATTATGGCAGTACAGTGATAGAGTGAGTTTCAGAAAGTTTAATTATTTTGGTTCAAATATTTACTTTATAAATAGGACTCTGGATTATTTTGTTTTTAAGACTAAGCTGAATAACAGGATGACGATAATGCCGATTACTCAATCCCACCTGCTTTGCCATCACTATGCAGAATAAATTATACTATTCGTACTTGCTGCAAAGCATGAACCAGAAACTATTGCTACCTCGAGGGGCCTTCCTGTTTCTTCTATCCACGGTGGATTTATTCTCTCTTTATTTATTTATATATACTTTTTGTAATCCTATTCTTGAGTAATTATGTATTAATGGAATTGCATAAAGGTCAATGTAGCTGCTCTTTGAGGATTCTAATTCAAGTTTAAACATCAATTTTCCTTAGGTATTTGCAATTCTTATGTCCTAAAATAATTAAAAATTACAAAAACATATCCCTTAATTTAAAATATATTTTTATACCCTCTTTGATCGTACAAAATAAAGAAATTGTCTTCATCAAAATAACTGTCCTTATTTTTCAAGAAAAATAATAAAAATAATTTCATCATTTCACAGAACCAAATGAGTATAAAAATATTGTTATTTTGAACTAGGAAGATATAAACCACAATATTAAATTATGTGAGCATAAAAAAACAAATATTCTACTCTCCTTCAATGCTCACAAAAGGTTGGTATATTTCCCAAATAGCCAATTAATACTTGTACAAAGTGCACACACATTCAGCTAATGCAAACCCAAAAAGCTATATACTACAAAACTACAAATTATTTAATTAAATCAGAAACTTAATATATACATAAATCACATGTTCATAGTAGGAGCAAGGTGAATGTAAATTACTTGAATTTCTCTTATTAAAACACTTTGTTGAACCTTTGAGATCAAGATGTATAATACGTCGAATCACAAATCAATGCAAAAGTCGATACAATTTATGCTACACAAACGATAGAAATCGTAATCTGTTACGAGAAAAAAACTTGGTAACAGAAAATATTCGACAGATATTACAAAACACAACCGAAATTACAAACCGACATAATGATACATTTCCAGCTTTCAGCATCTCAATCATGCTAACTCATATTATGAACACAACCATGAAGATCAACTCCTCGGAGAAAGAAAAGAAAACCTCTACACACATCATGACTATTTTTCAACCAACAATTGAAAATCAGAGAAAGAAAAGTTTTTTTTTTTTCTAGATAATACATTCAAGAGTCTTGACTTGAGATGATTTTACCTGTTGTTGTTATCAACAATTTGAAGAGGCTTTCTTGCAGAAATAGGAGTCATTGACTTACTCATGTACCGAACACAAGAGCTGTCCGTCTTTTTACCTTTTGCATTCTCCTTATCATTTCCCTGTGTGTTATTGATTTGAGTTACCTTGTTGATGGGCTTATTTGGGGTTTTCCGGATTCGTAGTCTCCCGATTTTCATTGCACTGGAGATCTGGAACTTCGACAATCTGCGGTTTAACTCGTCCATCTCATCCATGCTGATTATTCCATTTGTATCTATTGCAAATTATTTTAAATTGAGAGTCAAAATATATATAAGCATAGCAGAGGAACCACCATATGAACTACATAAAAAAAGCTTCACCTTCAAGCCCCACATCTACTGGTTGGGATTTTAAGGATATATCATTTGTACATCTAGCATCTTCTTCAGCTTGGCATCCAGATAATTCATCAGCAACAATTACAGGTTCCACGTTTTGAATGGAGTTTTTCCCATCATCCTCGAATGTGATAGCTTGAGCTACTTCATTTTCAGACACCGGATTGGCCATTTCGATAGTGCTTGAAGGAACTTTACCTGTAAAAGTTACCTTAGAGCTTTCCTTTTGCATAAAAGGATCATATTGTTTATCTGTTACAACGGTCGCACAAAAATGGGCAGGTCACGTGCAGAGCTTCCCCACGACAAACTGAAAAAAGTTATGAATTAAATGTTATGGTTGTACTTACTGTCATCACCA
Organism: Xerophyta viscosa; assembly: GCA_002076135.1. Lineage (NCBI taxonomy): Eukaryota > Viridiplantae > Streptophyta > Magnoliopsida > Pandanales > Velloziaceae > Xerophyta > Xerophyta viscosa. The sequence continues at coordinate 279,377 of MJHO01000119.1, read as the reverse complement.
GTTGCAGCAACTTGAGAAACGTCAGCAGTAGACAGTTTGTTGATCACTACACTGGAAATTGAAAGAATTTCATTGAAACTTTCTTCTGAAGGAATTTCTTTACATCCATCAGGTGCTGCTATGCTGGAATCTTCAAAATGTTTAGTGTCAGCATGCATGCTTTTATCCAAACTTAAAACAGCTTGAGCTTCGTCAATTGTTGAGGCTATGTTAATTGTCTGACTGGACGTACAAGGACCTTGATCAGAATAGACAGCATTTGAATACTCCACGCCCTCGTTAAATGCCTCCGAGATACGTTCAGAAGGGAGATCGACAAACTCGATCTCATATATGCTCGTAACAGATTCAGAAAAACTAGATTTTGCAGCTTCATCGATCACTTCACCGGAGTTTAAAGGATTTTGATCAACATATGCTGTGTTCGGATTCTCCATTTGTTTCTCTGGTTCCCCCTCAGCATGGATATCAGGCTTGCCATTAGTTTCTGTTGAAACATCTTTTGTTAAAACTATTTCCGAGGTTATATTTGCCTCTTCAGCATGCATGAACAGGATTTTATCAACAAGAATTTGCATAGAGTTATTCGTGTGGCCTACAGGAACTTCAGAAGTAGTAGCACGTATGAGCTGATTCACAGCATTACCAGACTTACTTTCATCCCTGATTTCAAAAGCTTCAGTGAAATCGTTAATAGAGGCTACATTGGCTGCTTCAGTGTCAAAAGAAGGAACTTCAACACCGACTGCCTCAGGGTTTTCCGTGTTGATCTCAGATATTTCTTGATTATCAGTAACCATAAACTGAATATCATCGGCCTTGACTTTGTTCCCAAATTCAGATCTCTCTCTCATCACAATCCCTGGTTTTTCACCAAGTAGGTCATGTACAACACGAAGAGCATTAGTTACAGTTTATGTTATGCCTTGTCCTACTCCAACCTTATATATATATATATATATATATAATTTTGTTAGAAGGCACAAACCTTCGCTTTTTTCAGTGAGTCTTGCATGACCATGTAGCTCCACCTCATGCAGTATATCTCCAACTGCCATAAAACGTGGAGTATATCATATCAGTAGTATAAGAAAACCAGGGATAAGTACAAGATCGCAAGGCACTAAATACTGTACAAACTATATCTGACTGCACATGCTAACCTGATTGAGCATTCTCTCCAGTGTTGTTTCCATGTTCAATAACAGCTACCTGTTTGCTACAATTGTTATTTGCTTCTTCAAACCCAGCTGGCTCTATGCAATTGAATTTGCATTCGGTGTTCTGAGGTGTTTCCTCCCTAGCAACTTCAGCTACTCCAGTGGGGCTTTTGCCCAGGAAGGCACAATCATTTTTTGGAATTATTTTCATTTCAACTCGTTGTTCTCCTAATCCGTAATCTTCATTCTGTACCATTTCTGCTTCACATCCATGATACATATGTCCTTCAAGCTCGGCGGATTTACGTGGACTATATGAATGAAAATGTGGTCTAACTACTACGCAGATAGAAGTACCTGGAGCTTCTTTGCAGGTATGGTGCTCCACATTGATTATTGGATGAGTTGCATCCCAACTCAATGATCTGGGAGCAGTTGCATAGTTGCATTCATCTAAAATATTTGTCCCTTTATCAGGTATTCCATCTCCTGTTCTGACTTCATCAGCTGTGTCAGAAGCTGAAAAGTTTGCACCCTCTGTATCAAGTTCATCTTCTAAAGACCCTTGCTTTACACTCTGTATGCTCTGTCCTACAAGAATATCATCTCTTCTTCCTGACATCAGAAGATTCACATTTTAGCAAACATTGAAAAAACCAATGTGCAAATCCAAAGCAGGAATTATATTGCATCATACCAAGTTACCAACAACAACCCAAAACAAAGCATGGTTTTAGATGTCGGTCGGCACAACCTGTGTCGGACAGTACCTGCCTGTTCTAGCAATTGTCAACACGTCACGTGCCAAAGAGCACATATTTAAATTTTTAAAGTAAATTTGAAATTTTGTTTTATTTTAAAAAATAACAATAAATGTATATTTGCACGATCGGCACGTGCCAACGATCTGAATTTACTGAAACTCAGCTTAGTTCGGATATAAAACCTTGGTAAAAAGTCCTGCCCAAACTGGGCACAGAGAGGGTAGAATGTACGCAACCATGCCTCGGACGAGGGTAGAATATACTGCACTATCTAAAAGTTGAAAGAACACAAGAGTATCGATTTATAAGCGTAAAATATTAAATTAACGATCAAATTCCTAATACCAGTATCAGCACAATCCAACTATTAATACAATCAACTAGTGACTAATTTAAAAAAAACGCAGATCATACCATCAGTTTCTATCAGTTCCAACAGCCTAGACTTTGTAAGGGTTCTTTCTCATTCGTGCAATGCCAACAAGCCTTTTAGTAGATTGAATACATTACAATATCAGAGTTACGAAATACAATATACCAAATCCATAGACGTGCAGCTTTGCCTAGGGATCACATGAATCCTCATTAATGTTGGTAAACTTTGACTGTTAACTGCATGGATTACCACAATAAACAACACAGTAGCAAGGTTCTGCATCTGAAAAGTTAAAGTTTCTTATAGGAAGTTCTATCATGATGTCAATTGCTTTCTTTCATAATTGAATTGTCCAACCTTTAACATTAAATATTCTCAAGTTACAAAACTTTAACAAACAGTTTAGATTACAATATCCATGATTCACAACGAGAATACAGTAAAACCTTACCTTTTTGACTGAGTAGTATATCATATGTGACCTATATCATGCACAATGCGTTACAGAGAAGCAGTGCTAAAGCGTTAGGCAATTCAATACTTGCAAGTAGTACATTGGTTTATATACTTATATCAGGCAATCAGCATCAACTTTAATTGAGAGTTTCACCTGCAGAACTGATATTTTCAGCTGTAGATGGCTTGATGTTCTGCACATAACATACAACTTCGTCTGCCATGCCAAGACATTTCTCGAATTCGGTACTTTCGGGTAGAGCTTCAGAGTGAGTGGTCTCTTCTTTCGTTTTGCTATGTGCTGTTTTACATCCTATGCATCCATGCGAAGGGAACTCAACATTGTTATAGCTAAAAACAAGTTCATCAGTTTCTCTTGTGCACTCCAGATCCACAGAAAATGATTCTATTCCAGCACCCTCTCTCAAAGATTGCCATGAGTGAGATGTTTTAAGTACATCTCCGACCTTCCTTTCCACAGGCACTGACAGGGAAATAAAAGGATCAGGTGTAACCACTCTGTGCACTGGCTTACCATGTTGTAATGATACCTTCTCTGGCAGTTGTTCTTCACCTTTGACATCTGCAAGCACAGCAATAGATTAGTTACTACAAAGCATAGAAACTACACAGAAAGCCTCAGCCCTCATGGCTTACCTAGAGAAACAGTTCCAAGGACAGGAGATAAATTCTCTGCACTACCAGCAATGTTAAACTCATAAGTATCAAATAGTGATGTTTCTTGGACATTTTGAGGCTCTAAACTATCTTCTTTTCTGGCATAGTCTGCAGCTTCACAATCTAATTTCTCCATTTCGCATGCATTGCCATCCTCACTACTATGACGATCGGCAGGTGAGTTTGGTTGTTTCCCATAATATCTACTGTCTAAATGCATCAAGACAGCACCTTTGGAACTTTCATCAAAATTTTCAACTTCCAGCAAGTTAAAGCTCTTCCTGCTACCACAAGAGCTAGAAACTGAGGTTTCCAAACTATATGTTATTTCTTTAGGTGAAGGCTCAACTCCAAGTTCTTCTACCTTGTTATCTGTTATCTGGTGAAAGGATAGACTCCTCCATGACAGAAAACACATGAGTTTTTCGGCTTTCTCTATTGCCTTCTCAACATTCTCTATATTCTGAGCCAAATGATTGCCCACACCAGTGCTAGCAACAATATCCTCACTGTCAGCGACCATATCACAAGCAATAGTTTCTGCAATTTTATCTATAGATGGCTCATATATTTCCACATGACCAGATCCTTGATGCAATAAAACTTCCTCAGGAGAAGCAGCGGATACTCTAGTTCTAATTTCCTCATTTCTGATGCTTGAAGAACTTTCAAAAAAATCAGCATCTGCAGCCACAGACGTCAGATTGTCAATTTGATTACAAGCATTAACAATGCTTCAGCATACAGTAAAATCATGTTGGAAAAACAAATAATCATGAGAGCTAACAATTAAACACAGAACACATCAACTCACTAAGATTGTCTGAAGGTGGGCAACTCTTCATATGAAACTCCATGTCATTAGCATGGCTGGAGTCTACTTTTGAAAATGATTCTTCAAAATCAGCCATTTCAGATGCCACGGTGCTCCCATTGTTAACACTAGCGCAGTGAGGAATTTCATCAAAAACCACATTTGAGGTGTGTCTTGTAAGTTGTTCAGATTCTTCAGCCATAAATTTCTCCTCATGCTTCTCACTAAGTACAGAAGCTGAAAGGCTTCCTCTAATCTGTGCATGCAGTTCATCACCTGAAGCAGTACTTGAACAAACTTTCTGATCTCTAGAATATTCTACTTTGCGTGGAGAAGGGTACAAATCAGATTTTTCACATGTCAAACCATCAACATTGGAGTGATAAACTGGTGATGAATAATCATCATTCAAATGATTCACCAAGCAGGATGAAGAACCTCCTTGACCTGTAGATGCAATCTCTATAGCATCTAAATGCTTTTTTCCTAAGTCAAAGCCAAGACCTCTATCCTTCGAATCAAAATTTGGACTTTCATGACACTGCTCCTCGTGATTTTGATCATTAACCAAAGTCTCTACATCAAAAGAACCAGTGAAAGTGGATTTATCTTCACCATGCACCTGGTCTTTTCTACATATACTCGCTGTTTTCTGGATACTAACATTCATAGCCTGCATATCTTGCACCTGGTCATCTTGTTTTGCCTCACATAGTTTTGCCAGTGAATTATTACACACAATCGCTTGAGATGAATGTGGAGAAGACTCCTCTAACAACACATCATTATCAAGGGCGACAATGTTGCAAATTCCAATGTTACCATCTGTTGGTTCTTCTGCAATTGTCTTTGATGCATCTTCTAACTCAGCCACCTGTCTCCTACCATTTGAATTCTTTGTTTTACAAGCTTGCTTAGGCAGAAGTTCCAGGACAGACAAATTAGCTGGTTTCTTACGTGATGCAACGCGAGCTGACCGCCTCGGTTGTGCATCCTGTTGATGACTAATTTCCGCAGCTACTAAACTTTTCTCATCGATCACATGATCTCTAAGACGTTTCCTTGACCTCTTAGCTCTGGCCGGATCAACATCTTTGTTTGACGCCATAATCTCATGTTCCTGAGCAGTAATCTTAGAACTATTACATGTTGAGCGCCTAGTTAGTGCTTCCTCTATTTGACAAACCGAGTCACTGGATTTATGATCCTGATTTACGCGTTTAGAGCGCCTCCTAGGAGCGCTTTCCAATTTCTCTTCAGTATTCATCTTCCTCTCTGATTTCTTTAATTTGGAATGTGCATATTCCTTATCATTCAGTCCCACAATGACCACTCTAATTCCTAGATCTGTCTCCTCCGCTTCTATTTCTTTCCTGGCCCTCTTCTTCGTAATAATCTGCTGAGATCTGACCGGATTTTCAAGGCCCTCTTCATGGAGAGAAAAACTGACCTTCTTCGACACATCGCTTCCGCTGTTTCTATTGACCTTCAAACATCCTTTGCGCGTCTTCCTCTCCTGGATCTGCTGATACAAATACTCTTACTAATTTGAAACTGAATTTTATTCTAACTGGCTACAGAAGAATGAAATTGATTCATACCTCGAAGAAGGCGGCGAGGCTGTCGGCCATTGCGAGGTTCGTAGCGTTAGCTTTCAGCCCGTGCTTCTTGCAGAGCTCCTGCAGCTCCCTTCTCTTCATGGTTCTGAAATCCATTGCAATGATCTCCGAATAAACACAGAAATTACGAATCTATTATAACACAATTGGAATTAGCATCGAGAGTAGTGGTGGATCTGAGATCCTGATGATGGAGAGAACAGAAAGTTGAAGATGCAAGCAGGGAAAGTAGTGAAGTGAGGGAGATGAGTGAGCGGATGCAGGAGCGAAACAGCAGTTTGAAATTATTTGAATTTGGAGTTGGCCGTTGGACGCGCTTTCTCCCGCTTTTTTTAATTTAATATTCTAGAAGCTCTGCCGCAATTTCTGTCTTATTATTTATATATGTCCTATTATTTATAAATAATAAAAGATAATTACTAATAAAAAAAGATAGAACACATATTCTTCATCCAAATAATATAACACATATATGACACAGATTGTGACGGATTACTTGGATTCGATTTAGATTAGATGTTCTCTTTCACTAGTGTGTCACCTAATTATCATAAAATTATGTCATAACTCCTAAATGATTTATTTTATTTTATTCGTAGCTCATGACTGATTTATTTTATACTATTATAATATATAAATTTACGAATATCACCGTCTTATATTTTACTAATAGAATAGTTTAGTCTTTCAGTCTGAACAGACTTGAATATTCGATCATCAATTTACAGTAAAAATAAATCGAGCATAATTTGTAAATGATAATTGCGAGATTCAGTATTATAATATCTTCATTTTGTAAAGACTGGAGTCTAGCTAACTGTCATAGACGCCCTCAGCTTTACACATGTCTTTTGAAGATTGTAGAAGTGGACATCTTTTGTTTCACTTTGAGGTTAACTTCAAATTTGCTTTAAATTAGTGCTTGAATGAAAAATAAAACATGTTATTCCTGCTAACTTCAGTGACATAGAAGACATATATATGATGTGGATAATCATTTTATCCCTACCATTATTTAGAAAATTCTGATAGTTCTGATACAATCAGATCATATATAGTGTATTGAATAAAAACAGTGTATATTTCGATACATTATGTATCGCTATAATTTAATTCTGATAGTTATTATGAATAGTAGTGCATGAAATATAGAGATAAAATGTGGCGAATCATGTTTCTTTTTTAAGAACTAAATGGTTAGGATTGACATTTGGTTACTCTCACAAAAAAGTTGAAATTTCGATTAAGTAACTTTATAATGTTCTTCTTTTTAAGTTCAAACCATGCAAGACTCGACATTTTAAACTGCTAACATTTACCACCCAACTTTCAATTCTTCGGTGATATTGAGATAAGATTAGCGTCATTATAGAATATGCGAAAATGTGCTATCTTCTTAAATCCATATACATGTAGGGTTACGTGCCATAAATTATTATAATAATATTTAAAAAATGGACAATAATATATATATATATATATTTGTCTTTAACTATAGACATATCCAATACATTATTTCTGTCTACATATTCAATACGTTTATCCAATATATATATATATATATATATCCAAAACATATTTAGATGTGTTTATAAAATATCAATATAAGATATTATAAAGAACAAAATTTTGTGAATCAATACTTTTTAGAAACAGAGACAATAAAGATTAAAAAAATACTTTTCTTTTTTATACTAATTTTTGCGAAGCATGACTATTCTTATATATATATATATATATATATATATGACAAAAAACTTAATTTATTTATTATTTTTTAATTTTATATAACTTACTAACTTATTTTTATTAAAATATTATATTATATTTATATAGTATATCTTTCCAGAGCAAGAAATTTAAGTTATATTCTCCTATTTTATTAGTCTAATAAATAATATATATACTATATTTCTTAGTTAATTTGCTTTATAATAACTTATTTTTATTAATTAAAATAGAATTTGAGTTATTCATAAAAAATGAGAAAGAGTTTGTGATAGAGAATTTTTATTCATCCGAGTACGAGAGAAGTATGAACATGCATAATAGGGTTGATGTAGCTTCTATTATATAAAATGGATGTTTGAATGTTAAATCCAACAAATATCATCCATAAAAGTGCAAAAAATTTGTTATATTATATTTTGTAGAAGAATAATTTAAACTTTTAGACATATATATATATATATATATATTATATATATATATATATATATATATATATATATATAAACAAAACTAAGACTTCTTAATTTCTAGAATATATATTAATATTATTTATAAAAGGCAGAATACTTTTTTTAGTCCCTGAACTTTAAATAAATGTGCATCTATAACCCTGAACTTCAAACTATACTCGCGCTAACCCTGAACTACGAAAAAACGCTCATAATAATCTTGCCGTCAGTGTTTCCGTCCATCACCGTTAATTTGTTGACGTGACAGTTTTTAAATTATTTTTTAATTAATTTTTAATTTTTTTAACTTTGTAGATGGATAACTATGTCTTTATATATATTTATTTTTAATTTTTTTTTAACTTTGTGAGGGAAATATATGCCTTTATATGTATTAAAATTAATAAAAAAAGTAATTTAAAGTCTGCCACGTCAGCGAATTAACGGCGGCAGACGGAAAAACTGACGGCAAAGTTATTGTGGGCGTTTTTTCGTAGTTCAGGATTATCGCGAGTACAGTTTAAAATTCATGGTTATAAAGGTATATTTATTTAAAGTTCAGGGACTAAAAAAGGTATTATGTCTTTATAAAATTATGTATTATGATATTCAAATAAAATACACCAGATAAAAAAAAATAATAATAATAATAATGAAAGTTTCTGACATACTGCAAAGCGGCCAACGAATAACTCGCGGACTTGCACATCTGCGAAGTTGGCGACTGGTCGATTGATAAACTCGGAAAACGAAATCTACTTCTGATCAATACCAATTAGGGCATAAAGGTTCGATCCTTCGCTCTCTCCCCCCCCCCTAACCTCTCCCGCCCCTCTTTCCATTCCCAATCCATCACTCCTACTCTGTAAAGCACCAATCTCTCCCCCCATCCCTCCGCAAAACCCTAGTTCTTTCCCCATCTATTCCGATCCATTCTTTTAACTGTGGGATATCTTCTTCGACCCCAATCTTCGATTGTTTGTGATCACTACTTGTCGAAATCTAAGCTCGGTGGGTTCACTTTGTTTTTTGAAGTTGTAATGCTAGTTTTGTTTAAGCGAATCACTGAGTAAGTGAGTATGCTTCATTTATATTCATTGATTCAGGAAATGTCGGAGCAGTCGAAGGTGATTCATGTTCGCAATGTTGGCCATGAGATTTCCGAGGTTGTTTGTTGTTTTCATTATTTTAATAAACGAAACATTAGTACGAATACTCTGCGTGTTCTGTATGTTTCCGTTTAATCTAAGGTCTCTGCTTCGAATGATGTATTACGCGTGTTTCGAGATGATAACTTCTTTATAATGAAAGTATAGTTCCTCTGCTTGAAACTATGCTGTTATCTATTGCAAAGATACTTACGTAAGAGAGAAATATACTACCACGTCTGCATATTTATAACTTGACAAACGGACCTTAGATTAAATTGAAATATAATGAATCTCTTATTAAGTCGAATCATACGATTGAGCGCAGAGCAAATGAACATTTAAGGGACTGGAGAATAGTTGCCTCTATTTTAAATGCAATCAATTATATCTAATTTGTTAGTCACTTTATTAAGTAAACTTCTTGCCGTGTTTTTGTCAGGCTGATCTTCTTCAGCTTCTGCAGCCTTTTGGAGTTGTTACCAAGCTTGTAATTTTACGTGCAAAAAACCAGGTCGTTTGTGATTTCATATTCAACACCATTTCTAATGGTCTTGATGATTAATTTTCCAAGTAAATGGCAAATACATATAAGTTAAATATGTTACCTTTTTTTTTTATGAACAGGCTCTTCTGCAGATGTATGACACAAGTTCTGCTGTTAGTGCCATGGATTATTACTCAAAGGTCCAACCTAGTGTGAGGTATGCGCTTTTCTATCTACTATTACATAGATGTTGGGTCTAGCATCTAAAAGTACTGTAAAGGGGCTAGTTTCAGCATCTCATGTTTACATCCTTTTCTTATCTGTATTAACTACACTTTAGTTCTCCTTTTTTGGGTTCTGTTCGTGATTATCAGGTGTTCAGCTGGTTAGAACTACAGTAGTCAGTTTGTAAATTCTCTTCTGATTCGTACCATGTTTGTTGTATTCCCTTTGTAGGGGTAGGAACATTTATATGCAGTTCTCCTCTCATCAAGAACTTACGACATCTGAGTCAAATTCCCAAGGGCGGAAAGAGCAGGTTGGTGCTACTTCTCAAAATGCATCACGAATTGTGATTTTGTGGCCTACACTTTCGGGGGGGGGGGGGGGGGGGGGGGGAGGCATCGAATATAATGCTTGGTCTTAGGATTTATCCTGATAAAGATGCTATTATGCTCATCTCTGCAGATTTTTAATCAGGCTGTCATTTCTGTTTTAATAGAATAGTTGATGCACTACTCAGATGCATTAGTTATATAAATTCAAATACTAGTGAATATGAAAAATTGGGAATGCAACTGCATTTGGATGCATTTAAGAAAGCTAATGAGGAGGCTCAAATTGTTAAGGTGAATCATTGCCTTTTCTGATTGGTGTAGCTTATCTACCTACAACTTCAAGTATTAGCTCGTGCACCGCGGAAGTCTTAAAGTGACAATTGTCAAGACCGAAAGTAGTAATATATTTCTTTCTTTCTTTTTTTTTGGGTGGGTGGTTGGGGGGGAGCGATTTGGATGTTCTTATCATGTTAGTAGTTTTTATGGTAACCAATTTCTTGTACTAGTTGAAAGGATGTTTTCTGTAAGTATCTGGGGTTGTTCTAGATGTTAATTAACGTTACAATCGTACAAGATATGACCAATGAAAGTAGATTATGGAGAATGAAGACAGTTTTATCTATTTTTGTATCTCTTGAGTCTTGAACTGATATTAAAAATGAAGGACAGAAAGATCTTGGAGTGCACCAAGATATTTATCAGACATGGAATGCAAAAAGTTGAGGGGATAATAATTACAATTCAAATGCAGAAGCATCACAATTAAACAGGTCTTAGTAGTTGCTTAATTCGATTCTTAGGTTAAAATGCTGGTTTAGTGTCTTAAGCAATACATACATAATCCTAAATTATTAGATGTTCGAGTAACTGCATACTTGATTCTTAAGGCAGAAGTGCTCGTTAGTGTCTTAGGCAATATTTTCAATGATAATATGTTATTCCCTAAGAGATACTAGCCTGAACTAGTAGATAAATGCAGGAGAACCATATCCTCTTAATGTGAGGCACGAGACCTTATACTTGATGTGCTAACAAGTAGAAAGTGAATCTCGAATTCTAATCAATACATGCTAAGAGTAGTCTATTTTCTTGTTTTCTCTTCTCCTATCTGTTAGACTATTAGATTCTCCCATTTCTGACTTGCTATTAATTATGTTTCTCTTCTCTTTTAGAAGATGTTATTGTTTCTCTATATTTATTCTTCTTTCCTCTCCTTTGCGTGCTGGTCTGCTGTTGGGCACTCAGGATTCACAACCCAATCGAATCCTTTTAGTCACTATTCATCATCTGCTATATCCTATAACTGTGGACGTGCTGCACCAAGTTTTTTCACCTTATGGATGTGTAGAGAAGATCGTCACATTTCAGAAGTCAGCTGGTCAGCTTCTTCAAGTCTTCTCTCCCTTTTCTTTGTTTTTCATATAAACTTTCGGCAAAGTGGTATTAAGATGTTTCGGTTTCTTTCTAAGAAGTTTTAGCAAACTCTGCATGTGTGAGCATTGTTTCTTCCTGACTGCTGAACATTTTTTAGAACACTGTCTTCTTGATTGCTATTAGGATTATGAAATGCTGTTATGATGTTTATGTAGACGAGCACACTTGTTTAACTTCTTTTTGGTCATTGCCTGTAGGAGCTCAAGCCCTTATCCAGTTCCAATCATGTGAGAATGCCGTGCAAGCAAAATCTTCACTTCATGTATTTAGATTATCAATTTTGTTCATATATTCTTTATCAAATTCTAATTTGTTTCATTAGAAGTAGTAATGTAGACAATGTTTATCTTTTGCAGGGCCGCAATATATATGATGGTTGTTGTCAACTAGATATACAATATTCCAAGTACGTTTTCGTTATTTTTCTCGTTGAGTTTGCGTTATTGTTTCCTCAGCTCTTACTTATTTGGTGTTTTCCTCATATGTCCAGCCTGGCTGAGTTGCAAGTTAACAACAATAATGAGAGATCCAGGTATTGTGTATTCCATCCTGCCTTATTATCTGATTGCATGCTTCCATTTTTGACTTTTGTGTTGTCCTTAGCTGTAACGCTATATAACCAAATATACTGTTCTTTCGAAGTTGAAAAACATGGCAAAACTATGTAAAAAGTTCTGGTTTTTTCAGTACGTGATAATCTTTCGTCTCATGTAGAATTTCCTTGTGCAGTTACCTCTTCAGCCCCTTTTTTTAAGTTCTTAATTTATCCTCCCTATCCATCTTATTCAATATTGATCATGCTGGTTGAATGTTAGGGACTTCACAATTCCAAATTTGCCTACTGAACAGAGAGGTGGATCCTCACAAGTAAGTTGTCCTCTTTACCAACTTAGAACTACTTGCTTTACTTATCAGTCGATACTGATAAGTATCGCTTGATAAATCTGGATCCTGTCATTTATCTACACCTTGTCATTTATCTACAAATTGATAAATCTGGATCCTTGTCATTTATCTACACCTTGTTCTATAAATTGATAGAAAGGATATAAAGGTTAATGTGCTGCTCTGATATTTGTCTTCTTTTTCTTTTTCCTTTGTGGCAGTATGGTGACGTGTATGCACTTCATCCGAGTGGGGGCAAAGGAGGTGCTTTTTCTAATGATCTCTAATGTTTACTCATTTCTTTTCTTACAACCTTTTGCTGATTAATGCTGCTTTGTCTTTGTTCTCCAGTTGCGTTTGCTCCGGTGAGTAGTACCAAAGAAGATATTTGTTATCTCAGTTCCATATGCTTCTCCCTTATAAGAAGACGTCGAGATAACTAGTCTAATGGAATTGAGTCTGTCTGTATCATCTTTAGATGGGCAATGCTGCCGCCATACAAGCTGCTTTTGGTGGAGGTTTGCCTTCGGGTATAACTGGTAATAATGACAGGTGTACAATCCTCGTCTCAAACTTGAACTCTGATGTAAGTCTGTCATATAGATATCAACTTACATTCCTACGAAGCATTTAATATTTTTTTGTTAAATGCGTCTCACATATTACAATTGGATGAGTAAACAGAGGATCGATGAGGATAAGCTTTTCAATTTATTCTCAATGTATGGGAATATTTTAAGAATAAAGATTCTACGCAATAAACCAGATCACGCACTAATTCAAATGGAAGATGGCTTTCAGGCTGAATTGGCTGTCCACTTTTTGAAGGTTTGTTGTTCTAGGAACTGTAATTCTTTTACCCAAGGAGTAATGCTACACCACACGAAACAACTCTCAGAAAACCACCCATAATGGATGATAAAGCTAACATTGCTAATTCTCTCATTATTTCTCATTTTATATTTTCTCAGAAGTTAGGGCCTTCATTCATTGTGGGTGGTTTTAGGGAGTTGTATTGGCTGGTTTAGCATGACAATTGCTTTATACCTCTAAATTTCATCACTTACAGAACTGTAAATCGGGATGGCAATCATCTTCACCACATGTTTTAAGTGTATTGTGGAACCTACCATTTAAATGGGTGTAGAGATGATTTCAAGCTCATTTTATAGATTTTCTGTAAAGTTCAAATTTAGAGGTCTCTATCATTGCTCGCTTGGCTATTATTATTGTTTCTTTAAAATAGTTGGTTGGTTGCTAATGGAAGCTTCCTCAACAGGGTGCTATGCTGTTTGGAAAGAAGTTGGAAGTGAACTACTCAAAATTTCCGAACATCACCCCTGCTCCGGATGCCTGTGATTACTCAGGGTCCAACCTTAACCGCTTCAACCGCAACGCAGCCAAGAATTACAGGTACTGCTGTGCCCCAACGAAGATGATTCACGTATCCACTCTTCCGCAAGACATCATGGAAGATGAAATTGTAAGCCACCTGGAGGAACATGGCACAATCGTAAGTTCCAAATTATTCGAGGCCAACAGTAAGAAGCAAGCTCTAATATTATTTGAAAATGAGGAGCAGGCTACCGAGGCTCTCGTGTGCAAGCACGCGACCACTATCGATAAGTGCATTATCAGGATTTCGTTTTCCCAGTTACAGAGCATCTAGTAAGTCCTTGCCAATACCAAGGGGCTTCAAGAACTGTTCCTCGAGGTAGGTTTTTGCTGCAATTGCCTGTGGTGGTCAAAATCTCCATATACTATCTTGAGTTCACGGAGAGCTGGAAGGAGTTCGTTGTATGTGTTTCCACAGTACTTTTTACGCGGCCTGTCATGTAATGGTCCAAGACCACTGTTTAACTTGTCGCATTATGTAGTGATTGCTGGCATCTTCTTGCCCCCTCCTGTATCATCTTATTCTCATTGTATCGAGAGACGTGTTATACTATTGTGTTTTCCTTTACCATTTTTTTTTCCTTATTTTTTGGGCAACTCGTTGGCATTATACTATTGTGTTATATCCAGGCTTTAGAAGGTTACTCGTACGATGTCGCCATTGGCAGGGACAGGCCCTTAACTGTAAGGTATGTTGGTTGTCGCAGTTTCTACGATTTCATACGATGGGTTTAACCATGAGTTATGGATAGTCTGTGGCATTGACTGGATAATCGAAAGCTTTTTGACACTGAATTTATTTTGCATTTCCAAATTGATTGCCCTTTGAATTGAAGTTTTTTGCTATTTATTTGAATAATTGCCTACTTATGTTGCCAACAATGGTTTTTTTTTTTTTTTATATTTAATTTAGCTTCTATCTTATTTTCTGTTACTGACAGGGAATTGTAATAGCAAACTGAAGGAGTGCTTTTCAATTTCACTAGTTAGCGACTTAGCGGCATCCTTTTATGTCATCCATTTGTCACTTGCACTCTTTACGAATCATACCCAATCTTGCCCTACACCTTTTATAAGACTAACATAGGACAATTATACTCCTGAAGCAGTGTTTTCTTATTAGAGAAAATTTAGAATTTACTTTTATTTAATAAAGAATGTGATTTATATGTTATGGAACACCAACTCCTCTCTCAAACATACGATAGACCACTGGATTTTGACAAGCGCAATGCACCTCGAAACCTCATCTCTAACTTGATCTCTAATCACATGGAACTATCTAGAACGTAGCTCTAGAATCACAATGCCACTAATTTTATCACTAAGTTTAATTTTGACTAAACCATGGGTCAAAAATTTAAACTACGGCCAAAAAAAAAAAAGTTGAATTTAACATACTGTTCTGAGAGCGTCGCCAGGATAACGTGCTGAAGTTAGGTTCAGGACGTGAGGCGTCCTGAACTTAACAATAATTAGAAAAGGGTCCAAACTTCACAAGATTTTAACAAAAGCAGAGGTAAATCAACAGTTCCTTCTCTCCAAAGTCCATTCGTCATGGTCCAGTGAACTACACACATTTCAGCGAAAAAGAAAAAGAATAATTTAAAGAAAAAGAAGCATGCCATCACAACTGATAAATCCTTGCATAAAGATATCCTAGCTATATAGAAGGATGAACTTAATTGATTCTTCTCGTTTCCCCTTGAGTAATTAGACGTGCTAGCTTCAGGAGAGCTGGTTTTCCATGATGAAATGCTTATACTGAATTATCATCTGTTTAAATCGCAGTCGTAAATCTTGATTTTATGAAGATTTTGAGCACTCTCGAATGTAATATTATGGCTAGTGCGGTTCGTTTGTTGTTTGCATTGCACTTTGTGATAACAAAGAGTTCGTTCGAACAATATCAGGTGACATCTCCCAGTTACTGCTATGTTAGCCAACATGCGCTAAAATTCGGTCCGGGCTCGGCACTCGGGTTCACTAGGAGTTACAAATGTCAAAAGACCCACGGGTCACATATATGTAAAATAGATAGGGTCCAGATCTCAACAACTTAAATTCGGATCCGAACTCGGATCTAATATTTTAACCCAAACCGACCTGTGGACCCAATAAATTCGACCCAAAATCTTCGAATCGGATCAAGTCTTTTGGTCAGATTATTTTCTGAACACCACTGCTCGTCCAACGTGGCAGCATGAAAGTATCAAGCCAGACATTTGTATATAGAGAAATTCTTGGGTGTAACTGTTACACTACGTCACCTGTATAAGGGCCTCAAAAAATCTATTTAGAATATTTTTTGAAAAACATTTCAACTTTCAAGTTGTAGTTTTTGACGAGATCTACAACTTTTGTGTTCAATTTTTTTTTTCAAAAAATATTTCTAAAAATATATTTTGGGACTTCAAAATTTAACAAATTAGAAGTTTGTTTAAAAACTGTTTTAAAATTCGTTAAACACGTTAAATTTTAAAGTCCTAAAATATTTTATTTGAAGTATTTTTTGAACATAACAATTATAAATTTTATCAAAATCTACAAATTTTATTTAAAAAATATTATAAAAAATTATCATAAAATTTATTATTTAATTTAAACACGACGGAATATATGCTAACATTGCGTAAACGTTTTATTGTAGAATTTTACATATATATAATATAAAATAAAGAAAGAGAAAATAAAGAAAGAGAAAAAGAGGAGGAAGGAGTGGTACTAACTACTAAAATAACAGAAAATAAATATAGCAAAATAGAAAAAAGAACAAAAAAACACAGTAAATAACAAGGGCATATTTTCCATCCAGTTATTTTTCTTCTCTAACTCTGATCACGAGTCAAACTACTCGGATCTTATTCGGACAGCCCTAGACTTTACATTTACTACTTGAACGACGAAGCAGTATCGGCGGTGCCGTCGAATACGTCGACGATGGACCATATATCGACGCCGGCGCCGGAGTTTCTAGCGGAGCAGTTGGTCCTGACCTCTCCTTTCGTCCCCGTGAGCACGTTGATCATCCCCATCTTCACCATCGACACCGCGAACTGCTGGAAAAACAGCGACTGGTTGATGGCGAAGCTGGTCACGATACTCCTCGTTCTTGAGTCGGAATATAAATCTTGGTCCGACGTGAACAGACCCTGTCGGTTCATGAGGTCGACGAAGTACTTGTTGTCGAAGACGTTGGGTGATCGGATGTCGAGCACGGTGGTGTTATCGGTCGTGTTCGTCGGACACGTGAGTCTGAGGTTCTTGAAGAAGGTTTGGTCCATGGTGGGATCACGAGATGGGAAGAGGCGATTGGTGAAGGAGGTGCAGTGGCCGCGGCCGATGGTGTGGCCGCCGGAGAGGGTGACGAGGTCGGTGGCTGTGAGGTTGAGAAGGGAGAGGACTTGTAGGAGTCTGGAGACGTTGGATGTCGGCGCAGGGAGGCCAGCGAGGGTGGCGTTGCGGGTGGCGAAGTTCAGGCCGTCGCGACGGCCGAACGGCACCGGGTAGGTGGGCCCGCCAGACTGAAGTCAACAACAGGGAAATAAACATTAGCAGTTAGTTTATGGACCATATTGTCAAAACACACATAAAAATTGGAGTTTATTTGTTGTCAAATAAACACTTATTAGTAAACATTGACGGTGGTTTTGTCATCTCTACCGATTCAGTAATTATTTTCCAACAATATTTTTTTTTTTAAAAATAAAAACACTTATTTTCATCCATGTGGATCACACTTTTATGATCCCAACATTTTCTCCCAATAATAAATACGGGTCGCATTCAACTTTGAACTGTCCCAGTCCCTCCTCGCAAATCAGTCCTGAATTAATTTAGCAGGACAGTTCCGATAGAAGCTTATTTGTATTTTTTTTTTAAGAAATAATTATAAAATCATCTTTGTATTTTTTTAACTATATAAATGAGTTTTTAAAAATATAAAAAATCTATAATATGACCGTATACGAGTGAAATCATATTAATACATTTTTTATTTTTATATTATTATATTATTATATTTTTATTTTTAAAAATTAACTTATATAGTATCCGAAATAAGGTTTATCTATACTTTGATATAGTACTGATACGATATTTTCAAAAAATTTAAATCTTGTGAGTTAGATTTAATGATTTCTCGCACGTGCGTAGATGGGACAGGTGCATGCACCATCGCTCACGTCAATTAGTTGATTATTATCAAAGTCTAGTCTTTTTATCCCCTCAAAATTTGGATTTATATATGTATTTGTATTCATATAATTATTAGGAACTCTTTCCCTAACAAATAATTTAGAAATTTGATTTTAATTAAATATAACAAGAAATAAAGAAAAACTTAGATAGAATACCAAGTAAACCGAGTCCCGAGCTGCAATAGCAGCTATGTCGGCGCAGGAGACGATCTTCGTTCCACAAGCTTTGTTGATGAGCGCACGGAGGTCATTAATGGCCTTGAACGCTTCCGGCCGCAGCGTCAGGTTTGGCGGCGCCTGCTGCTCTCCCGGCCCGCTCGCCGACCCGTCCAGCAGCACCGACGCATCGCATCCCTACACACACATAATATACATTTAAAGTCTGACAACGAGATTAGCAGAAAACTTATACGAAAGCTCAGGATTATACCTGGACGAAGCAGTCATGGAAATGGACGCGGAGGAGGGCGGCGGGGAGGCCGGTGTTGTTCTTGAAGGCTTGGGTGAGGTAGTTCCTTACAACGGTCTCAAGATTAGGGCAGGTTGACTTGTAGAAGGTGTAGGAGAGGCCTGGGGCAAGAGGAGGGCTACTCTGAGCCTCGGAATTGGAAAATAGCAGCGCCGTGAAGGTGAGAACCAGGAGAAGGAGATGAGAACTGGATGTTCCCGCCATTGTTGTTCTTGAGCAAGCTCTCTTCATCTAACCTGGCTTAGCTGTCTGATGTTTATATAGAGAAGAAAAGGAGTGTCCAGAATTGGTTTACTGTTCTTTTTTGTTTTGTTTTTCCTTTTGGATAAATTATGTCAGATGTAAATTAGTATCTCGTTTAGAGAAATTATTATAGGCGCGTGTTTACCACATCGCTCGCACGGCATATATTTATAAATATTTTTTTTAAAAAATTAATATAAAAATTATAGATATTGGTTAAATATATAATTTTTATTTAAAATTTTTTTCAAAAAATAATTCTAAATAGATATTATTAGACTCCAACATTTTTATAAATTTAAAAATATTTTTTTGACTTTAAGATTATTTAGCCCAAACACTTATTATAAATATTTTTTAAAAAAAAAATTTATATGAAATTTGTATATCTCATTAATATTTATAACTTTTATTTTAAAAATTTCAAAATAAAGTTTGCAGATATACTCGATGCACTAATAATATGGTGCACCAAGTGCGTATAATAATTTCTTCTTAATAATTTGATTGAGGTTTCGACGAAAAAATTCCTGTTTATATTGAAAATGTACAATCACTCCAAAATATATGTTAATAAGTTTTTTAATAAATTTTAAATTTTTTTGGTGTGTGGACTTTTACATTTATTTAATATTTTAAAACTCAATAATTTTCTGTAATCAATAAAAATTTTATAACCTTAAAACAGCTATTTGAAGTTTTTTTTTAAAAAATTGTAATATAAAATAATACACATCAAAATAATTTATTTAATTTTTTTAAATAAATTTAATATATATTTTGGATTGATTTATAATAATTCTACAAACAAAATATTTATTTGAAAATACAATACAAAAGCCGTCGCTGATAAGTAAATTTTCCAAGAGACTTTATAACAAGCTTATCTCTTTTTTTTTTTTTTTTTTTTTTTAACCGTACGTGCAAAGGCATATGCTTTTATAACTGGACCACCTTTGGTTTCATTCTTCAATTTTGCTTGTGCTTCCCTCTTATTGTGTTGGTACAAATTCGAATTCTATCGAAAACACGATGAAATAATTATCTGATGGTAGCAAATATTATTTGTCGACCATCTATATATAGATGATTTGGTATTCATTAGGACCATAAAAACTCTTTTTCTTTTTAGATAAAAAGCCATCAAAACTCTTGATATATTTAGAACCACGTATTTTAGATCAAAATATGTATGGAATATAATTGCTTTTGAACTATCGGATAATTCTTAGAAAAGGAGCAATCATCATCTACAAATTTAATCAAGCTGATGGACCAATTATATAATTTTACAGAGGTGTTTCGATTATAATTTTTGATTCAGTCGACATTTAGCCGATCGCTTTTGGTGTACACATAATTTAAAAATATTGTAAATTATTAGCTTGTATTTTTTAAATACTCATTAGAGAGTTTAAAAATCTACAAATATAAATCATAACAACCGTTTTCGATATATTAATTATGATTAGTCTTTTGTTTACACCTTATTTCAATATCATTGCCATCATCTGACCGTCAATGCACTCTCACCTCGCCACATTACACCCTTGTTCATTTCCTTCCTACTCAGATCAGGTTCTTTTTTCTTCTTTTTTTTTTTAATTTTTCCTTTTTTGTGTTTTTTGTTTTTTGTATTTTTCCTTGCTACTCAGGTCATTTTCTTTTTTCTTTTCTTTTGTTTTTTTTTCTTGTTCATTTCCTTGCTACTCAGGTCATTTTCTTCATTTTTTCTTTTTTTTTTTTGTATTTTTCCTTGTTCATTTCCTTGCTGCTCAAGTCATTACTTACTCCCTTAGCTGACGGCTAAAATCTGAGATAAATAACTTTAATAAATGAATTTTACTGTTCATTATTTAAAAAGGGGCCCAACATGAGTCTAAACACAAAATTAGAATATCATATCATCGCTATCTATAATTAATATTTTGATGTTGGTTAGGTGGTAAGATGATGTGAGGGATTTGCCACGTTCCCGTTTGAATATGTCATCGTTTTTTTTTTCCACTACATGAAATTCAAGAACCTTGAAGAGAAAAAGGGTTTTTATGAAAATTTTTCTAATTTGCAAGACCATTTCACTAAATCTTTGATTTTTTATGTAAATTTATAAAGTCACTATACAACATTAAAAAATTTTGGATAAAAAAATATAGGTATTGATTGGATTTATGATTTTTGTAATTAATGTTTATATAAGAGTGTTTTGTATTCCGTACAAAATGATAAAATTTTCGGATTATCTAATACTTCATAATTTTTAAAAATAAAATATTTGAAAGTATGACAATATCTTCTGGCACACGACGTAAAGTCGAAATTTGAATCAAATCATATTTAAATCCATGACATACTCAATAGTTACTGAATTTTAGTTAAATCACAAATTCAAAACAATGAGACAGAAAATAAATAAAGAAAATTGATTCTGAAATGTTCAGATATAAATTACGTAATCTTATCAAAGTGAGTGCTGTTTGGAACTATCTGTTGACCGTTTCTGGAGTTTGATCTACAAATATGCTATTCAAACCAACTCGTGATCTCGACATGTTATCAGTCGTCCGAAAGATAGATCGGTCGACTCAACTCGACAGTACGGTTCCTTTAGTCTGTCGATCGAAACTAATATAGATCGACCAAAATGTATTAGGAAGTACTGTTAAGATTTTATGGATCGGCGAAAATGAAATATCGCTTTTTAAGTTTACATGGCTTTTAGTTGCATATCAACCGCACTAATAAACTTGTAGAAAGATCTTAGATCACAAACATATAATCTCAAATCATGGAATAAAACCACAATCGTAATACATAAATCAAATTCATAAAAAATGCGACTAACTTGATGTGTATTAACAATGTTTTAGAAGTCAATTTATAGAAAGATATCTCAAATCATCTTTACCAAGGAAGAACCATTTTACTCAAATGTTATCATTCTAGACATCCAAGCATGTCTATTTGAAACCAAAAGACACATCTCCTGACTACCACACCAAGAAGTAGGTAATGCATCTCAAACTATTATATATATATAAAGGCTATTGTCAGCTCGATCTGATAATAGTATTAGTAAACTAGTATTTCAGCTGTTGATTTTTTTTAATCTAACGGCAGAGATTTAATTTTATACTTAATGGAATAACATTCATGCCGTTATACGTCGTTAAGTGTTAAAAAAAAATTTCAGCCGTTAAAATCAAGAGAATCAACTGCTGAGATGTTATCAGGTCGAGCTAAAAATAGCCTCTCTCATATTAATATTTAGCTACATAAATTAACAATAGTAACTTACGTGCATCGTAAAAATATTCATGATCATTCTATCAATCTCAGCAGTCAAATATTTTTAAGGACGAAAGATTTGGGGATAATTACATATCAATTCCTAAAGTTTCACTTTTATATTTTAGCTCTCGAAAACGTATTTTCGCGCTGATGCAGCACGCTCGTGCGTCGTCACGTCGCTCGTTTCCGTATTTTTGGATGCTGAAATGTGCGTGTTGATTTTAGAAGGCCGTGATGCAATTATTCTAAAGATTTGAGAAGTTACGAATTTAGAATTAATTGCATTTGATGGTTTGAGAGGGGAGGGACTCTTGGCACTGTAGAGAAGAAGAAAGAAGGGGGAGAAGAAATAAATGAGCAGTTGGGGAGGAGTGGTTGAGATATTATATGATAAATTTATAATTTTGCTCCTCGACAATTAGTTTTTGTAAATTCAGTCTTTCATGTCTCATAAATGGCAAATTCATACCTCTAATAGCAAAATGTAGCAAAATGTACTATGATTCCAAGCTCGTACGAAGCAAATTTCTGAATTCCAACGACTTTCGTAAATTAATCCTCAGCATGTTCCACAAATTTTATAAATGAATAATACAATTCAATGTGTTTCAATAAACTACCGTAACATAAAATATTTCCTCAAAATTAATTTGGTTCAAATATGATGTACTTTCCAATTGAAATTATGAATAATACCATATCAGCCCCCTTTTTTAAATATTTATCGAATTAGCTTCTAAAAATATATTTTCAGAAATTAATTCGGACAAATAAAAAAAAGAAGAATTGATATAAAATTTGCCCTTAAAATTATCGAATTTTATGCAATGTACACGTGGGACTGCTCGATTGACAAAGCATGGACTATTGACATATATATATATATATATATATATATATATATATATATATATATATATATATATATATATACATATTGCGATGATTTAATAAAATAGAACGGTTATTGATTAATTTTTCCAATATTTAAAAAGTATTATGGCTTTTTGTCCAATTTAATAAATATATAAGAGCGTTTGAATTTTATATTTTTTTAATTTAAAATAATATTCTTTTGCCCTCTTCTCTCCTACCTAATGGATACTTTTGTATTATATTGTTTCCGTAAATAATAAATTTTTTGTTAAAAATAAGTACAGTTAAATTAACTATAATAATTTTGTTATTTTATATAATTAATAAAATATTAAAATATCATCTTTATTTTTAAAGAGAATATGTTTTTATAATTTTAAATTATTGAGGGTTAAAAAACGTAAATATCTTATAAATCCATAAAGGCTTGATGTTACTTTGGCATATGCGTATGGCGTTTATGTCAAATTCTTCCCGGAAATTAGTGCACTTTTCCATGAAATTAACACGTGTAAGCATGAAACATTTTCTCCGGAGCATATGAGATACATCTCGGACACTTTTAAAATGATAAAAATTATTGTTTATATAATTAATTTAAATATTTAAATAATTTTCAAACTAAAATTATTTAATAAATTTTTTTTTAAATGATTTGTAAAGTAAGGCTCATAATTGATTTACGGTCACTGGTTTAGTGATGTTACGTGACAGTATAAAACTTTTTGACTATCTATTGATCGTTAGAAAGTGACTGACAATATTATTATTTTATTATAATTTAATTGAGACTGTACACTCTTTATCTTTATCTATTTATTTGGGACACTTCCATATCAGCCCCTCCATGTTTCCATTTAGACGAATAAGCCCCTCGTTTTACCCATTAACTTTGACATCCTAAAACACTTATTTAGAAATATTTTTTGAAAAAATATTCAATATAAAAATTGTAAATGTTGAAGAGATTTACAACTTTTATGTTAAATTTTTTTTCAAAAACTACTTTTAAATAAGTGTTTTAATGGTTCAAAATTTAGCGAATTAATGGATCGATTTTGAAACCTATTAAGACTTTTAAGCAACAAAATATATATTTAAAAGTATTTTTTGAAAAAATGTTAAACATGAAAGGTATATGTCTCATTAAAATCTACAACTTTCATGTTGAAATTTTTTTCAAAAAATACTTATACGATGGTCAAAAATGACTTAGCACGAATATCGAGAGAAGTTTTTTTGAAAGTTTAAACAATAACTGGAAAATCTAGGGGTTGATTTGGATTAGTAGGGAGAATCTAGGGGCTGATATGATATTAGCCCTTTATAGAATCCTATAAAAGCAAAACATAGGATGTACGTGTCACAAATTTACCAAAAAACAAAACGGATTTTTTTTTTGGACAAATTTCATATCGGCTCTTTTTTTTTTTCGACCAAATCAGTTCCTAAAAATATATTTTTAGAAGCTGATTTGGCCGAACCCCTAAAAAGAGGGGCTGATTTACAATTTGCCTTTTTTTATTTATATGACGAGACGGATTAGTTCAAATCTTCATAAATTGTATTACTTTTTAACATTTAGTTATCGGTAATCGAACGTGTAATTACAAAGTAAAACTTCGATATAGTGTATGAACGGAGGCATATATGAAGTACTAGTTAAATCAGCCATCATCTGAGTAAAATTCACTAAATTACTATTTTTTTATTTCAAAATTGTATTTAGAATTCGAACTCGTGACGCATACTTTCTGAAGTGCGTGCTGCATCCATGTGCGGGAGGCAAAAAGAAAATGGTTTATGTCATGCAACGCCACAAAATTCTGCTATAGATATATATATACCAATTAATAATTGGTACAAAGAAAATAGTTATACAAGGTAAAACTATGGTTCATATCTTTCTATAGTTCACTTGTAAATATAATTGAGATGGGTTGTTGAAAGCACAATTACTTTCGTACATATAATTGCTTATAGCACAAACATCTAATAATCTGAATTATAACATTATACGACTTTTAGTTTGTTTATATATAATAGCAGATTATGCACCCGATATACGTGTGCGAAAAATAAACAACAGTAAATAAACTATCGAGCATGCAACGATCGCATCTTTTCTAAACACGATCCCATTCTCATCTCCTGCTGTCTCTCTAAAGTTCAGCCTGATTTAGAGCATCGTGCTCCCACTGTAAAGCCCATTCAATTACTTTTAAAAAAGAATTTTGAAATGATAAATTGGAAAAAAACTTAATGAAAAGAGATAGAGCGAGGGTTGGTGACATAATCAAAGATATTTATCCCGTAACCATAGAGCGTCATGGCAGTGCAACCGCAAAATAGCACACGGGACGCTTGGGCTAGCGTCTAGCCATGCATGATGCCTGCTCGCAAAACAGCATGCAGGCATGCGGGCAGCGCGGCAAAACCAAGGCAAACATTAGGAATTTTCTAGAAAATCCTTGAGTCTTGGGTTCCTCGCACAATGAGTACAAATACTCTAGAGAGTTAATCCTAATTATTGGCTCATGTATTGGGACCCTATAAAAAGGAGTCCCCTTCTTATTTGTAATAATAGAAATGAGATGAATGGATTCAACGAGGAAATCAATCCAAGAATGTAGTGAGTGCTGGAGGGCATCTTTGTACTTCTCTATTGTAATCTTCTTATATAGTATTGGAGTTTTCTTTGGCAAGTCTTTGGAGTATGCTTAGACTGTCGTATAGGACACAAGCATAAGGCTTTGCCTTGCTCGTTTGCAGAGACGACGAGAGTCTGAAGCTTCACTAGGTTTGGGATAAAGGTTGATTTGGTCACGCCGGAGAGTCATACAAGTGACGGTATGGATGTCTTAGCATAAAACCTGCTAGCCCTGTTATACTGGAATACATACTTTGATTAGCCGGATATAGTGAGACTAACTGATGAAGAGAGAGAGAGAGGGGAAGAGAGACATGGGGGGAGAGGAAGAGAGGTCAAAATCGGTTGAGGAAGAGAAAGATATTAATAACCCAACAGCATCTATCGCAGACTGAAAGCTATATTTTGACGGAGGATTAATTTTATTTTAAATATACCATTATTTATGCCGGATAGAAGTTTTGTTATTGATGTGGGTCGGGCCGGAGATTTTTTGGGCTACTAGGATCTTATGTGGGTGAGACCAACTCCTGTCTTCGTTTCTCGTCGTCTCACTGTAGCATTTCTTCGTCTCACTGCCGTCCATCTCCGTGCCATTACTCCGCTTCTCTCAAGCTCGCTGATCTCGCCAAACAAATCTCAACTCAACGATCTCAAATCCTGAATCCCTCGAATTCGCTTAGGTATTTCTCGTCTCCACCTTCATCCGTATTCAATAATTTGCATTTCATCGCCTCTAATTAGGGTTTCGAACTTGTTCCTCAAATATGGGCTTATTTAACGTATTGCAGTCTCAAATTCTACTATGATTGCGTGGCGGTTTATTATCCTTTTTTTGTTTCGTTATCTTAATTTTAGATTGTCAGGAGCATCATCAAATGAAAAGATGACCGTTCTGAAGTTCGCCGACAGTTGCTAGAACACATCCAACATTCATGGTTTGTAAATCAGATTCAATACTTATTTTAGCAAACTTACGGTTTCAAAGCGCTATTTGCATCTTATTACATTTTAATTATTCGTTGAGCTACGATATGCCCCCGGGGCTCAGATCAACTGGGTGGAGCACTGCGTTCCGACCAGTACGTCCCACGTTGGACGCGTCTCCAACGCAAGTGGAGTGCATGATTTTCTATTAGTTTTTAGTGGGAATATTTCACCTCTACCTCGTGGCTGCTCGGTTTGGTGGAACTTGGGTCAGCGCCACCCAGGGTTGTATGTGCTAAAAGTACTCCTGGATTGTGAGATAAGTGCTGGCGCGGACGTGGCTCAAGAACCGTGATGTGCTATGTTCTTGTCCTATAGGGTCGGGCCTCCAATAGCTTTGGTGGACTTTTGCCTCGTTATCTAAAAAAAGTAAAAGAAAGTTGAGCTACATGTTTCAGGTGACATTCTATCACAATGAACATAGTAAATCCTATATTCTAAATTGCAGCATGGGCTAGATAAGACCCGGTTGACTAATGCAAATAAGAAATGTATTATGGATTTTTTCCAAAAGTTAATACTCTATACTGCCTATATTCTTAAATCTTTTTTTTTTCTTTTCTTTTGAGACTAAGCGAATAATTTCTTGTGTTGCTGACAGCCTAAATCATGGTTCTTTCTTAATTGTTTTTTTGCTGTATCTGTTATACTGTTATAACTGAGTTTGATATTAATATCTATGTTTGAAGTGCTATATAGCTGCAATTTTATCCTATAGATAATCAGTGTTATCAAGCATTCTGAATTTTAAGTGCTATTCCTTTCCATGTTTGTAGGATCTACAGATTGAGGGACCCCCTCCGTACATACATATAGAGAAGAATGAATTTTTTCAGCGAAAGTAAGTGCAGAATTCAGATTATGATCGTAATATTTTATCGTCAGACTGAAAATTAGAGTTAAAGTTGCAAGTTTGAGCTTAGAATTTTCCTGCTAGTGAAATTGTCTACCAGGATGTTGAGCTTGAAAGGGTTTTTGCATTAGACTACCTGCAGGTGTAGTTATTAAACTTAATGCTCATACGATAAGTTGGTAGGCATGTATGTTTCAGCACATTCTATGGTTATGAGGTGCCGAAGAATTCTGAAAGTGAAGGTTGAAACATGCATTGATCTACCAAATAATATTCTTTTACCATAGACCAGTTTTGAAAGTCCGTAATTATTGTACTCCCATGCTGAATGAATAATTTTATTCAAGGCTTGAATGTTACCTACCTATATTACATTTTCATGATAATTTTTGTTGTAGCTAGGAGAAACATACACCAATTGTGTTCTTCTAACTTGTATTTTTGCATTCACTTTCCTATTACCTTACGAGAAGGCAAGTTTTTTCCTTGATGTGTATGTTTATCCATGGATTTCAACATGTCCTCTTAAATGTCATCTTGTTAGCTAATCTATGGTTGACTGACTTGGTCACTGGGTCCTATTATGTTCCCGGTGCAACGCATCAATTATTACTCCTCGACTTATGAATCAGAGTCTGAGGGTTGGGCTTGATGATTCTTCTATTTGGCTAGGTTACTCTTCTGAATTTTTCAGCCTTAGTCTAGGTTATTTTTGTTTTGGTTCTGTCAAACTATAACCTTCATTACTTCTTAGATTGTTTAGAAGCAAAGTCATTATTCATTTTTTTCTTTTGTATTTGTTACAAGGAGTAAGTAGGAGGAGGAGATAGCTATGGCTATATTACTTTTCTGAATTTTTTAGCCTTAGTCTTGGTTATTTTTTTTTGGGTTCTATTGAACTATAACCTTGATGTATTTTCTTAGATTATTTAGAAGAAAAATCATTGTTCATTATGTATTGTATATGTTTCAAGGCATAAGAAGCAGAAAGAGGAGGACATAGCTATATGTGTGTGTAGATATGATGCCAATGATCCAGAGAGTGCATGTGGAGATGCATGTTTGAATCTGCTGACTAGTACAGAGTGTACACCTGGCTATTGCCCTTGTGGTATCTCTTGCAAGAATCAGGTTGTTAGTTCCGCCATTTTTTAATACTGATGTTTTCTTCCATTCTCTTAACTGCGAACCATTTGAGTTGTTTGTTTAGTTTCTGCAAATTGCAAAAGGTGGTTTCATATTATTCTTCAAAAGTCAACACAAGCATAAAAATTGTGTCTGGCATAGCTGATTTAGCCTGCATCTATTTCTCTCAGTTGGCGTCAAATGTGGCATATGAACCAGTCTCTGTTTCTTCGTAATCTTTGATTGTGGGAGAGTGTACGAAAGGTCTTGGTACTTGCATTCTTCTTTAATTTGGCATGCATACATCATTGAGGGCTAGATTTAAAATTCCCGAGTTGGATTGTGAGGCAGACATGTTGGGATGGGATTGCACGTTATACACTCTTGCTGGCCGTGCTCAGCCGTAACATGGTTGGGAGCGGTGTGCACCACTCGCTTGCCTTGCATTTGGTGGATTGATCTTCATGGTTCATCCTAAGTTCTGTCACCAAAGTGTATGTGGTTTCTCTTTTACTACTAGTAAAATCTGCAACTGCAACACTTGCTGTTGTGGAAGTAAATAACTATCGATCTAAGCTTTAAGTGCTTAAACACACTAGGTTTTTTCGAATCCAGTTTCATCTGTCTTAGGTTAGTCTGGATCAATGTTATTAAAGGCGCAAGGCGCACCGAGGCGCAAAGGTCTTTCTGGAGCCTAGGCGCAAGACGAGATGCACGTGAGGCGCACTTTTTCTTATGAGATACAAAAAATGTTCATATTCAAAATAATTGTATCTTCAATTCTTTGTAAATAAAATAGTCACTAAAGTGATTTTAATTTTTCTTTGAGAATGAATAAAAGATATGATACATTTATTTTTTGTTAATAATTGACATACATAGCAACTAATTTGCTGATGTGTGTGATATAGTTTGAAAGTTATAAGAGAACTCAGTACTTTGTGTAATAGCATAATGAATGCAACAAAAAAATAAGTATATGAAGTGTACCTCTCATTGTTTTGTCAAATACAGTTTACCGAGAATTATTCGCATATAATTAATTTAAAATGTATTAGTAATAATAGCGAGCTAGCAATAATTAGTTAACAATTTCAAATATCAATTATCACATATACGTCAAAATATAAGTAATAATTAGTAATTAATTCAAACATCAAATGCAATGTTTAAAATTTAAAGCATAATGAGATTCGTCAGTCATTACTTATCAAAATCAGTAAGATCCTCTCTCCCTCGGAATGTTCAGCACCAATGTCTTCTTCTAGTTCTTCTTCTTCTACAACTTGTTTTCCTTTAGAGGCTCTACTAATTTGATTCGGATTACTACCTCCACCTTCTCAAACTTCTTCTTTTTCTTTAAAGGTCAAAAGTCCCAGGCCCAACGAGGCTGTTTAAAGAGGTTTTTATTTTTTTAGGGGGCCAGGCGGGCGCAAAAAACTCTTGGCGCGCCTAGGCGCTCCTTTAATAACACTGGTCTGGATACAAAGTGATTGTTACAAAAACTGTAGAGTTTGTTGATGTTTGAACTTGATTTGAATTTGTATGCAGACATTTTTCCAATAAAAAAAGCTTTTAGTTGTGCTAATGGGATATCCTAGTGCACAGGTTTTGACACATGATATGACGAATGCAAGTTGGCACATAGTATTTTAGCTTACTCACATTTCATAAAGGGATTTTCAGTTGATTTAGTATCTCCTCTCTTTTAACAGAGATTTCAGATGTGTCGCTATGCTTCATCCATATTGTTCGAAACTGAAGGCCGTGGGTGGGGTCTTCTTGCTGGTGAAAATATTAAGGTAAATTCTAGCTCTAGAGTTCAAGTCTTTTGTTGGGCTTTTGATACATGTTCAAATACTTTAATATTATCTTTTTCCTTTTGCATTTTGAAGAATATAAGTAGTATGTGTTTGTTAATCCAGGCTGGTCAGTTTGTCATTGAATATTGTGGAGAAGTAATATCTTGGAAGGAAGCTAAAAGGAGGTCCCAATCATATGAAGCTGAAGGTAATATACAAATCATAGGGAATTCAAAAGTTGTATCTGCTTTGTAGTAAGCAACTTCTGTGTCTTGATATTTGCAGGTCTAAAAGACGCGTATATCATTTCTCTTAATGCATATGAATCTATTGATGCTACCAGAAAAGGTAGCTTGGCGAGATTCATAAATCATTCCTGGTAAGCTGCTTTTTTATTGAATAAAATGGACCGACTTTTTGTTGTTGTTTTGACACGTTTATATTGTGATGTATATTCAGTATACTTTTTGACCTGTCATTTTTGGTTGTCCCGTTCTTTATTCGTTATCTTGACATCTAAATCTGTTACTTTTGAAGAGTGCAGTCAGCCAAATTGTGAAACAAGGAAGTGGAATGTCCTGGGAGAAATAAGGGTTGGAATTTTTGCAAAGCAAGACATTCCTGCTGGAGCAGAATTGTCTTATGATTATAACTTTGAATGGTTTGGCGGTGCCAAGGTTCGATGTCTTTGTGGTGCACCTTCCTGCTCTGGTTTTCTTGGTGCTAAATCCCGTGGTTTCCAGGTAAACTTCATAAAATTATGAAAGGACATGTCTTCTATAACCTGGTTGATGTATATGTTCCACCTGTTATGGCTGCAATACTGTGCATAGTGTTATCGCAACTTTTTACTGTGTTGCTACATATGCAGGCAATTTGATGTTTGACTTTGGTTGTCTAGCATATTACTCAAGATTATTTGATTAAAAAATGCTATAATTTTGATATCGTTATATCTTACAATATCTATGTCTTTGTTGCCTGCTTAGATAGCGCTTGGATTGTTATGTTCTAGGATAATTTTAATGTTGCCATTAACACCTAACTGGTTTTATCTCCACGATTATTCTAGGAGGCAACCTACCTGTGGGAAGATGACGACCAAAGGTATTTTTACATGTTCTGCAAACTTTAGATGCTTTCGGTCTAAAAGTTGATATGATATTTCAGTTTTCCTCCAATGAGCAACGGTTGGTTCTTGTGCATTACCCGTGCTTATTGTTTGTTTTTAACTTGTGACACGAGAAAGATATGTAGTTCTCTTCTGGAAATTGAACTGGCAATATGTTATTGTAGCTATCACAATGTAACAAGCCATTGACTGTGTTGAACTTTGTAGAAGTAACGTCCATTCATGATACTGATGTGTACAAATGGCTCTTGCTCATGCATTGTTTCCTTAATATTGGAATGCCTGTAATTCTGTGGTGTTTTATGCGGAATTCATCATATACATGTCTAGACTGCTTTATGATGCCAGGTTTTTTTTTTTTTTTTCTTCTCTCATTTTGGTTGGCTCAGATTTGACCTTGCAGTTTGTATGGAATTGCTTTCTTTTTGGGTCTTAGGAGTTACATTGATTACATTCCTATAACTGTTGCACCTTTGCACAGAAGTACTTTATTTTTGGGTAGCAGGAGTTTGTTGTTCAACCCAATCCCTGTTTATGACATCAACCCGGTGTTTATTTTCATCTTGCTAAGATTTGCTTGATTTTTTTTATCATGCTGCTATCTCCTTTAAGCTTTAACTAAGTGCCATCATTTGTTTTCTTGGCAATATTACTTTTTTGGATTTCCCCCGGGCCCCTGTTGTTTCTCTTCTTGTTCGATGAATTCCGTTGATGTTAGTTGGATACATATAGCTCATTAGGTATGACTATCGTAGTTCTCATCTGACCATTGATTCTGGTTATAGGTATTCTGTTGAAAATATCCCTTTGTACGACTCTGAGGAGGATGAACCAGAGCCCAAGGTCCAAATGGCATCTGGTTCGTCAACGGACATCTTGATGTCTGAAAGAAAAGAAAGCTACTCCATAGGTACCAATAATGCTAATGATCGAGCAATATTTCTCCAGACTTTGCCAATTTCTGTTGAACCATTGAATTTTTTCCCAATGGAGTTGGATGAAGTAAAGAATGGAACATCAGCAAATCTGAGATCGTACTCTCGTGCACAGAAGAATTGTAAAAGCACAATGATATCACGTATCAAAAGCAACAGTGCTTGCCGCAATTACCAAATACAAGTGAATTCTTTCTCCAAACGAACTTCAAACTACCATGGCGGAAAACCTAAAAAGAATGCTAAGAAGCAGGTCGATGTTAAATTTATCGAGGAGCGACTAGCATCAAAGGAAGCTGGACAAGAACTTTTGGCGTACGAGGTACTAAGTTTAAATATTAAATATGCTCTAATATATCCCTACTCTGTTCAATCTACTTAAAAGA
This sequence comes from Xerophyta viscosa, assembly GCA_002076135.1. NCBI lineage: Eukaryota > Viridiplantae > Streptophyta > Magnoliopsida > Pandanales > Velloziaceae > Xerophyta > Xerophyta viscosa. The sequence goes on along the minus strand of MJHO01000119.1, from coordinate 246,476 downwards.
TCATGTTCATAATGATAGAAGGGTTGAAGTAGTAAGATAGCATGTAGCGACCAAAACATTAACCCGTACTTCTAGAATGTTGTTGGCTTCAACCTGCTTATAGTTCACAGTTGGTGCCTCCAGTTTCCGCCTTTGTAGCATAATTCATATTTTAAGTTGCTTTCCTTATTGAGTCCTCTCTTCAATCGTTACGTGCAACCAATAGGTCAAGTTTCACCCTCGATTTATGTTTCATTTACTACTTCCTTTCGAGCATAAAATTAGCTTACATTTTATATGCTAATTTCTGTGTTTGACTATGTAAAGTCTAGATAATTGAAAAAAACTTGTATCTCGATGCACTTCATAGCGGTATTGCTCTTTGAAACTTCCAATAACATTTCAGGAATCCAAAAACATGGCGTCAATTCAGCTCAAGTCCTTGTATGATGAGATTAGACCTGCAATCGAGATGCATGAGAAGGACGATCAAGATAGCGTGCCAACCAGCGTTGCGGAGAAGTGGATTGAATCTAGCTGTGCAAAAATGAAAGCAGAATTTGATCTATATTCTGCAATAATTAAGACAGTCTCCTCTGTTCCGCGGAGAAGACCAGATGAGCTTAGCCCCCAAGGGGAGAGCATTCAGGATGAAATCAAGTACCTCGAGAACGGCGTCTGATAACCAAACAGCCATTTACTTTGATAATTAAGATTATTTGAATGCATTTACAAGATTAATGCTTCTCTTCTGGACTGATGTTTCCTCATTTTTCGAGAGTTCATTGATACCCATATGTTGTCGGCTTTTTTATATGGACACTTTGTAGAATAGAACAGAGGATTCCTCAAATTCGCAATTGATGTGCACTATTATTAGCTGGCATCCGTGCTCTGGCTACGAATACTCTCTTCCTGCCGAAGGACAGTGGTAGTAGCTAAATGGGGTACTTTGAAACTTCTTCGATACTTGGGAAATACTTTGTTCGAAGGTCTACTACAGTTGGTGCTGAAAGGATATACTGAAAAGATTTACTACTATTGGTGCTCCTGCGGCTGTGATTTTAACATCAAGGCCAACTCAACCCAGCTGATACAACATCAAGAATAAGTCCGATTGAGATTCCTGCCGTTAGTCTAAACCAACATGGTTATTATGACGCCGTTAAATAGTATAGATGGCTCGACAGTCATTGGTTAGTAAGACTATGGGTATGGGTAAGATTTAGACTGGTCAGATGAGCGCAAGGAGATGGACGGTGTAGATGGGTTCGTTCGGTCATTTTTTTACTCGCTTCTGTTGCTTAGCTTTCTCAGGATATGAAGGCAAGAAGCCTCATCATCTCCCTCATATATATATATTTTTGAGATTTAGGAGGAAAACCAATCCACTAGGTGCAAGCTGGGCAATCCAGCGCGGGGGCTTCATCTACTATATTTTTCATCTATTATATACAACCAATGTAAGACATCAAGCTAATAAGAAATCTAAAAAAAAAAGATCTAGACATCAAGCGGCCAGTATCAAGGCAAAAACAAATAATATATTTATAGAAATATATTAAATAAAAAATAAATATTACATAGTAATAATAATTATAAAATATTAACTAATAATAATAATTTTAAAATATTAAATAATTATAATTATAAATATTAAATAATAATATTATAAATTATTAATAACTATATTAAATAATAATAATAATAATTAAATAATTATAAAATATTAAATTATAAAATACTTATTAGGGTAAAAGTTACCTTGGTAACTTGGTACCCACCTATTTAGGTGGGTACCAAGTTACCCCTTTTTGGGAGGAATTGTTACCCACGGGTAATAATTTTCCCCCGCACCAAACGTGGGATAATAGGGTGGTAAGTGTTATCCGAGTAACATTTACCACCCTTTTACCCACGAACCAAACATGCCATTAGAGAGAACATTCAAGAGAGCTCAGAAATCTTAACAATGGACGCTCCATCCTCTCGTCTGCTTCGTCACTCTCGCTTGTGGGGCTCGCGAGCTGCGTTTCTGGTCTGGAATCTAGGCATGCTATGTAGATGATTAAGGATTTAGGTTCTGTACTTATATTTGGCCTCGTGATGCTCTTTGTTCTTTTTTTCCTTTCTTTGATTTGAGCCCATATTAATGGTTATTTACTGTGTGCATTTTATGATTGTGTGTCATGTGTGTTAATTGTTTGAATTCTTACTTTACATACTTATCTCCAAAGAGAGGATCCACAAAAATAGTCCCCTCCGAAGTGTGGTTGTATGTATCTCATCCTCTCCAAATTATGCGCGAACAGGATTATTACTAGGTTGTTATCCTTCCTTGTATCTACGCACAATAATGTTGTGCCCCTAGGTGATATGCTCCACTTTGGCATACAAGGAACTTCTCGTGGTATCAAATCGATCTTCGGCAGACATCTGTGATCTGTTTGACGATATCGATATGCTCTTGGATCTGTATGCTTAGATATTTGCTATGAAGCAATTTCAAAAGCTTAGGTGTCTTCTTAGTTTAATTCTCCAGGAGCATATATTGTCGAGGAATTTGGGGTTGCAGAATTAATCAGTTGATACTTGACAGGTTTAGTTAGCTTGGTTTATGCTAAAGGATGCGCAACACATCTATTAAAGAAAAACCATTGACTTCATCAAAAAGCGGGGATAGCTCAGTTGGGAGAGCGTCATGCGCAACACATTTATTAAAGGAAAACCACTGACTTCATCAAAAAGCGGGGATAGCTCAGTTGGGAGAGCGTCAGACTGAAGATCTGAAGGTCGCGTGTTCGATCCACGCTCACCGCAAACTTTTCTAATTTTAATCTGATTATTTTCATTGTTTTTTCTCCCGCAAGCATGCAATTGATTCGTCCTTATTAGTCTCGGCAAACCATACATATGTAATTTAAAATATATTCTAAAAAGAGGTTTCCATTTGATCCTGCATGAGTAACAATTATACACTATCATACTTGAATTATATAATTATTTTAGATATTATACTATTTGATTAATAATAATTTAAAATAATACTTGATTATTATAAATTATATAGTTATTTATTTACTAAGATAGAATCACATAATACAATACCAAAAATTTATTCCTTGGTTGGCAGATCTCCACAATCATAGAGTGAAAAGGCAGAGATTTTTGGGAACACAAAGGTATAGAAAAGCAAATCCCTGAATTTTCTTAGAGGCCACAAAGCCCACCCACCCTGGCCCTGCTGGATCCATCCAGATAAATATGCTGCCACAGTAAGGCCCGCAGCCCGCCATCGCCTTTTCTCGACGTACCTCTCAATGCCCTTCTCGAACCCATCCGTCGCTCGGGCCTCGGCCAGGCAGCGGCCGAGCACGACGGCGTCTTCCAGCGCTGCTCCGCCGCCCTGCCCCATGTCCGGCGTCATCGGGTGGAAAGCGTCGCCGGCGACCGTGACGCAACCCTTGTGCGTGGGGCCCACGATGACGTCCCATGGGACCCGGAACATCAGTGGGGCCCACGTCAGCGTCGGGGGATCCGTGTGCTCGATCACCGTCTTGAAATTTGCAGGTAAGCAGCCGGCTAGTTTGTTTACGACCTCTTTTTGTATCGTTTCTGAGTCCCTCGACACCTCCTCCACTGCATGAATATGGCAGCAAAATTCAAGAAATGCTCTTTTTTTTTTACAAAATATAGAAAATCAAGTTAATTACTATTATGAATTTTAATTATTAGAGCCAAGTACACTGACGCTGGAGACGATAAATTTTTTTTTTAAAGCTGATTTTTGTACGATATATATAGACTATTTAGGACTATTAAAATTTGCATTTTTGTTTCAAAATCGAACAAAAAAATAGAACGAAAACACCTCATATATTGTAAAGAAATTAAAAATTGTAAACCAAAGAAGAAAGTTGAAGGTAGTAAATATCTAGGTAATACAGATGCAGACACGGGCACGGGGACACGACACGGCACGACACAGCGACACAGCAATTTTAAAAAAATAAGACACAGGTACGGTTCGGACACGATAATAAAAAATTTAAATAATTAAAACATAATTTATACGAAATATTTAAATATTAGTGAATATAATGACATTCGATAATAAATCTATAAATAATATAATTTATATTTTTGAAATAAATCTAAACACTAAGAGTCTAATTATATCAACTAAAATTAAAAATATAATATCTGAATGTATAATTATATTATATTATTTACTATTATTACAAATAATATTTAATTTTTTTATATAAAAAAATAATTTCATATATGTCGATATTTTTTAAGTGTCCGTGCTAGATAGGTAAATATAGTACCTCCTGGGAAGGAGCCATGGATGATGAACCAGTACATATCTTTGTCGTTTATTCGGGCGGTGCCGGCTCTTATATCTGTTCCGGTCAACTATTCGACGTCTTTGATTCCGTGCCCTTCCGGGAAAACCGACAACGCTCGCACTGCCCACCGTCCCGAGTTGATCGGCGGCGACAGCCCCAGCCACTGCGCCACCACCGAGTGTACTCCGTCGCACCCGATCAGAACCTACCAATAAAAATTGAACTCAGGATTCGTTAATTCGTATATTTAATTATTTAATAAGTATTTTAATGTGAGTTAATTAATAGTAAAATTAAATATGTAATTTGACCTTCGTTTTCATTGTAGCTCCATCTTCCAGGTTGAGAACAATAGTAGTGGCCGAAGAATCTTTCTGCACCTCTGTTTTGATCGACGAAAGCTTCGAAGAGAATCGGATGGCGCCGGCGGGCAGCTCGCCGGCCAATGCTTCCAGTAAATCCTTTCTATGAACCACCCTTGGTCCCATTAACTCCCTGATAGAATGATAATAAAGGTCCAACCACATTTCGATATCCAATAATCCAAAGTTTTCGGTGAAGTAATTGACGATTTCGTATTTCGTATCCGAATTTTGTCTAAACTTCTATTTTATGTTCTACTTTATTATTTTTAACAAAAAACATATATCTATTTTTTTTCATAAATAACATATATTCTAAATACCTTGCTGATTGCGGCGTCCATGACGTGGTCTGCGTAACACCCGTAGCGAGGTTCGTGACGCGTGCGCTGCATGCAAAGTTAAGCTTAATTTCTATAATAATATAAATATATATGGATAAACTATAATTTTCTTTTAATCATCAGATTTTCGTACGTATTCGTGGGTTTATAGATGGGATCGAGCTTCTGAGATATTCCGAGAGCTTCGACTGCTCGCCAGGCGTTCGGTAAAAGGCCAATGGCAGCGCCGGTCGCGCGAAGTTCGTGCGAGCGTTCCAGCACGATGCTCTTAATTCCCACTCGCTGCAGCGCGATTGCCGTCGCCAGCCCGGCTATGCCGCCGCCGACGATCACCACCTCGTTCTGCTCCGCCGCCGCAGATTCCATATCTTTCAGTCAACACTTATCAACAGCGCGTTTTTCTTCTTCCAGCAGAGTCGACTGCTTATACTTGATGTTCTCGATCAAATTTGTGCTGCTTGCGTGCATTTATTGGGTTAATTTGAGAACGACGGTAATTCACGTCTTTGAATTCATGAATCCAGTCGTCAATTTTGAACCGTCTTAGTCTTTCCTCCTTTCTTGCCACACATGTCTTGGTACCGTGGCGACGTCGTCTGCTGAGATCGTCTACCTGCTCCACTTTTATTAGAATTGTTCTTTCTTCATCAGGCCGTGAAGACAACTATTCTTCTTCCTTGTCCATCAGTGATGGGCCAGTCAAAGACCGTATCCCCGGAGATCATATGTGATTTTAATTTGGACCGTCCAAAGGTTCACCAGGCATTACAAAAAAAAAAACAATTATTAATTTTTTCTCGACTTATTTAATTTACTTTTAAAAATTTTATAATTTTTTTTTTAAATTATAAAATTACATACTTCGATATAATTTATAATTTTTGAGTTGAAATTTTTTTAAAACAATAGCAAATTTTATATTAAAATAATAATAAAAAAATATTTTTTAATATTTTTTTAAAAAAATTCAACTAAAAAGCTATAAATTAAAATCTAATTTTGTTGTTCAAAATTATTTATAAAAATATTTAAAATTAAGTTAAATGAGTAAATAAAAATTTAATTAAAAAATTTCATGAAGGTGATGCACAAGCATATTAACATAATAGAGAAGAAAAAAAGAGCACGCACAAGCATATTAACATAATAATACAAACAAGCATATTAACAAATTTACTATTCAGTGCTACATTCACTAAAATGATTACCGTACAACCTCTTGTTTAGTAATTCTCCTTAAAAAATAAGAAGGATTTCGGATTTTAAGGTTTGGCACAAGTGGTACAATATCCACTCCTGAAATGGTATCCATCTTTCTGAAAAAATAGTATAAATATCCGAATTGGTATCGATCTTTCAAAAAATACGATATAAATACTAGCAGTATCTAACGATATGTATTAGCATGTCCATATTGGCATAATTAATTACTTATTAAAAATAATTAAATTTATTGTTTAAGTGATTATTCGATTATCTATAATGTCTATGTTAGATAATTAATTTTATTTATATTATTAATAATTTTTGCCATATCAACCAATATTGATCAATAGACCGCCGAAACTATATAAAGAACCGATAGAAATAGTTTCTAGATACCGTTTCGCTATCGGATATCGCATAAACCATGATGTTTTGGTCTAAACGTAGAGGCCAGATTTAGAATGGTTTTGTATACTACAGGCCAGGCATACAAAATATTGAAATTAGCTAAATCCACTCTATAATAAAAAGTTATATATAAAATTACAGTAAAGTGTTGAGCTCTTAACACAATATATTCACCGACCAATCGCACATGCAGTCGTAGCATCAAAACCTTCCCCGGCAACGTGCGATTATGGTCGTCATCGGCCCCTGCAACGACAGCCAGTCAATGCGGTGATTGCGTCGGATATACAGGTTACTAATTTGGCAATTTTTGAAGATACAAGGGCTTATTTAAAATATAAAGTTTTACAAAATAAAGTTTTTTTTCAAGAAAACTTCAAGAAACAATGTCAAAGATTCAACTTTTGATTGGCAGATCTCCACAGTCGTAAAGAACAGTGTCGAAGATTTTAGGGGCCACGAAGGTATAGAAGAGCAAATCTCTGAATTTCCTTAGAGGCCACCAAGCCCACCCAGCCCCGCCCTGCTGGACCCATCCTGACAGATAAGCCCGAACAATAAGGCCCGCCGCTCGCCATCTCCTTTCCTTGACATACTCCTCAATACCCTTCTCGAACCCGGATGTTGCCCGAGCTTTCGCCAGGCATCGGCCGAGCACGACGGCGTCTTCCAGCGAGGACCCCCCGCCCTGACCCACGTCCGGCGTCATTGGGTGGAAAGCGTCGCCGGCGACCGTAACACAGCCCTTATAGGTGGGTCCCATGACAACATCCCATGGGACCCGGAACATCAGCGGGGCCCACGTCAATGTCGAGGGGTCCGTATGGAGAATCACCTTCTTGAAGTGCGCGGGCAAGTCATTGGCCAGGTTGTTCAAAGCCTCATTTTGGATAATTTCTGGGTCTCTCGACACCTCCTCCTCTGCATGAATATTGGAGAAAAGTTAAGAGATATATTTTCCCCCAAAAATATAGAAATAAAATGTCTATTATGAATCTAAGGAATTGGTCTTATTCTGGTGCTTCGGCTGATGAAGTTTATGCTATACAATGGAAGTGGAATTAAGACAGCGGAGTTTCGACGAAATCTTCCTGTGCTCACCTCGACTGTTGAGTAAGCGGCTTTTAAACTATCGCTACCAAGTTCAAATTTCGCTCACTGCAATGCTATATATGAATTTTTTCAAGTTAAAAAAATAAAATAAAATAAAAGCTTGTGGCAGATACTGCACTTAACGAAGAATTAGCGGACAACGTTCAATGATGAAAATTCAGCTGATGAAGAAGGTAAGTTAAGTGAAGCTTCTACTGATGATATAATTATTATTATTGGTAGTCTTTCGTTTATTACGATATATATGAATGTACTTAATATCTACCTGAAATTTGCTTTAAAAAAAACTTCAATATCAAAATTGTACACTTTGACATAATCTATAATTTTTAATATTTATTTTTTTAAAAAAAAAAATACTTCTAATTACAGTTCATTCGTGCATAACATATTCGCTCAGTACAGGTGTAGGTTGGTGATGATGGCCTCTAGTTGTTTATTCGGATAATTTCATATCAGCCCTCTATTTTTAAAGGATTTTTGGATTAGTTCCTGGAAACGCGTTTTCAGGGACTGGTCCGCAAATTTAAAGAAACGGAGGCTGATATGGAATTTCCCCTTGTTTATTTGTCACTTTGATGTACGGTAAGTGCTAGTTTTAGTTTTCAGTGAAATTGGCTGAACCATAAAGCTAAAAGATTTTGAAACATTTTGCAAGTTTTTAGTAGAGTTTGAGCTCAATTTTAGTGTCCTACTAGATATACAAGTTTAGCTCATGATCCGCCAGCTAAACTGCAGTTCGGCTCGTGGGTGCTGATCGTATGGCTCGGGTATGTGGGCCAGTCAGCGGGCTGATCGTCTGTGCTAACTGTGTGGGCCGAGCTGGCCCACGGACAACGACTAACAATGAAGCAACAGCATGGAGCTTGCAAGCATGCTTTGCAATTTTTTATACTTTTTTTTTCTTTTAAACAAGCTCTCTCTCTCTCTCTCTCTCTCTCTCTCTCTCTCTCTATATATTATATATATATATATATATATATATATATATATATACACACCTGTGCTGGCCTTCTGCCCGCACGGGTGCTGGTTTGACGGGCTACTTGACCGTGTTGAACCACGCTGCTTAGTACTATAAGGCCAAACCAGCTATTGTCCTGATTTATCACGCAAAATACTTCTAATGGATTATCAAAGGAACAAAATTAAAAAAAAAAAATTTAAACTGAAACTAACAAAATAAAATAGAAGAAGCAATAATAAAAAGGGTACCTCTTGGAATGGAGGTATGAGTGATGAACCAGTAAAACTCTTTATCGTTTAATGGAACGACGCCGGCTCTTTTACCCGTTCCGATCAACTGCTCGCTATCTTTGATGCCGTGGCCTTCTGGGAACACCGACAGTCCTCGCACCGCCGACCGGCCCGATCGGATCGGCGGCGAAAGCCCCAGCCACTGCGCCACCACGGACTTTACTCCGTCGCACCCGATCAGAACCTACAAATGTATATCGAACACAAATTTTAATACTTTATACAATTAATATAAACCTCGCCATGAAAGATGTTAGATATATTTTATTGCAGTTAATAGAGAAAAAGACATATATTCGACCTTTGTTTTGATTGTAGCTCCATCCTCCAATTGAAGAAGGATAGTGGTAGCGGTTGAAGAGTCGTCCTTGGTCTCTGTTTTGATCGACGAAAGCTTTGAAGAGAATCTGACGGTGCCGGCGGGCAGCTCCCCGGCCAGTGCTTCCAGTAAAGCCTTTCTATGAACCATCCTTGGCCCCGATTTTGAATCCCTTGTAGAGTAAAGCATACGTCGAACAACATCTCAAGGTCCGAAGGTCGGAAAAAAACGAAATTTTAAGGATTTTGATGTTAAATACTAAAAAAGCTTCGGTTTTTATACCTTGCCGACAACGGTAGCCATGACATAGTCTGTGTAACACCCGTAGATAAATTCGTGATGCGTCCGCTGCACGCAAAATTTACTAATAATCGATAAATATATACCACGAATTTAATTTGTATCGGTACAAACTAATTATTTTTAAAAATGATTTTATTACGAAATCATGGGTTTATAGAGAGGATCGAGCTTCTGAGACACGCCGAGCGCTTCGAGTGCTCGCCAGGCGTTGAGGAAGAGGCCGATGCCGGCGCCGGTTGCGCGAAGATCGTGCGAGCGCTCCAGAACGACGCACTCGATTCCCACGCGCTGCAGCGCCACCGCCGTCGCCAGTCCGGCTATACCGCCGCCGACGATCACCACGTCGTGCTCCTCCGCCGCCGCGGCTTCCATATCTCTCGTGCGCAGCTTATCTTTGACTTTCTCAATCAAACTTGTGCTTCTTAAGATCTCTGATGCCATATATTTAAGGATGCAGCTGCGTGTGCTATCTTGACGACGTAATTGGACCACTTTCTTTGCCTTCGGGAAATTCTAAGAGATTTCTTTTTTAAATTGTTGCAGAAAAACTCTGCCTATGGGCAAAAGACTTACCATTTTTCATATAAATTTAATTAATTATACCAAACTTATTATAAAAAATATTCTTTGAAAGAAATCTAATTATAAAGTTTTAAAAAAAAATTAATATATAATTTTATAACTTTAATTTTTTTTTTAAAAAAAAAATATCATCAGATATTATGAATATAAAAAATGTTACTAATTAATTTATTTTATTCATAATAGTTTTAGTTATTTATTAGGTATATTATTTAATTTTTTTAATCAATCTACCGAATTATTTATTTTTTATTTTTCTTAAATAACTTTTTAATTAAATTATTTTAAAAAAAATATTTTATTTTAGTGAGTTTGGTATAAATAATAAAATTTATTAAAGTTATGTAAAACTTCTCCTATTGGTATACAAAGATATTATTTTACTAATCAAGTATGTCCAACCATTAATTTAGAAGAACCCAAAGATCTATACTAAGCTTAATAGAATATACAAAATAAATAATTTATATTCATAGGCGACACATGTAATGTAGCCCTTTATGAAATAATTTTTTAATATCTATTTTAGCCATCTGTACAATCTCAGAATTTTAAAAGGACACTTTGTTAACTTTTGTCGGCCAACTAAGGTCAAGATTTTGACCACACATGTTATTTGATTCCCCTTTCTTCCACGAAGTTAGACTCTCAAGTGCCTAAAGTGCAAATTTTCAACAGATATTTGACGACCAGAAGATGAACTTCAAATTTTGTTTTTTTTTTCCTCCAACCGATTTCATCTATCGGAGCTCGTACATATTTTTTTTCTCTGAATATGAGGCTGGAGACTTTGATTTTCATATACATCTCCACCGCAAATTTAATGAAATAGTAGTTTTTTTCTGGTCGGCAGTTATTGATATTTGAAAGTCTGACATATTTTTTACGAGTAATAGACCGCGATCGTCTTTTAGCACTTAATTTTGCTAACCAACTAAACGACGAAATGGTAAAAACTAATACCTAAAAATTATTCACCCTTTTTGCTGTAAAAATTGCTTCTCAACTACATCATATATTATTGTTTAATTGTCTAGCAAATTAACAGGATTGAATGCAGAAAGGTAAATCCAACCAGTCTCTTATAAAGATAGATTATGTGTTTGAATTCCAGCAAGTTTGATTTGGACGGTACTACTTACCAGTTACCATCCTATTTTTTATCTGAATTTAGGATAGAAATCTAACATCATTATCACATATAACAAAAAAAAAAAAGGCCTCCTTACTCTATAATTACAGTTTGCGACAAATCTTATATCCTTGCTATGATTATAACAAGATAAGAAGATAAATTTTTCATCCGGAGTTTGGATACTCTTTAAAAATTAAATAATAATAAACTAAATGAAGGTTTTTTTTGCCGGTGTAGGAGAACCACCAAACAACAAAATAAGACAACAAACCGAAACTAGATCCTTGCAAAGCCTGAAGGAACAAAGGGATCATTGGAGTCATCTCCATCAGACACCACCATAAGAGTAATATAATAAATAACATTATTATGTAGCTTTTTATTTTTTTTAATTTTCTAAGATATAGAAAGAAATCCTATCCACGGTGACTAATTCTAATTATGTAAGGAACAAATTGATATGACACAACTATTAAGCTATACCGTAGTAGTTTCTCATTCTACATATTCTTTAATGTTTTATGACAGATAAATTTTCCGATGATATTGGATGTATCTTCACAAGAAGGTAGCTTCCGATCCATGATACGTGATAAGATGATGAGTCTACCCTGCTTTGGTGCACGTAGAGTTAAATTTTTCTCCTAAAATAAGGATCAACCCATAATGGGCCAGAGTTTTTGGACCACTGGTGGCCCATAATTACAACTAGTTGCGGCCCATCTGAAATTTGCAATCTCCAACATCAATGTAAGGGCACTTGTGATTTTTTAGAAAAACAAAGCGCAAAATCCCATGTGTTATCTTATGGCACCAACAAATAGTTTCTATGCTAAGTGCACCAGTTTCCTCTTTTGTGAATATTCTTTCATACTACATTTAATAGATAATATTACGAGTGAAACTCATTGTTCAAAGGATCACATAAACAGATTCTGCGAGAACTTTTGAAGCATTGATTTTGAAGATATTGTAATCTTATAAAGTCCTTAGAAGTGCTTGTACTAACATGTGAAGATGTTTACACTACATTTGAGACTGATTGATAGGAAGTTCAGTAGAAATAGTAAAGCACTGTTATAGTGTGTCGAAGCTATCAAACTATTTAGCAACCTCAATGCACTTTTTACGATGGTTATGAGTGCATTTTAGGCGTCTTGAATGGTGCATGTGATAAATTGGTGAATTCTATGAGAGCGATAAGTTGGTTTTTTCTTTAGATTATCGTGAAAATTTTTTGTTTGTAATCAGCCCACTTTAATTCAACATCGTAAGAGATGAATTTACGTATTGCGCCAGTCCATATTCTACCAACATATGAGTAACAATATTTTCATTGAGCATGTCCGAAGGTCATGTTAATTAACCTCCATTGAGTATAGAGGATCAATTTTTAACATCTTACATATTAGTTTGTGAAATTTGAATATAAAATTCCTACTTGATGTGATGGGAGTCTAAGTATCCGCCATATATATTATGAATATACTAGTACGTTAACTAGGATAAATTCTAGGCTTTCTAGCAATCTCAAATAGAAAATGAGACTAAATAGTGAATTATCCTCCATTTTTTGAGAAGCGGAGACTGGTCTTATTACAAATCTGACACTATTAAGAAGAAGACTATCATGAATCCGACATCCAAACAAAATTTTCTGAGGGATGCACGCTCGTGTTACTGTCAGCGGTCGCCCAGTTAAAACTTCAAATTGACGGGATGAATGTTTGAAGTTAGATAGGAAGAGTTCATAGGCTATCGTCCATCCACTGCGACACATCGTCACCGCCTAGTGAATTATCCTACATAGTTTGGCATTCCATATTATTAGTGTTGGAAACAAAAAGAATAGAGAACTTGGACAAGTAGACTTTAAAGTTATAAAATGGTATACATTTTAACATTATTATTTATTTATTAGATTAAAACTCTTTGCATTGCAACTTTGGTATGGTGCTTTTTGCTCCTCTCGTGCTTGGAAAAAGTAAAAGCACAGGAATTGCTTTTGCCTTTTGGCAGAGCATCTAGAGTGCTTTGTTATGTTCACTTGTTTAGATATACTTATCATGGGATAATTATATATTTTCTGACTCTTATATAATATATAATAGTGCTCATGAAGGTGTAGCACAACTGATAAGTGGTCGACTAACGAGCCGTCATTCATGAATTTGAGTCCCCTTAGCTATAATGAGGAATAAAAGGTTTTCTGAATATTCAGTAAAATATTATAAAGAATGTGCCAAACATGGCATATACTCAATAACGTGACATTCGCAAGATACGTCCAAAATTTTAATACTTGATCACTAGTGGGTTGTCGTTATAATATTATATCAAATGAAACATTATTGCGTGTTTATATAGACACAAAATGAATGTGCATATATTGTGTGTATGTATGCGCATATATTTTTTTCTCTTTGGAGAAAGCAATAAAAAAAGCTAATGATTTTCTTACCCAAAAAAAGCTAATGATTTTTTATTTATTTTTTTTAAATGAGCTCATTGTAACAATATCCTGTTATATATATGATAATAAAGAATAGCTCACTTTGCATGCATGCACATACGTTGTTTAGGGCAAATTATGCTAGGCGTGCTGTGCAGTAAAAAAAATTATTTGGATTATTTTTTGAAAAATATTTTAATATGAAAGTTATAGATCTTGTCAACATTTACAACTTTAATATTGAAATTATTTTTTCTAAAAATATACTTTTAAATAAATATTTTGAGACTCTAAAAATTAATGGATTTGAAGTTGGTTTTAAAACTGTTTTAATATCCGTTAATCTTTTAGTTCTAAAATATTTATTTATAAGTATGTTTTGCATGAACATACTTTGTTCTAGTGTTAGGGCAAATTATGCTGGGCGTGTCATGCATTAAAAAAAATATTTGGATTATTTTTGAAAAAAATTTTAATATGAAAACTATAAATTTCATCAACATTTATAACTTTTATATTGAAATTTTTTTTCTAAAAAGAATAATTTTAAATAAGTATCTTGAGACTTAAAAAATTAATAAATGTGAAGTGAATTTTAAAACTGTTTTAATATCTGTTAATTTTTTAGTTCCAAAACACTTATTTATGAGTATTTTTTGAAAAAAAAATAATTAACATAAAAATTGTAAATTTTAATAAAAGCTATAATTTTTATTTAAAATTTTTAAAAAATTATTTTTAAACACACACACACACACACATACACACATATATATATATATATATATATATATATACTGTATAGCCGCGCAAATAAAGTTATCTGCGCGAACGGCAGAATTTGCCTGGTGTTAGAGGACAAACGATTTAATAAACGAAATAAGCTTCCCCCTGTAACTCTTTGAATCTTATCCATCCATTCTCCAACACACATCTCAAGAGAGCAAAATCAATAGATACCCACCGTGTGTCCTTTCGAGTTTTATAACCAAGGTTGGTGCTAACTAACAGTGTTACAGTGGTTCATTTAAATATGAAGGAATTTGTCCAAACATATTGTGGTCCTTTTTTTTGTCTCAAATACAACAAATTGAAAGGTAAAAGCTAAAAGAAAAAGACTCTTCATTTGTAGGCCATATTCAAGAAAGTAATTCTAGATTTAGCATATTTTTGTTTAAAAGAAAAACCATTTCTTTTTCCTTTCTTTTTTCCGGAGAAATGAACATTGTCTTCATTTCGGATCTGACTTTATCCGAGAAGAAAGAAACTAGTGTAGACCACATACTCATGCAAAATCTTATATTGTATGTGTACTACGGTCAGCGCTCATATAAAATAGGATTTCAAACTGATACGACGAAAATTCAAAATGAGAGGGAGAAGATTTTTGAGCCCTTGACCATCTCCTGCGACACCCTGCTACACTCATTGAGCACCCTCTTTATCGCGCTAAATGCCTCCCTCCCACACCATATTTATTCATACTTTTGCACTAATACCGGGATTCTAAATTTTACTCTTCTTAACATGTGAGGTGGATATCTTAAATCCGAAAATATACAGAATGATGCATAGTAGTTCTCTTCTTTGTTATCTACTTTATATAATCCCTTTTTCTTTGCTCAAGATGTCTAGCCAGAGTAGCCAACCTTCTATGTCAAAAAGTTAGAGGTCTCAAATTGCAAACATCATTCCTCCGTCCGTATTTCGTGGAAGGTAACACGTACGTTCGGACTTGTTTAGATTTTTTGTAAAAAGAAAACAGAATATGAATTAATATTAGAACGACAGTAGAAAAGTGGGTGATCAGAAACAAAATGATCTAAAAAGAGAGAATCAGAAAAGTGGTTTAGAAGCTATTATATTATTTTATGATGGTGCAGACAATTTCCTTAACCTTTTTCCATTAAATGATTTTCACTTCATCAGTTATGATGATTATGGAGGGAAGGGAGAGGGGGAGGTCTAAGAATGCCAAAAAGTTTAATGATAGCTCTCGTGAACTTCCAAATTGGGGGTGCCCCGTCGGCCTGCAAAAGCCCTTGACAGCTACTACACTACACGTACAAACAGCCTTGGTCGAGCTGCAAACATTTAATTTTTTTCGGTAAGATGTGAACTAATTTAACCATTTGTTGTTTTCTTTTGGGAATTTTTTAGGGTTTGTAATTACTCTAGTTGGACGTAGCTGCTTGTAGTTTAGCGTTGGATGATCCGAAAATATAGGAAGTTAATCACCTAGGCTTCGCTGTCCTTGCCTTGGTCTTGCGGCGTCCACACTGTGCATGCGCCCTGGGCCATGCCCTGTCGCTAGGGCTGCACGCCTATACTATTACCTTGGCGGAGTGGGATCCGCTGCTCGCACTCCCTCATCCCTTTCATTGCATCTATCCCGTTTCTGAGAGATGTACGTGTTTTTTTTTAAAAAAAAAAATTTCAACATAAAATTAAATTTGTTGATGATGTTATAATTTTTATATTAAGTTTCTTTTTCAAAAAATACTTATAGAGTGGTCTTTTAGGCTCCAAAGTTAAGAAGGTTTTAAACAGTTTTTAAAATTCGTTCTAAACACGTCGTACCTGTTAAATTTATGGAGCCTTAAAACACAACTTTAGAAATATTTTTGGAAAAAACTTTTTTAACGTAAAAATTATAAATAACATCAAAATCTATAACTTTTATGTTTAAAATTTTTCAAAAAAATACAACTTGGTATGCATTTCGGATGTGGGAGTAGCGAGTGAGTGCAGCAGATCCACGCCCTACCTTGGCCTGGTCTGTTCTTGATGCCATACACGGTCTCTTGCATCGGTCATGGTCCTCAGCATGCGCCTCATCCACGCCCGATCCTTCGCCCGCACGTCCCAGAATGCCCAGGCCTACCTGTTGTTGGTCTGTGCGCTCGGCCTGTCATGCCTTAGCGCCCGATCTTGGCTCCACCTCGCCTAGTCCATTTGCGCCTATGCTTTCTCGATCCCTTTGACCTAAAATCCTTCTAAATCATATGAACCTCGTACTTATCGACGCAGGAGGTAGTTCCATAAAATGCTGATCCGTAGTGGGTGTCCATCGTATTACACTACAGTGTATTAACATATTTTCGAATAATGCATCTTAGTAGATATATTTGATTTTTCACAAGTTTAGCAAAATTTAAGTTAAATCTGCTAAAAAAAACTTGATGTAGAAATATATTTACAAATGCCGGATCAGCCTCTAATCTTTTAGCCCTGTCATATGTGAGTTTCAATCTTTCAAATTTTTAGCAAATCATCATTTCTCTCATATTCGTATATAAATATTTTGACAACTATATAAATATTTTAAAGAAAAAGATTAACATAAATACTGTAGTTTTTTATAAGATTTACGTTTTTCATAGTTAAAGCTTTCCAAAACAAATACTACTGAGTAGGTGTTCTAAAATTCCAAAGTCTTACGGATTATCCAATAATCCGTTAAATATTTGGAGGCTCAAAACACATATTTAGAAGTATTCTTTAAAATAACTTTAATATAAAATTATAATTTTTGATGAGATTTGTAATTTTAAGGTTCAAAGTATTTCCAAAATATACTTCGAAATAAATATTCTAGGGTCTAAACAATTAATAAGGTAAAAATAGAAATGCTGATTGGCAAAGTTAAATAGTAAAATGACTTATATGCAAGTTTTTCGTATTATTTTTAAAAATTGAATATAAAAGTCATGAAGCAAATCAAAAAATATATTTTTTTATATTTAAAATTAAAAAAATACTTACAAATATATATCAACAAGTATGACTATAACGTACTACGGTATCCTCGTCCATATAATCGCCATTCACTTTTTAATGAGTAATCGGAAGTACAACAAATTGAGTCCGTTACAAATATTTTTTAATATACAGAATATATATATATATATATATATAATATATATATTATATATATATATATATAGGGAGAGAGAGAGAGAGAGAGAGAGAGAGGTCAAAAAGGTCAGATAGAATGCAAACAAAATATCGTTCACGCCATGTTTCCAGCCTCGATTTAGGTCAGGTAATTAAAAGTGTTGATAATTAAATAATAAACGTGATTATATGAGATTCATATCTAAAAGTATATTAACATTACATGTTTGGAAGGTAATTAAAAAGTAAATTATTCTCCTCTTGCCTCAGAACTTGCGTCCAGCATTTGCTGCTTTATCGAGCCCTCCTTGCAATTGCAAATTCCCCTTTCCTTTTCTCTGTATTTTGCATTATCAGCTACCAATAATTAACTTTAATAAGTAGAACTCCTCTATGCTTTTTTTAGTCTTGATCATGATTTCTACTTTATATCTAGACAGAGAATAATACATGCTAACATAAAATTCATTCTATTCATATATTACTAAAATTTGAAAACATAACAAACTATTTATAAGAATTAGACTATGGCTACGCTAACTATATTTCCATGTTGCAAAAACAAATTAAAATTTTAGAAGCAGCTCAGGACGTCAAAAATAAAATATACTACATGGGTCACTAAAAAGAGAGCAGAGATTTTTTTTTTCTTTCTGTGCATGATGTTATTTCAGATCTATTCATATCAAAATATTAAAACTTTTTTGATTGATGGAATACAAATTGATATCACCTTTTAATTTATATATTATAAGGATATATAGTATATTTTTCAGTAATGGATAAAGGTTTTTTACTACAATTAAAAGAAGAGTCATTAGAAAAAATATATATATGTTCTAAGGAACTCATCGGCATTACGTACGTGATGATAGGAGTGGCAAAACTATTATTCAAATTAGCAAAATATAAGTATCAGCCCTTAGATTCCTAAATTATTTGCAAATGAGCCCTCGGCTAGAATTTTTATAAATTTGTTTCATTCTTGAAATGGGTAACATAATTATTTTAACTATTACAAAAATATTTTTTTAGAAAAAGTTAAGTATTAAAAATAAAGTTTGATATATTCTATAATCTTTATATTTAATATTAATAAATATTTTTAAATAGATATTTTAGTATAAGCAAAAAATGTAGAATACGCACAAACACTAATACGTGTAATTTTGTTTTCAAAATGATATTTCTCAAAGGGTCCTGATAGGTATAATGTAATTAGAACTACATAATGTATTAGAATAGTATATCAGATGTAACTGAGGACAAAAATCGTAAGGTTGCATTAGCGACCATTGAATTAAACAGCTTGATCAAGTTCAATGGTCATGATGTTATCTGGACCATTGGTCCAGATATTCTCTAAGAAAATAAAACCTATATTGTTGATCTCGATTAGCTGTTTGCTTCAGCAGTCGCTGATGCAATATTATAAATCCTATTCTCAACTGGAGAATAGTCAATCTCTATATGATATTTGATGTATTATGTAAGACTATAACTATATCGGAGTTATATTGACTTTAGTGGAATAGCAGTGCTCGTTCCTCTTCAAAATAGAGCACTGTTAGTAGCAACCATCGCACCATCTAAAAAATCTACCAATTCGTATAGTTAAAATGGAAAAAAAAATTTAAAAGTATTTTTTTCAGAAACATGTAGTATAAATATTATAAATTTTATATTAAATTTTTTTTTTAAAAAAAAATACTTCTATTAGCTATTCCAGAGCTCCAGAATTTAACGCATTTAAAAATTATTTATAAGTTTATTAAATTTTAAAGTCATAATTTTTGTTTAAATATTTAAAAATATATTTTTTTAATATAAATAATATATATTTTATCAAAATATAATAAAATTTTATATATATTAAAAGTTTTTAAAAATGATTTAAATATTTTTATTTATATAGATTGGTAAATTTTTGGTGCGGTAAAACAAATATAAATAATATCCTTGAAGACCGTTCTTTGGCGCACCCCTCCCCAAGCATCCATAACTACGGAGGTCCCTCTGTTTTACTGCCTCACAACGTCAGAGCTCACAAGAGAAACCCAACCCACAATAAAACACACGACCCATAAAAACTCGTGAATACTTCAAATCCGCCACCACCGCCATCGATACAATCTCAGCTCAGGATTCACCTCCAGCCATGGAATCATCATCTCTCTCCTCCATACTTTGTTTTTTCATCGTCTTACTTACCCTCTTCTTCCATCCATGTCGATCTACGACGAACACCCTCATCATACACCATTTCTCAGAACAGAGACCTTCTACGCTCTATCTCGGAGACTCGCTCGGTGAGTACTACTCTTTCTTCTTCTTCTTCTTTTTTCTTCTCCATTTTACTAATTTCTAACTACATTTTTACTTTCAGTTATCAGAAACAAGCTAGTGAACAATCTCTACCTCTTCCATGACCGTCGAGCCTTCGATCTCTGCTTGTTCTCTGAAGCAACTCTCGTTTTCGACGTCGCTAACGTCGACGATTTTAAGGTAATTTTTTCATCCCTGCACATTTTTGGAATTTTGTCAAAAAAAAGCTCTGTTTGCAAAGTTATTAATTTTGAAAGAATTTTATGAAATTATCTCAAATAATATTTTTTTGAAGTCAATGTGCTTTAGTTCTTTTTTAAAAAAAATTTCAAAACATATCTGAATATATTTTCAGACGCTAATGTTAGAGACATTTAAAAACAAAAATCAATGTAAAAGTGTAGAGCACATCGTATACAATCTTTTTAAAGAACATAAACATATGATTTTTTTATTTAAGAGCAAAAGTTTTTAGGCTTTACTAACCAGTAATTTTACTTAGTGGCAACCGACAAGGCCTGGTTTCTACTACTTCTCCAGCAAGGACAAGTCTACCGGAAGCTGCTTGAAGGATTCGAAAGTGCCGGTGAGAGTGATATCTCCCCAGCCATATCCGAGCTTCTCTCCCGCCGCTGCTCCGACGCCAGTTTCCGGCGGAGACTTCCCGGCGTTCCCGTGGCAAAGCCGGTGGGGGTCTAACTCTCCCGCTCCCGACATTTCTCCTCTGCTTCCGAGGAGCTATTCTCCGTCTTCAGCACCGACCGCTTCTCCTAACGGAATTATACCATTTATTAGTAGCAGCCCAGCAGTTCCTGTACCCGCCGGAGAGACCGACACGGCCACCATTAAGCCGCTGTATACTCCTGCAGCAGCTGGCCAGCAGGTACCAAACATAAACTATTTGGATACTTGTATTTTTATATTTTAATCATTTCAAATTATAAAAAGTATATTCTTTTAAAATTAAAAAAAACACAGACTCGCTCTCTCTCTACGGCCGCCCACTTCGTTTCCATCTTATGGACGGTCTGCATCTGTGCGCATTCTCATGTCGCCCCCGAAACGCCACGTGGCGGCACGCGCGCGCCGCCACGTCGGCGGGGAAACGCGTTTCGGGGGGCTGAAAAGTCAAAAATGGGAAACGGGGGGGTTGAAACGCAATTTTCCCTAAAATTAAAGGGATAAATCGTTTTCAGCCATTCCTTTTCAAAATTCTTCCTTTTCAGTCCCTGTACTTTGCAGGTTTCCTTTTCAGCCCCTCTTTTATTTTCATGCATTTTGTTTTTGACTGCAGTGTCAATATTTTTTGGAAAATTTTTTAATATGAAATTTGTAAATCTTTTTGAGATTTACAACTTTCATATTGAACACTTTTTCAAACAATAGTTTTAAGTAGATGTTTTGATGCTCCAAAGTGTTAACGGGTTTTGGATCCGATCCGTTAACCCGTTAAAATTTCGAAGTCTTAAAATATATAACTAGAAGTATTTTTTGAAAAAATGTTGAACATGAAAGTTGTAGATCTCATTAAAATCTATAACTTTTATGTTAAAAAAATTTCAAAAAATATTGATACAGTGGTCGAAACCGAAAAGTATGTTTTTCGAGGAGGGGCTAAAAATGACGTTAGCAAAGTATAGGGGCTGATTGTGAGTATGTTTGGCACTCTAGGGGCTGATGGAGAAGTGTCCCAAAATTAAATGATGTTTATGTTTTTTAATTGTGAAATGGTAAATTATCATGATTAAATTAAATTTTATCATTTTTTTAAAAAAAAAGGTATGGATAAATTATCTCATTTTACGTAGAACATAAAAGCACTATTTTAAATTTGGCACTTTTATAAAACATATAATTTTGTACTGTGAGAGCATAAAAATATAGATACTACTAACAATATTGTTAAAAAATTATAAACTACGGACAAACTGGAATTCTATTCCATATAGTATGCGATACTGATACTCTGAGGACACTATAACACATATCAGACATGCCGCGGACGTGTCCGAAAAATTAAAAAAAATTGAAATATACGTCTCGAACATGCTAGGCAAAATGATCAAGGCATGTGTTCATATTTATACTTTTTTGAGAAAAATATAATATTATTACTATTGGTATTATATAACAGTAATTAACAGTAAGTAATATCTATTATTGTTTAAATTTAAATTTATTTTAAATATATAAAATATTATATTATATATAGACTATTATTAAATTATATTTTTATATATTAAAATATTTAATATAAATTTATTTATTATTTATAATTTTTTGCAACCATATATATGTCCTTTTTTCTGAAAATTATTGTGTCTGGTGTGTCATATCTTAATATTCATGTTCGTATATGTACTTTTTAGTTGAAAAATTACTTAAAAATATGTAACTATTTACTAGTATTACTAATAAGCAGGAAAAATACGTTGAGACAAATTTTAATAAATTTTAAATTCGAGACGTACTGCTTGTATTGTGCCGACCATGTAGATCTGTTCAATTATTTATTTTTAAAAAAAATCTTTTTAAGTTACAAAATAAGTACTATTTAAGTTTTAAAAAAAAATCCAAACATGACAATGAGTCTCAATTACTGATTGATTGGTTTTATTTTGGCCAGATGATGACGGGCTTGGCTTCCGCAGTGAAGGCTTCGTTGGCACTGGTGATCTTCTTCTCCGCTTTCCAATTCTGGCTATGATACATGGACAATGCTATTCAGTCTAAACAATTGATTCGAAAAATAGTCCGATTATATTTTATGTACACATCAAAATCGATAAATCGCACAGCCAGTTGTATTTTTTCGCGCGCATTAAGATCAGTATGCAGATTTACTGATATCGAGGCACACGCGAAATATAATCGGACTAATTTTCGCGTAGTTGGACTGAGTACATTTTCCATGATCCATTGCATTTGGCAAGCTTCAGTTGCTAGTGATCTTGCTAGTGGTGTATTGATGTATGTATAATATGTTCCCGCTGCAATGTATTGCAACTTTAATTCTCGAAAAGTTCTGTAATGACTGATTTTGTACTACATCAGCCCACATGGGGTGGTGAGGTATCGTAGTGAATGGATGAGGGCCGAATAACTCTCTCCATCCGGTTTCGATACTTGTCACATTAATTTGAGGTTCTAATTGGATGAACATTGATGATAACGCGTACGTGAGTTTCCTCATATATGCGGAGGATTTAGTCTGAATATCGGAATCAGAGTAGTATCCTTTCAGATATGGTCAATTCAGAACGAGAACGGTGTGTTTTTATATAATTTTTTTTTTTTTTTAAAAAAAGAAAAAAAAACAAACCAGGCCATGAGTAAGGCTCATTCTGATCTAACTGTTAGAGGGTCACATATATAACATATATTAAACAAACTAGCCCATGAAGTGCCACCCATAGAACACGAATGTAGCATCTTACCATTTGTTGCATGGTACAATTTTTGAGCCAAGTCCGCCTAATTCTTAATCTTTATGAGACCCTTAATCTCACTACTGAATTGCACAAATTCTATTTCTTGAATATTTTTGGATATAACAAATAAATTTTAATATAATTTATGATTTTTATATTAAGTTTTTTTTTAAATAGTCTGAAATATCTTTTTTTGACTAGAAATAAAAGTAGTTTTTAAAACTACTAAATAATGTAAACCTTAAAAATCTATTTAAATATATTATTAAAAAATAAATATAAAAATTATAGAAATGCACCATTTTTTTTTTTTTTTCAAACACGCATACTTATATATTATTTAGTTTGGGGATGCGATTTATACCCATGGGCCATAGTGTATACCTGATTGCTACCCCATATAACTGTGTTTAGTTGGGCTGGAATTATCTGGCTACATTTGCAGATTGAAGCCTACGGATGATCATTATTTGAATTGACGGAATCGCTAGAACCGGTCGATCTTAGAATGTTAAACTTGCGGAGACCGGGGGCGACCGCGACGGCGACCTTCCGCCGCGGATTCCGGTCGGAGGCGGCGTTAGAAGCTCTCTACAACCATATACGTGCGGCGCGGGGTGGCGCAGATGAGACCCACCATATAGCTCTGTACAACTACCCTTCTCCCTCCGGCGCCTTCGCCGCCCTCTTTGCCCATCTCTACCACTCTCGCCTCCAACTCCCTCTCCTCCTCCTCCCCTTCTCCTCCGTCGAACCCTTCAGGTAATTCCTAAGTCGTCATCATGTCGTGGATCCAGGAGTTGGTTTTCATGGTAAAGTAGAGGGAAAGTGTGATCCTGGTAAGATGGCACGCTCACTAAGTGCGGGCGCCCGCCGAGCTTGCCCCGGATATCTGTAAAACAAAAGGTGTTCGATGAATTGTTGAGCTAAGTTTTTTGTTTTGAAGGGTTGAGGATTTCAGGCCTGAAGGAATAGACACTTGCTACCTTCTCGACTTCATTGGCCCAAAGCGCTTCTCCATAGAACTCAGTGAATTCATACCAAGGTAACGTAGTTGTGTATAAATGGATAGTAATGTGAAACAACAAATTATTGCCACGTGACTGAATCAGTGCGGAAATTTGAAATTTGTAGAGTTGTAGCTTTCGATCATCGCCAGGCATCAGCAAAAAGGATTCTAGAGCTCGGAAAGCTCCCTGACAATCTTGAACTGCGTGTTGATACCACCAAAAGCAGTGGTCGTGCGGTCTATGATTACTTCAGCGAGCGGCTTGTGGAGAACAAGCCCTCACCGGTTAGTGCAATTGGTAGTTGTGCTTTCTATGTACATTTTTTTATATTAATTTATTCTAATTATTAAATTTTATTTATAAGATAATAATATTATTATAAGTAAGATAATATTTTAAATAAGATAAAATTATCTGTAAGCTAATATTATAAGTAAATAATAAAATATTATATGTAATATAATATTATCTGTAAGATAAATAATATTATTAAAAGTAATAATTTATTAACTTATATTAATACCACGATCATTGGGTATAACACCACTGATCGTGATATTAATATAAGAAAATAAAATGTATAATACATTTTATAAAATGCTCTGTTTTCTTCTTTTTTGTCAAATTTAAACTATAATTATGATAGATATTTTGATATATAATATTACAGGGGAGGCTGCACTATAGACGTACATGTAAGTATGTAATTTGGAATATACACTATATGCTATAGTGCAGAGTCATATTCATACTTCACTTTGAGCATGTATGAAATTATCTGTTAGAACAAAAGGTATATAGTTTGAACATGCCAAGTGATTACTATATGTAGTTGAATTAGTTGCTACCAGATGTATGTAATCGGTTTGCTTTCCAATAGACTTTTCGAGTATTTTTATTTACCAGAGTCATTCTTTATAGCTCTAACCTAAAATCTAAAGAAACATCTGCAGTGAGGGTCATGAGGCGGCAACTATCTCCAGCAAATGTTAAGTGTATGGTGGGATCTGTGTTTTGGTACATTGTCTATAATTTGGAAATTTGTTGGAACAGGAGTACTTGCTGAATCCTGGAGATGAGGATCGCATGAACATGGTCCTTAGATACATCGAAGACCTAGATCTTAGGCGTTTGGAGTTACCTGACATTAGAGCATTCAAAATAGGCCTCAGGGACGAGCACCACAAGTTCAATTGCATAACCAATCCGTATATGTTCGATCAAGTATTGTTTTAATGTTTGGTGAGTTTTATCTTGATTTTGCTTATGACAATATTTAGTTTTGTGAGATCTGCTGTCTTAACAGCTCCGGGAGATCGATGTTGCTGATGTCATTGTCAAGGGGAGTTCATCGATAAATTCCCGTCAGGATGCTGCTAGAAGATTAGCTGAAAAGGCTTTTAAGATTCGGCTTGGAAGAGGAATGTATGGCGAATGCCTGGTATTTCCTTTAATTCATGAACCACTTCATTTATTTCTAGCTACAAATTTTATTGCACTTTCGCTTAAGTTATATTATTTTTCCTTCGTTGTTGAATTCCTAGAATTTCCTTGCACTGCATCTATTTAGTTTCTTTAAAACTATTGTATAATTCAGAAGTTCATGCATGAACTCATAAAATGCTGTCTTTAGGACTAGTTTTATGCTAATGCGAAATGCACATGTAAGATCCAGACTTCCGTATTCAGACTATTTGTGGAATCTGACTTGAACTCTAAATTTTTAGATGGGAACGCTGCTTACGCAGATTTTGTTACTACAGGCAGTTCGGGCAGATGGAAATTCAGACGTAAGCCATGAAATTGCTGTAGAGCTAAGTAAACAGAGTGCAGCAGCCGGTCTTAGGTACAAGTCCCTCTATTGTGCTCTTCAAATTTATCGCTGTGTTTCTTTTTTTTGAGATTATCGTGGGAAAGTTCTACTCATAACCTACCCACTTTTGTGCGACCGTCGTAAGCTAAACCTACAGGTGACACCGACCTATATTCCAACAACCGAGAAGTCCTAACTTTTCGATTTGGACAGGTCCTTGTTGCCCTCTACAGGGTACAGATGGGTGAATCCCCCACACCCTTGCGGGTGGTGCTTGCGGGATTATTATCGCTGTGTTTCTGATTATGATTGTTCAATATTTTCATTGCTGACATGTTCTGGACATATACGTAATGGGAGAAAAGACATAAACATACCGATTTGGGACGAATTCCCTCTATGTTCTGGACATATACATCCCAAAGTATGTATATTCTATAACCTTGGTTGACATATACATCCCAATATTCATTAAATCTTGCCCGTGAGAAGCTTAGTGTATTATCGTCTTTTATTTTTTAATTGTTGTAAACTTTGTAACGATAGATTTACTAAAGATGTAATAAATCAGCTAAGGTAGAATTTTAATGTCCAACTTCATAGGTCAATTGGTGCAGCTGTGTTCATGCAACGAGGTAATCTCAAGATGTGCTTGAGAAGTACAGACGAATACACAGATACGTCCGAGATAGCAAAGGTCTGCCATACTACCATATTATCATTCTTATTGTTATTTAAACCATAGTTTTCTGTGCTAAGGCAAACCGAATTTCGGTGAGCTCAATTTCCGGCTGTGCCGATAAACCATGCCGTTTAGTGCTGATTAGGGGTGAAAACGAGTCGAGTCGAGCCGGCCGAGTAGTGCTTTGCTCAAGCTTGACTCATTTAAAAAATATCGAGCTTGAGTTCGAGCCGAGTTTCTTCCGAGTCGAGCTCGAGCTTAATCGAGCCTAATAATAGTTAAATTATTTATGTACATTTCTCTTCTTTTTAACTGCAACACAAGTTGTATTGCACTCATATATTCAATAATATTCATTTCTTACAAAATATATTATTATATATCTTTTTAGCCATCATTTCGATGTTAAAAATTAATATATAAGGAACAAAAAATTTCTAATCTACCACGATTATCTTATCGAGCTTATTTTGTGGAGCTCACAAGTTATCGAGTCGAGCAGAGTATCACCTCTGCTCATTTAGATCGAGCTCGAGTCGAACTTAGCGAATCGAGTTCGAACTACTCATAAGCAGTTCGGCTCGTTTTTACCTCTAGTACTGATATATATTTATTTATTATTTTAGAAATAAAAAATAAAATCCAAAATGGATTGAATGTTCAAAAGGGTTTTAGGCACGTACATTTACAGTTCGTGCCGTGCGGACAACTGTCGGAACAAACACATAGCATGTGCCACCCTACACAGGCTATGACGAACATCACGTAAAACCATGATTTAAACCATGTTATGGTATATAAAAGTTTCATATTTTTCAAGGCTAGCACATCCATCTGCATTTTCTGGTATATAAAATTTTCATATGTTTCATGGCCATCTGCAGGCATATGGTGGGGGAGGGAACCCTGCTTCAAGCTCCTGTGTATTAAGAATGGACGAGTATAATGAGTGGACTGCAGTGAATTCATCATAATGGTTTATCGGTAACATGCTTTTATTTTCTCTTTACCAAATATAAAAAAATCAATTTTTGTTTACCTCCATGACAAAAATCTGAAAAAAATTGCAATATTTGGACCACATTATACTGAGATTGCTGTTGGAAAGAAAACAACATGTGAAAGCTGCTCGATGACCCTGACTTTAAAAAAAAAAAAATTGGAAAAAAACGCAATGTTATGTCCGATGATACAATGACAGCAATATAAGATCATTCATAATCAGTATCTAACATGTTGACAGAGAAATTAAATAAGGATCTTGAAATTAGAAAACCAATTTAACATAAAAATAAAATGCAGTTACAAAGGTACAAATGGCAAAACTTTATAGTATAAATACCCAAATTTATAACAACTTAAACTAACTTTATCAACTGCTTCAACCTCATGAAATCAGCGTTAGAAATGCTTGTTTCTGAAACCTTGCACTATAAACATAATTTTTCTTTAATAATATCCAAAACAAGACACACTGATGATCAAAATAACATTCACGTAAATTTCAAAACTTGATAAGCTACTATAAAATTATACGCACCAAAAAACAAGAAAACAAATATAAAGTTAGATGCAGGATTTTCAGTGAAATCCATAGTTCTTTTGTAAAGAATAATACTAGATACAAGCAGTTGCAGATCCACAGTTGATGCAGGGTAGTCAATTGACTACCCTGCTTTTGGGATTGTTCCAAATATATATATGTTATATGTATAGTATATAAAACATGTAGCTACGCCACTTTCAAAGTTTGCGAGTTTGTCGGAGTGGCAGAAGCACTTTAAGCGTGCGCGTTGCGTACTGCGGGGTCGCGAGTTTGACCCTTAAAACAGAGCTTTTTCTCTTTTTTTTTTTAATTTTTTTCTTTTTAGTTACTTAATTCGCAATTTCGCTCAAATTCCAATTTTTTTAACGGAAAATCTCATTACAGTCCCTATATTAAATTTTAACATTACTTCAATCCATACCTACCAATAAAATTTACTGCAATTCGTCACATAAACTATTTTTTGTATTGCAATCCCTTATTTTAATTATCTTTTACGTTACTTTAAGTCTCTCAAATAATTATTTAGAAATAACTTTGAAAAAACTTTTAAATAATATAGATTTTGATGAAATTTATAATTTTTATGTTGAAAATTTTTTCAAAAAATATTTCTAAATAAGTGTTTTAAGGTTTTAAAATTCAGGTCGCAATTTTAAGTTGTTTTAATTTTTAAAGTTTTTGCTGTTTTTGACACCTCAAAATAATTAATGAGAAATATGTTTTGGAAAAACTTTCAACATAAAAATTGTAGATCTCATCAAAAGTTACAACTTTTATGTTGAAATTTTTACAAAAAAAATATTTCTAAATAATTATTTTAGGTGTTGAAAACAGCTGGCTCTAACTATAATTGAAACTTAGTTTTGGACCCAAGTGCTACTCTCTTTTTCTAACTTAACCATCATAACCACGCGTTACGAGGCACCCAACGTCCCTCCTAAATTTTCAATTCTGCCGAAATTCTAGAGATTTCTTAGACTCGTAATGACAATTATAATGTAATTATCTTTGTACTTATGTAAGATATGATAATTACGACAGCGTATAATGAAATAATCTTTTAGTTTCTAACATCAAATAATTGTATTTTAAATTGTTCTCTTATTGGACAATTTTGTATGATATATATATTTGACTACCCTGCTGGAAATTCCTGGATCCGCCACTGGATACAAGAAGACTACCTGCAATCCTTCAGCTCCTCGAATCTGTATCACGAAATCATATTTGTTTTCTTTTCCAGATCTATTCAGCATTATGAGACAAGCAATCTAGGAATTCTGTTCTGCTACGAACGATCCAATGGAAAACTTCCCGGACCTGTCTTTCGAACGGGTCGATTTCCTCCTTCATTGCATCACAAACCTCGGCAATCTCACGAACTACATCTCTAATCTCCACTTCTTTATCCTCTTGTATTGGATAATGCACAGAATCTGCAAGTTCCGTCAGATGGCGGGAAAGCTTCTCAATTTGACGTATCTCTTTAAGCAAACCAGCAGAATTACGGCGGTCTCGTCTCTTAGATTCTTCTAGAATTCTTTCGAGCAACGACACTACCGCAGCCGCCCATGGAAAGTTCCTTGGATCGAGAAATGGTTTTGCAAGCCGCGATCTTGGCAAGGTATAGCCGCCACTAGTACCCACAATGTAAACAGAAGAACAATGTTCATCGTGTACACGGAACCGCTAATCCGGTGGTGGCAGCAGTTTCATTGCCGCGTGGCGCAGGCAGATTGTTCGCGGTCGAATTCAATTGCCTTGCCACTGACCACGACCGCGAGACGCCACAGGAGAGTGAACGGAAGTGGTTCAGCCTCGTTGCCGATCCCGACAATTATCACGATTACGTCCAAACGAACGGTTGTGATGAGCGAAGCTACTAGACGAACTATCATTTTTCTCATATAGCCTCGAGCTAGTGAGATCAGCAAGAGCTTTCTTGGCACGGCGGAGCTGACCCTTCGCCGAGCGGCGATAAGTTGGCACGATCGACGGCAGCGACAACAATATCAAGATGACGCCGCCACTGACTTACCTGGCCGACGCCATCTCTAACGGCGTTACAGACGTCGAGGGCTTTGACGACGCGCTCGACAAAATCTGCAATAAATTTATCAAGGGGGCTGCGCGGGGTCGCGGGTTTGTTGTTGAACAAGATGACGCGGAACTCCTCCATGTAGATCAAGAAAGCATCTAGAAGCTTTCTAATCCACGAGAGCGACAAGATTTCTTCCAGCTGCACTGTCGCGAGGTCCGCGAGGAGCTCGGCCACGTGGCGCTGAAACGCTTCTAGCTCTTGGGCGTGGCTCGAGCCCGAGTCACCGGTGGTGTCCATGGAGTGGAGGTGGTCTCGACTCTCGCCGAATGCTGAGAATTGAGCAACCGATCGACGCGAACGGAGACGACGAACCCTGGTACTCCGTCGGCGGCATTGTCACCAGAATTCAGCTGGAATTGGCCCGTCTAGATTAAAATTGACATCAAAATCGGAGGAACTGATGAGCGATTTGATGGAATCTTGAGAGAATTTTGGAGGTGGGAGAGGTAGAAGCGAAAATCTAAGAGGGGGTTTTTTATGCGGCCTTGGCGCGAGAAACATTGCCGAAATTCTCGTCGACCATTTCTCCTTATAATAATTAATTTAAATTTGGATAAATGATACATGAATGTGATTTTCAAACGTTTATGTTTACACTCGATCGAGTGTGATCTTGATCGATCAATAAATTTTCAAAAGCTGATTTAATTAAAAAAATGGATATGAGGAATGTAAAAGAACGTAGAACTTTTTACGTGAAAATTTTTAACCAATATCAATGGTAGCAACTAATAGTTATCAAGTTATATATTTTTTTTTCCTTTTTTTTTGGGTATATCTGGAAGGCAAAGTCTAACTAAGAAATAAGTATGATATAGGCAATAGCCGCAACACCCAATACATCATATTCCAGCCGACGTTTTATTCCCTCTGGAATTCGCTTAAACATATGCAAATCCAGACCATCTATCTGTGCCATCTTTGCCATGTGATCTGCGCAGAAATTTGCTTCACAGAAGATATAAATTAGCTTGCATCCTAGTCTCGTCGGAACAACTCTCGACAAGCAAGATATAAATTAGCTTGCATCCACTCAAATTGACAATGGCTACTTGAGAGTTGAGAGTCTGATTCTATTCTCACCTTTTGAAACCCACTATCCCATATAATGTACATTTTATATAGGATCCCAATTAACTCTGCGTGAGTGATCATTAACTGACCTATATATACACAATAACCACATATCCAAGCTTTATTGGAGCCCCTTAGCGGATGAAGATCATCTGCACCCGACTTCTATACATTGCTATGTGCGGATGAAGATTCTCTGCACCGGTACTGAAAATAATACTATATATTTTTTTAAAAAAAATTAACATAAAAATTATATATTTTAATAAGATCTATAATTTTTGTATTTAATGATTTTTTAAAAAATACTTCTAAATTGGTATTCGGATGTTCTAATTACTTAACGGGTTTAATAGAATTTAAAAATTACTTTTAAATCATTAAAACTTAGAAGCTTTATAATATCTATATAGAAGTAATTTTTAAAAATTATTAAATATAAAAGTTGTAAATCTCATCAAATTTATAATTGTCAGATTAAATTTTTTTCAAAAAATATATGTATATATTATTTTAAATATCGATGCACAGAACGGTGCATAAAATTCAGGTACAAAGAATTCTCATCCGTTAACACCTCTTTTGCCCCTGTGAATCGCCAACTTATAGTTATACATCCACATGTATTAACTGCTATCCACCCCGCTTCTGGACGTTACCAGCGGATCAAAACTTCCTTTTTAGCAAACAGATTTCGATCGCAAGTTATATATATATTTCTAAACTTAGTTTTGAAAATACCGGTGAAACTGCCAGCGGAGCTGCACAAAATATTATTCTTACATATTTTAATTAAAATGAATATATGGAGTAGTAATATATAAAAGACAGCGAGATAATATTAGTTCGGATTCAGGATTCTTAGAAAACACTAGTTTCGAAACCAACTGTCAACTGTCGGCCGTTTGCAACTTCTAATGTACCATGCTGCTCAAATACATCACATGCCAGTTGCAATTTCCATCATGCTCATATCTCATTTAGATCTCACATTTAAATGAGTTTCTCAAAACAGTCCATAGAGAAACAAAATTATCTCAAATTAGTCCTCATCCTATTACATCACCATTTTCTAACTAAATCTTTTATGCGCGTATTGGACCTATACCTAGTTAGAAAGTAAAGCTTTGACCTGATATTCGTCCTATAGTCATACATTGAGTACTTAAAATTATATAATACCATATTAGCTAACTCGGCTAAAAACTTACCGAGCATCTTATTTTCAATTTTAGAATGTCCTTGAGATTGAACTCATGACCAATGTTTTTTAATAGGCTTGCCACTTCATTCGACCTAAGGTCTCAGAGGACGGTTTATTATACTAAGTTCAATTGCTAGTGGAGTAAAACAGAAGGAAAAATCATATATTAGTTCATGATTTAAGTTTGTGCAAAACAGTCATTGATTTTAAATCTTTTACAAATCAACCTTTATTTCGGAATTTATATCAGAAATATTTTAACTATTACAAAAAAAAATTTGGAAAAAAATTTGAATATTAAAAAAAAATGTAATCTATAATTTTTGAATTCAAAGTTGTTTCAAAAAATAATTCTAAATATATATATCTTAAAATTTCAAAATATTAGTAAATTTAAAAATTAATCCGCTAATCCGTTAAGATTTTGAAGACTCAAATAATGTATTTAGACGTAATTATTTTTAAAAAAAATTAAATATATAAAAACATATTTTCATATAATCTATAATTTTAATTATTTAATTATTTTAAAGAATACTTTTAAATAAATATTTTAGAATATCGAAAATAATACATTTTTATATAATCTATAATAAATTTTAAACGATATGTCTGTTCGTAAACAAACTTAAACAGATGTCTGTTTGTAAACAAACTTTCGAAGTAGAGCTGACATGCAAAGTCTTCCAAAACTGAACCCTGAAATGTATCTGTGCATAATGAGTGTCCTAAACGCTGTTGCCGACTCAACCCAGTCGACATCAGAAGGGATGGTGACCGACGGTTGAGATTGATTTGATGTGGTACTACTTTCATTAGTGCTGGATGCAAAAAGGTCACGTCTGATGTTAACATTTGAACCGCACTGGAATCTCAAAATCAGGTTTTCAGAGAGGACATTGGAGGATCTCATTATTATCCACGTTCATATGTTCTTCTTAGGGATAATTACATATCAATCCCTCAAAATTTCACTCTTATATTTTAATTCTCGAAAATATATTTTTTGCGCTGAGATGGCGCGCTCGCGAGCCACCACGCCGTGCGTTTCTGCATTTTCGAAAGCTGAAACGTATGATTGTTAATTTTATGAGGACTGATATGCAATTATCCTTTTTTCTTATGATATATTGAAATTTTATTTTTCAGATGACAAGAAAAAAAATGTCGGCCTTCCACAATTTAAATTTTAAAGGGGAAGACTAAAAAATCCTGCTAAATATTTGGGAATATAAAAGAGTTTTTATAGTGCTAAAAAAAGCTATCCTCAAATCACACCGAAGCAACATTAGAGACAACTTTCGGAAAAAAAACAGCTATTACTGGATGATCGCTTGGAGAG
Source organism: Xerophyta viscosa (assembly GCA_002076135.1). Classification (NCBI taxonomy): domain Eukaryota; kingdom Viridiplantae; phylum Streptophyta; class Magnoliopsida; order Pandanales; family Velloziaceae; genus Xerophyta; species Xerophyta viscosa. Next base: position 212,236 of record MJHO01000119.1, on the reverse strand, counting down.
AGACGGAGAGTTAGAGCTATCATAGTAGGAACTCACGATCCAAGTTAAGACAGCTTCATAGAATGATCGGGCTGGAAAGGACGACGATGACAACTCAATTGGTATGTATACGATAGTTTAGAAGACAGATCTAAGATGAACTGACCTTTTCACAAAACCAGGTCAGAAAGGGCGGCATTGAACCATTGGTTCTAAATCAATCGGCAAGAAAAATGATCGAGTGGGGTGGACTTGAGGATGGACCGGTAAATGGGTTATCGTTATTAATAATACCGTGTCATGAAGTCATAATCTCTAAACGGGATAAGTACTTACAGGAGAATTCGATGATGAAGCGTCATTGCACCATCTTCGCCTTGTTATCATTGCACCATCTTCGCCTTGGTAGAACATCATAAGCTGTCGTGCTGCAGCACTGATATAGGTGCGAATAACCATCAAAAGCTACATATTTGTCACATTCATCTACGTAAATAAAGCAATACAAGTAACCCATCGAATATGACAGTACAGTAGAAGAGAATTTCCGATATTATTTTGATTATACGGGCATAGCCGAGATAATCATGGAGAAATTTTACGTTACTAATCAGCATAAAACAAGAACTGTCCGAGGAATGTCAGAACTCACAAAAAAGAAGAAAATATTCAATGGGAAAGAAAATATACAAATTGCTTTTACGTGAATTGTAAGACAGCCTACTAAAACAAGAAGAATGCTTTTGTACATCCACATTTGAAATCTAAACAAATATCTAATACTGAAGTAGACATATTTCCACCAAATAGTGGAGATGATTCTACGTCACATTAGAATTTTTTTTAGAGGTTCCAAACACGGGATGCTAATTCTGTGCTCCATTCCTCTTTTTTCTATTTTTATCAGCATGCTACTCCTATCTATTCACAGGCAAGCTTGGTATCGAAGCTGCTCAAGCAGATTGCAAATGCCTGGAAGGCAGATAGTGGGTAACGATAATCCATAGTAAACATGTCCTCGGAAACTTTCCCAAACTGCAGAATGATCTTATCGTGTTCGGTCGGTGCAGGCTGAGACGGAGTTGGTGCACCTGCAGCAGGTTGATTGGCTGCGATGAGCTGAAAATTCTTCACAGAAGCAACGGTAACTCTACCACGGAAGTTGAGGCACCAACATTGAAGCTGCTCATGCCACCTAGGCGCTTTATTTCGCAGGACGAGAGGCCTATCTATTCCCTCATCTTCTGCATCATCAAAAACTCGGGATGATCCGGCAGCCATCTCCGAAAAACGAGCACTGCTGAAGTCAATAGAATGGTCCATGAAAGAGGCGGTCTTGGGGAAGGACATGCTCCGGAAGGAGTCCTCTAAAGAGTGAGGAAAGAGGTGCTCTGGCTGGCCAGGGACGGTCCCACCAGCATCTAGTGCTGATGCTGGAATGGAATGCATTACACAGTGCACCCGACGCGGGCCCCGCGTACCGAGCACGTTTAGCTCGTAAGCCACCTGGGCGATGTTGTAGCTTCCCGTAGGGATTTTCGGAGATACCTTCTTGGAGTAAAATCTTTTGCTCGTTTTGCTAGGCTGCGTTATGGACGTTGCATTATATGGAGGCTGGGTGTCGTAGACTCTAAACTTTGTTCCTAGGAAATTTGACCTAGCAGATACATTTGGAAAATTAAGTATTTTAAAAAAGAATGATTAGTCCTATAAAAAGCATTATATGCTTGCTTACCTCAATTTTCCAATATAGTTGTAGCTCGACCTGGAAACATTGTTGGCATCCATGGATATTATGTACTCTGTGCAAGTTGTGAGGCGAATCCTTTTAGCGGACAGGAGGAACTTACCATTTTCAACAAGCACGGCTAAGAATCAAATGAAAAACAAGTCAATTCCAACGAAACACGCTTGTCATTATCATGCCTTATCAAATTCCAAGTTTAGTACAGTAAAAAGGTGAGCTGGAGAAGAAAAAAAAATGCAAATCTACGTAACTTCAGGGAAACAATATTAGATACATCAAAAATCTACTCCAATTATCCTCTCCGCTATAGATTGTTTGGTTAGACTTAGTTCAACCGCCTCACACCTGGGTAAGAGAGAATTCTACAACGGCTTTGATGTCATCCCGAATCATGTAGCAGAATAAACATTGTGAAACCCATGCAGGAAATAGAGATAATGGTGATAGAACGAGGTACTGACGAAATTACAACAAGAACTTGAAGGATATAAGAGACCAAAATAGCCACATTGCCACATCCATCGTTTGAGGTAAGTATGTAAGCACCAAAAAAAAAAAAAGTATGTAAGCAAGTCAAGAAAGAATAGATTAGGAGCAACTCCTACCAAACTTTACAAGGACAAAAAAAAATCAAGTTCAACCATTGTTCCATGAATTCAGCTATTCGAAAGCTCACTTAAATGAAGATACTATACAGTGCACCAACAAGTCTAATAGTTTTTTTTTTTTTTTTAACACTCGAAAGTCAAACCTGACAGCAAGGGAATCCAACCATGCTACTATTAGTCCAAGCTATGCAAAGTTATAAATATCTAGGGGAAAAAATTATATACAACACAAACTAGTTAGCATATTCCTAATCTAAGTTGAAGTTTAAGCCTTGTCCACACTGTCGAGCGTACCAGAGCGAGAACATCGCAGGTATTCCACACCATGACGGATCTGACGCCCAGTGTCATGTATGGCGCGCAAGAGTTATATAAAATCAGGAACATCGTATGGCGATAATATGAATAAAACCAATAGAATTGAGTTCTCACATCCAATTCTAACAACATAACAAAACGCGCACCAACTCACTCCAATACAACAAGGAGAGAACATTATAGAATAGATAGAGAGAGAGAGTTCATACATCATATACCTAACAAGCAAGATAAGTTATTTATAAACAATATATGATATCATAGAGCTAAATACTACAGACACTATGATTTAAAACAATAGTATTGATAGGAAAGATACAGCTCAGCACAGGAGTAGATAGAATAAAGGTATTAACAGGTTTAGAATAGCTCTCTTGAGCATGATAAGTCTATATGGCAATACACGATACATCGTGGCGCACAAAGATAGCACTCACTGGCAGATCTGGCTGCACTTAACCGAGGAGAGAGACTATATAGCTCACACACTCACAGTAAGCATGCTTTTTGAGAGATAAATAACTATCTCCGAAAGTACTACAATTATATTTCAAGATAAAAGAGGATGACAACCGCTAAAAATTAGGATCACCTGTTTGAGGGACACTGGGAATGTAAGCTTTCCACAAAATTCTGGACTTCTAACTATTTCCTTGCATATCTTCCTCCAAGCACTGCAAACTGATGCGCATGCAACAACATGTTTACGTGCAGGCCAAGTGTTCTCACTCGCCTCCAACCTTTTAATAACATCCCTTAAAAGCTCAGGAGGAAGATTGGACCAGCAACTATGCTGGACTACATGCGGGTCATCATCCACCTCATGCACACACACTTGAGATTTCCCCCTACAGTGATGACCTGAGATCCTAACCTCAAACCTCCTTCTGGAGAGGCTCCCGAACCCATCCCTCACATCATGAAGAATGCTCCGGAACGACATATATGCTTAATAGTAATCTAGAGTAGTAAATCTAACTATAAACCAGCTATGTGAAGATTGATCCACTAAAGCACGCACAAGATAAATAGATGGCAACAACCTGCAGAAAGGCAAGCAGGAGATGGAAAATCAGATTTCTTATTTTTAAAACAAATTCTGAAGTTAATAAGAAATATAACGGACAGTTAAAAGAGGGACTCAAACATCTTAAAACATCACATGCTAAAGCATTCATCTTAAAATAGGAGGAACTGGGTCCTCCAGAATTAGACTACTGATCATGCCTGCTTTATCTGGCCAAAAAATAGGACCTGACTCAATCCGGGAGGAATGATGTGTGACAAACCAAACCATCCGCCTCCAAGCCTTCGTAGGTCTAAACCACAAAGCTGTTGTGCGTGATAATACACCTAGGATATACCTTAAAATGGTGAATGCGCAGCGATCGAACATGTAATCCCACGGTTCCTGAGCTCACTAATGCTAGTAGACGCACTAGACAGGAGGCATTAAAGCAAATTCAAACTGAGATCTGTCCTAGCCGTTAAAACAATCATTTTGACTATCAGAGCATAAAATAAATCGCATAAAATAGCTGCCAAACATATAATAAATGATTTCCAGATATTCCAAACAGAAGTCAACTTCGCAGCAGATTCCGAAATTTTAACAATTTCAGTTTTATCCAGTTCAACACAGAAACCATTAATCACTTCCTAAAACATCATAACATTTCTCAAAACAAATTCCTCTATCAAAAATATTAAATCGACATTATGACTAAAGGCAGCAAATGAAAGCCGGAGAGACATACCTACAATTCACGATTTGAAACCCAATTCGGACAGCGACGAGAACGAACAGTTCGCACACGAAAGTTATCAAACCGATCGACCCAAGGCTGTTACTAAGTATTGATCAGATGATTCAGATCTCTCCAGAGCCTTTGCTTGATTGCTGAGTCTTGTCTCTCTCTCGCTCGACGGATCTGAGAGGGCTATTGAATGGAGCAGAGAAGTGGAGGAGGAGGAAGAGGACAAATATAATAAATCCAAAAGTTAGATTTACTTAATTAAATAAATTAAGGTATTAGTTAGTAGATATATATGTTTATTATGAAATAATTATGGTTAGGTAAATAGTCTCTTGACCACTTAGCCACTTAATATACGATATAACTATAAGCATGTGATGTGATAAACAAAACATTACTCTTTTATATGGTATTAGCTATGAAATACAGATATATTAAAATTTTATTTTATATAATAATTATAATTTTTGTATATTATATCAAAATATTTTCACCTATACAATAGTTGAGATAGAAACTTCATCATCATTTTTATCTACCTAAGTAATTATGAATATCTACTAAATAATTATGACATCACCCAATGGATTATGATTAAAGACTGCTCTATTTTGTTTGGATTGAAGAAGGTACATGACTGCGAATGAAAATGCACAAACTCTTATGGGAAGATATGTAAGTAAACACTGAAAAATGTCAAATAACAATTAAACTATTATAAAGTAGCCGATAAATATACAAGTTTATATTATCCGAGACTATGGCACTAAATGCAGAAAATAAAATTGAACTATATTATTATATTTTGTTGTGATTTATAGTTTTATAATTTAATTAATTAAAAATTTTTGTATGACATTGACCTCGTTCTCAAAAAAAAAAAGCATTTTTTAAAATTATGACTTTGAGATTTATTAGATAATTTTATTAATGCGACAACAAATAATTGCGAGAGTGAGTTATATGTAGTCTTTTTCCTACGCAATGATCTAGATCGAGCTAAATTCTCACATACCTACTAAGCTTTTCTCTGATAATTATATTCATTCCGCCTTTGGCATCTAATCGGTCATACCAATTTTTGGCTGCTATAGTAGCTAAACCCCCCCAAAAATAAATGGATCCGATAAATGGTAGCTTGGAGGCTCAGACATTTAACCATTCAATCTTCATATCCTCACATCTCGTCATATGGGATTAATTTTGAGCTGGTATGGATAAACTTTATTACATATTCCTTCAATATTCTCTATTAAACGGTCAGATTTAATTCATTCAAGTATAATGATTTATCTTAAAAGAGGTTCACAAAAATGTACTAACTAATAATATAAAAAAAGTGTAGAGAAAATCAACCAAATATTTTTTTTTTTTAAAATAATTTATTTTTATGAATTTTTTAAATATGAACAATTATATTTTAATCAATTAAATCTGACCATTTAATAGAAAGTATTAGAAAAATCTACAACGGAAAGAATTCATGCTTTTTTGAACCAGCACCCAGCAGGCTCTTAGTTGGGTCAAGTCCCTAGATATTTGCCTATCTAACAAGGGGTTTTTCCGTATCAGCCTTCCGTTTTCCATTTGTGTGCGGGGGCTGATTTGCTTTTTTTTTTTTTTTTAATCAGTCATCCGAAAATATATTTTCGGAGGATGATTTATAAACCTCCAAAAAATAGGGGGGTTGATACGCAATTTTCCGATCTAACAATGGGGCAGATGGGAGGCGAGAAAAGGCCCAATATCAAGATGCTTATTTACTGCGAAGCCCAAAGTCAAATGTAGCCCCCTGACTGGCAAGAACGACCTACTTTAACGCCCTATTGGGGCCCAGCCCAACTTATCAAGTATATTCTATAAAATTACCCCAAAAATTAATAATTAAGTCCAGAAGTTTTTTTTTTCGGTGAATTAAGTCCAGAAGTTGAAGTTAGAAAAACTGCTGATCTCCAAATTCAATTTAAAAAGAGTTGAGCTTACACTTACGATTTAGAGTAAATTGCTAATTAGCACCTGATTTTTAAAATTTTTTATAAGTCAGCCTGAATTTAAATTCTTTACAAAACAACTGATTTTTCGAAATTTGTGTTAAAATTATTTTGACTATTATAAAGATAATTTTTGAAAAGCTTTGCATCTGAGAAATTAGATTTCGAATGGCATCTATAATTTTTATATTTAATTTTTTTTAAAAAAATACTTATAAATCGATATTTTGAGACTTAAAAATTTTAGTGGGTTTACAAATTAATCAGCTATTCTGCTAAGATTTTAGAGCATCAAAATTTCTATTGAAAACTTTTTTTTTTTTTTTTTTTTTTTTTTTTTTGGAATCACATCAACACCTGATTGGGAGTTGGGAGGAATTTTAATTGATCGTGCACCGTTTTCGGTCGAAATATAGGAGAGAAACCGAACTCAACGGTCAACCCAAATAATAACAAAAAAAATTTAAAAATTGAATATAAAAAATAGATTTATATGATGTATACTAAAAATTATTTCTAAATATATATTTTAGGATGTGAAAAATAGTATATAAAATGAGAGGTTTATTTATAATTTGGAAACCTCCCTAGAATATAAGTGACATTTGTTATGGAGATACAGTAACATAGGAATTAGAATGGGAATATTTTGTCATGGATTTGAACTGAAAATGAATAACATCTTATCACGTTAAATTTAACTAAAAACAAATGGAAAATACCTTATCACATTAAATTTAACTAAAAAGCTAAATATACGTTCATAAATTGCTCAAAGACTATCTTTTATCTTATTTTAGAATTTCTTCAATCAAACATCGACTAAAATAATTATTATATTTGTATACTTTCGAATACAAATCAAATACCAAAATTAATTCGAAATCCAAGCATCAACGTTCACCATTACTGAATATTCGTCTCGTGATAAGATTTGCATGGCTTACCCTAACTTTTTAACAGCAATATTCTGTTTAGTCAACAAAGAAAAATCATTAGAAAATATCTTATGATCCCAATATATTCTAAACTATATATATAATCTCCATATAATATATATAGTTTAGATAGTATCTAAATAACAAAGATTTTATAAGACAAATGGCTTTTTTTTTTTTTAATATCTAAGGATAAATATGCATGTGTTTCATAACAATGCTGTTCCGGGAGTGCTTGTCAATGCTTTTGTCCTTCTTTTTAACATCCCTATATAAAGAGGGATATGAACTTAGATTTCACATCAAACCTTGTTTTTATTCTCCACTTCCAGATAAATCCTTTTGTTTATGATCATCAAATCAAGCCCAATTGTATAATTTTTTAATAAAACTTTGAATATAAAAAAATTATATATTCTATAATTATTGTATTGATTAACTTTAGAAAGTATATCTGAAAATATGTTTAAGATTTTAAAGAATTTACTAGTTACAAAATTGTGTAGTTTTAAATATCTATTTAGAAATTTTAAAAGATATTGAATATAAAAATTGTAAACTATATCAAAACTTATTTTTGTACATCCAAATTTTTTTAAAAATATATTTATAAATATTTATTTTAGATTAATTTTATTTGAAATAATATCGTAAAGCAGACTTTTCTGGAGAAAATATAGGGGAACTTATGATCGAAAAGGTTAGAATCTATTCTACTTTAACTGTCTCTCTTCTTCCATTGGAATCTCATAGAGCTTTTAGGTTGCGTTTGGTTCATGATTCTGTAAAATTTCCAGAAATGTTATATTTTCAGTAATTTAGATTCTCAGGAATTGTATTTCCAGGAATGCTATATTTTTTCGTTTGGTTTGTTGTTTCAAATTGTTTAAATTTCTGGGAATGCTGCTTTCCTTCGTTTGGTTTGTTTACAACATTCCTTGGAATGTGGTAAAATTTTACCAAAATATTCCCTTCAAAAATTAAATAAAATATAGTAAAATAACATACATATTTTCTGAAAATATACTTTAATCCACTAAGAATATAATCTATTATAAATCCACTGTAAAAATAACCACAAAAATAGTTATAATTTTATGTCTATCCATTACAACTTATATAAGAAATTCAAAAATAACATAAATAATCCAAAATTAGAGAACGGCATCACTACATAGACATATCTTGCTTTTCAACAAACGGAGAAAAAAGAAGCGCTGAAAAAAAAAAGAAAAAATTAGAGAACGGCTGGGTATTAGGGTTTTTTTTTCAATAAAATATTTGAATAAAATTAGAGGCACTTCTGGAAACAAAAAAATAATCTTGCAGGTAATCTTGTAGGGAATCAAGATACCCACCTCCTCCCATGGGAATCTTGATTACCTCATTTATGGGAATGTTGTATCCATAGAAATACTGCATTCCCATAATTTTGACGAACCAAACGCGGGAATCAGATTTCCGCGTGTTAAATTTCCGAAAATCCTGTCAAGATTTTTTTGCTTTTTCTTTCTATTTGTTTCCCCATTTCCGCCAGGTAATAGCAAGCGCTTTTCTTGCTGATTGTTTGGGGTGATTTTACACAAAATTTAGTTATGGGAAGGAGGAAAACAAAAAAAAAAAAAAAAAAAAAAGCGTCAAGAGGTTTTAGTATATTTGATATCTTAATATTAATTATTTAATTAATAAATAAATTTAAATTATATAATATTTATTTAAATATAATTGAAAAAAATATTATAAAATTGTCCCTTTTTTTGCCTATCAACCAATGTTTGCCGTCTCTTTCACTCTCGTTTCACTCATTAATATTCTGAAAGTTTTAGTGTTGTTATTATTACTTTTAGTAGATATATTGCAGGTGCATTATCCGTTAGTATTGAAAAATACCCGTAAACTATCCGTCATGATATTCTTATCCTCTTAAATATATGTATAGAAATATCTTTAGGTTGTTATATTTAAAAGTTTAGTATCATTCAAAGATAATATTTACAAATAATTGGTACAATAAATTTGTAAAAAAAAAAAAAAATTAATATGATTTTACAGCTTAAAAATATTTTTTTTATGAAAAAGAAGAATAACTAAATCATCAAAATTTGTAGTATAAATGTTAATTTTTTTTTAAACTTAGCTTTTATGTCTATCTATTGGACATATATTTTTTGACATTCTTTTTTTTTTTGAATAATTAAATTGTGTAGTTCATTGTGGTATGCAATTATCTAGTTCAATATTTTAAATACCTAAATATGTACTTGAAAGAATAATGCAAAATTGCAATAATTATAATATGTTTTGGGAGGTCCGGGCGCTTCATAGAGTAGGGGTATTCAAAAAAATATCCGACCCGAGGACCCGTGTGGATCCGACCGAACCCGAAGGATTTGGGTCGGGTCTATCAGGTCCATGGGTCGGGTCGGGTCTCGTTTTGACACCCGAGCTCGGGTCCGGGTCGGGTTTGGGTCCGAGTTGTTGATACCCGACCCGACCCGACCATCTTATATATTTATTTATTATTAATAAAATATATATGTATAAATATATTTTTAAATAAAAAATATATTTTTGATGAACAAAACTATTACATAAAGCATTCTTATATAGACTCAAAACATAACCAACTTTAACCCATAGTTGATATGGAACAATTTCATAATTCTTACACTTAGTGGACTTAGCCCATTTAAATCATAAGTGATATAGCCCAAATACAAGTCCACTAAATATTAACAAATTATCCCATATCATATGTGTATTAAATATAGTAAGGGTGTTTAGTCTATATAAGAGTTCTTAATGTAATAGTTTTGATCACCAAAATATTATATTGCTTATATATTATAATATTATAATATATAAGAGTTCTTAATCTAATATATTTTTTTATATTACAAATAAAAAAAATTTAAAAACAATTTACAAGACCCGATTAGACCCGACCGGACCCGACCCGACCGGACCCGAACAAGCTCGGGTCGGGTTGGGTCTTGGTCGGGTCGGGTCTGGCTGCCCCAAACCCGAGGGGGGTCGGGTCGGGTCCGGGTTTGGTCAGACGCGGACCCGACCCGATTTTGAACACCCCTAAAATAGAGCAATGATCAGGTTAACTAGCGTAACGCTCAACAACCAATATGCTCGTTAGGTTAACATGTTATAACTAAACATATGAAAATATTAAGCTCCTCTCACCAAATGGTTGTGGTCTAGTGGTAACCCAGTGCGGCTAGACAGGGAAAGGTCTCGAGTTCGAGCCCCCCAACACAATTTTTGGGAGAGGTGTGAATTACCTTAAATTAGTACTATGTCGCCTGCCACTCGAAAAAGGGTCGGATACCAGAAAAAAAAAAAAAAAAAAATATTAAGCTCCTCTCGAGAGCCTCTCTCAGTTCATTTTTTATAATTTAAATCTCAAATAAAATATCAAAATCGATAGAAAATGTTTTAGAGGTTTAAAAGTACTCAAAAAATATAAAATAATACTTTTTACAAAATTTTACTTGTATATAAAATAAATTAAATTTACATTAATGAACAATGTAGATAGTACAATTCTAGGTCCAGAGTTATATGTTATATATCCATAATTTTAAAAATACAAATTCTTTGATCTATACATTTTTTTAATCCTTGTACATGGAAATTTATTCGATTTAATTATTTGTATAATATATTTTTTAAAAATAATTTATTTTAAGACATCTATTTTAATCATAGTACAGAAGAATAACCAAACTACTTAAATTTAGTACCTATATGTTTCTGCGCATGCAACTATGCAATATATATATATATATATATATCTTAATATAAATATCGAGCAGTACAATGATTGTGCATGCACCATCTTCTTCAGCATTGTTATTTTTAGGGTCTCCGAACGGTTCCATATAATTATGCCGACAGCACTATTTCGGAATATCGGCCATCATAATTATGCATGTATCTTTTCTTTTTTAGCACTGCTATTCTTCAAAAAAAATTAAAAACTAACAATGCTTTATAATATATATAATATATATATGAAAATATGAAATATTGTTGATGATTCTGATTGTATTAGTTTCGTCGGAAGGTGACGGTTTTTTTCTTTTTCTTTGCATGTGCAACTAGGGGGAAAAGAGAGGAGAGAGAGAGAGAGAGAGAGAGAGAGAGAGAGAGAGAGAGAGAGAGATGATGATGATGTGTAAAAGCCAACGTAGTAGCGGCTATAATTGCACCCCAGTTCTAACTTTCTCTTGACGCACATCGTTCACATGTTCTAAATTTCTAGTTCCTTTTGTACAGCAGAAAATGACATGCATATATGAACCTAAACCCCATAATTTATCATAGAATAAAGAGAATTATATCTGCCCCATTTTTATTCCTTTCTTCTAACCATTGTTTTTTTTTTTCTGTTAATTATAAAATAAATTCAAAAAATATTTATATAGATAAGGTTTTTTTTTTAAAAAATAAAATATTAAAAAAAATTTGGTGTATTTTAAATTTTTATATTCACTTTATTTTTATATATATATATATATTGCTACTTCAAAATTTTAATAGTTAAAAAATTCAAAACAACTTTTTTTCAAAAATTTTAAATATAAAAATTATAAAGAGCACTAATTTTTTTTCTATTTTTAAATTTTTAAATATTTATACATATAGGCAGAATTTTTATATGTTTTTAAAAGAAGAAATATGAACTTATTTTGTAAAAAAAAATTAATGAAGAATTTTTTTAAAAAAAACCCTACAAATAAATTGTAAATGTTCATTATGCATACAATTAAAGCACACATTACAGTTGAAAGGGTCATATTCGAGCTTCCACAATGCCTTCAATCAATTCTCCAAAAACGGCAAAAATTATATTGGCCAAAAAAGAAAAACCAGATTTGACATTTTATCAGGCAATGAAGTAAAGACACGTTAAAATTTTATTCTCTACAATAACTATGCAGTATAATACGAAAATGCCGTGAACAACACCGAACACATATTGGACACGTCAGAAAAGCATTCGAAAATTATAATAAGTTGATTCTGGATATAGATATTAAACTTACCGGTCAGAAATGTCCGACACGTATATCGTATTTATATTGTTTGGTAGGGACAAGGTCTCTTAGTTGCTTGGTAGCAGAATATATTAGAAAAAATTACATATCAGCCCTCATTTTTTGAAAATTTACAAGTCGATCCCTGAAAGTGGGAAAACGCCGATATATTATGTCATATGTCATCCACAGATTTGCATGTATTTGACAGTAGCAGATAACGAAGTGAAGTGACTTTCATTAAAGATGAGATTCATTATTTGAATCCACTTTCCTACGTGGACAGATAGAAATATTTAGCCATACATCTGTGAGGTTATTTCAACTAATTAAAACAAAACGAAATAAAAATAAAATAAAATGAGAAAAATATATAGAAAATGATAAAATGGCCTCTACTTTTATAGCTTTATTCTAAATAAATTTATGTTCTCTCTGATAGCTACTAAGTTAAGTCAAAATGTATAAATATAGGTAATTTTTTCGAAAAAGTTTAAAACCAAAATGATAGATTTGAACGCGGTCTACAACTTTTGTATTGTAACTTGACCAAACTATACATAAATAAGTGTTTTAAAGTTCCGAAGTATTTACCGATCATAAAAATTTTGAAAATTCAAAATATCAATTTAAAAATAATTTTTAAAAAATCTTGAAATATTAAAGCTGTGGAGCATATATAGCAAAATATCTTTTAGTATTTTTTGAAGTTTATTTACAAAAAATTATTATATTGGTTGTGATTTTTAAAAAATTTTAAATATTGGGAGCTTATCCGATAGAATTTTAAAAAGCATATATTTTTTCATAAAAAATCCCCTAGAAAAAAGAAATGTTAAGGCACGTTTTGGCACTGTGTTTCTTTCTCCTTCCCTGTTCTTTGGGAAAAAGCTTAGTTTGACAAAAAAAAAAAGGTTTTTTTTTTTTTTTTTTCCCCTTTTCTTTTTCTTTTCTTTGCTTTTGATTTGTCCATTTTCATTTGGTGCTAACCATATGAACACCACCAATTAAGTGGATTGATGGGTAAGGGAACGCACGTTTTGCATTGTGCTTCTTTTTTGTTTCTTTTTTCTCTTTTATTTTTGTTTCTTTTATTTTTTGGGTCTAAAACCTACCTCTCTTTGTCCACTCTTCCAATATTAGTTTGTCCATATATATATTAAATCACAACAATCTCCATTGCTTGATATATCATATTAATCTTCATTTCCGCCACCGTCTGCTAATATTGGAAAAGACTTTGACACTATTTTTTATTTGCACTATCTTATTTTGATTTCATGGCTTCAATCGTTGTTTATTTTTCTATTTCTCTGATTAAGTATTTAAAACTTGCTTTTTATGGAATACTTGTGAGTTTCAACTTCGCCTCATACCTAACAATCGTGCTTGCAGGATTAAACTTCTACTCCTAATGCTCGACTTTGATTTACTAAGCCATGAACTTTTTGATTCTAACATCGCCCTCCATTGCTCTAGCCTGCAAATAACTTTCTTAGTGCCACCAATAATTATAATTTCATTATCAAATAGCGTTAGAATGATATCAACTATAATCAAGGCAAATAAAAAGAACTCAATATTGAACCGCAATAAGGGCACATAGTGATAGAAAGGGAAAATCACAGATCAGCCTCCTTCTGGCAAAATATTGGACAAATCAGACACTGACACGCCTACGTGGCAGCGCGTCGCGTAGGCATTTTTAAGGACTGATTTGTCCAAAATAGTAAAACGTGGGCTGATATGTGAAATCTCCTAATAGAAAACACCTCTGATTCGCGGCTCCCCGTTCTCTAACACATACACATCACTCTCGTATGTATCTTGAATGCTTTTAATGCAAGTTATGAAAATCCATTTCTTTTTCTTTATTTTTTGTTTTTTTTCTGAATTCTTCACCACCCTGCTCTAAGAGTCCATAATATGTTTTTTCCAAATCAATAAAAATCATAAGTAAGATTTTCTACTCTTCCTGTCATAACTTAACCGAAAACTTCTTGGCTGCTCTGGGAATAACTTCCACCATGTTCATTGATATTTATGAGTTTAAATACCGATTGGCACAGCCTATACAAGACGGAAACATGTTGTTCCGATAGTATTGTCCGTGCTAAAAAAAATTATATTTAAAATTCTAAATTAATTTTTTATTTTTTATTTTTTAAAAAATAATACCTAAGCATATATCGGCACGTTCGGCATGTCTCAAATTTGAAATTTATCGAAATACGGCACAAAACAGCATCTTAAATATTGTTGATATCTCCTCATCTTCTTCCACAAATTCCAAATCGCATCGAGTAGTAAGTTTCTCTAGGAAAGTAAGTTTCTCTATAATCTTCTTCTAGAGTGCTCAAATAACAATGGGGAATTTACATATCAGCCCCAACACTATTTCAGCTTTATAAATAATATTCTATTTAAAAATATTTTTTAAAAGAAATTTAAGTATATAATTGTATATCACATTAAAATATATTTTTTGGAATTTAATTTTTTTTAAAAAAATACCTATATAATAATTAAAATATTTACCGTACGCATTTCGAAAAAGTAGCTAATTTATAAGAAGTTTGAGATGAGTGGTTGATTTGCATAATTTTTTTTAAAAACATGGACTGATATAGTATTTCTCCAAAGCAAAAGCAAATTGTACTTAGAAGAAAAAGTTCATCAATAATTTGTAAAATCTAATTAAATTAGATGCTTTGGCATCTAATCTCTGCTGCTCGACCTCTGATGATGAAAATGCAGCTGTTCTTTTAGGAAGAATCTTGGTTGGCACGTGCTAATTTCAAGGGTTTACATAGAGGATCAATATGTCTAATCAAACCTTATAATAAACAGCAAAACAAATGCTAAAGATTATATTCTTATCCCTGTTTTGAAAATCATGCATCTATGTTTATGTATATGTCTACACTTGCTTCATATTTTCAACATGACCTTAAAAAAACACACTCCATTGTAAAAAAGAGAAGCAAATAACGTGATTTTATTGGGGTGGCGGGATGCCGTAACAAACAAATAGGTGAGAGCTTTGAAATCTTCGCTCTATAACTTTAAGATTCTAATTGAATGAGGGTGATGATTACGCAAACATATGCCATCTCACATGTGATGGAAGATTTTGCCTGGATATCGAACTCAGGATAGTCTTTTCTCGGTGAATCTGGAATGATGGTAGTGCCATTTTCTCAAAAAAAAAAAAACCGTAATTTTATTCTTTGAAAAACAAATTAAAAGATTCACTTGGAAGAACATGGTTAAAAATATCTTGAAGTTATGGCTACTAACTTCACCACCTATTCTATCCATGAGGACCAATTTTCGTATTAGTTCAAGATGATCAGTAGATGGTACATTTCACCATAATTTCACCTTTGCACATGTTGTTAATGCATCCACTTTCAGAATTCCACTTCCACATTTTCCTACACTTCCGCGCAACTAAAACCGGTGTAAATTTCTCATAGGACGACGAATTTCTTTTTTTTTTTTCTGTTAATTTTCATTTTTATTTTCTGCAAAAAATCATTTGCAATATTTTTAAAGTAGCCCCTTTCTAGAGAGAGCAGGATAGCCAATGATCAAAAGATCAGTTGCTTTATTGAGCCATTATATATAGCATGATGCTAGATATCTCAACTTCATCACCACAAGTTCCCTTCTTCTCTGCTCAAGCTTCCATTTAAAAGCTTCATAGAGCTCTCTAATGGAGAGATCGAACAAGAAGCCCTATGCATTTATGATTATCATACAAATAATTTACGCGGGCATGTATGTCGTCTCCAAGGCTGCTCTCAACCAGGGCTTGAGCCCGTCCTTGTTCATCTTCTATCGCCAAGCCGCCGCTACTATTTTCTTAGCTCCCCTTGCTCTCATTTTTGAAAGGTTGATTTCGCCTCCACCTTCTTCCTTCTTCCTTCTCCAGCGACTTCTTTATTTTTGTTTTTTTATTCTTAAAAATAAGATATTATCTATATTAAAAAAAGTCTAAGTTAGCCTCGGCTGACATGCAACAAAAAAGGTACAGATGAGGAGTGTGAGACCCACTATAAAAGCTAACATTCCAGCCCACAAGGTTCCTAACCATACACGTCTCTCAATCGAGGAAAGAAAATATAAGTAAAAGTAGAGGCAGAAGAAGACCCCATAGCGCGAGAGGACAGTGGCTCAGTCTCGTAGTCCATGGAGGTGGAGCAGCACTCGCATTATGCGTAGACCTATCCAAAGATGTCAGAATGATAAAATAAAATACTACTAAAAAAAATAGAAGGAGCTTCAGGACTTTTCACCGAATACAATATTTGTTTGGTTCAAGCCAGATGCATCAAAATAGAGCAACATTAATGCAATCCTGTATAAGCTGGAGCTGAATAGTGCGTATATTCTTCCTTTTTGTTTTCTGATAAAAGATTTCGACGATAAATAGTTTGTATTATCCGAAATGTAGATATACGCCCGAAAAATGCTGCAAAAAAATGGCTTAAGTCTGTATATACTCTGTTTTTTAATACTTTTGAACTCACTATAGACCCTAATGGTGTTCATTGTTACTTAGGAAAAGTGCTCCACCAATTTCATCTCGATTGATGCTGAAGGTGTTCATGCATGCTTTGATTGGGTAAATTACGTTCCGAATAATTTTATTTTTATTTTTTTTTACTTTTTTTGTCATGCCACAGTAATTTTATGTAGGTCAAGATGATAATTTTTGGAATAATGTCAACAAAATTCCTGATTTATAAAACACGTACAACTTAGTCCTTCTATTTTTGTAACATTTTCAACAAAATCCTCGTCGGATACATTTAGATATTCCGAACGAGCAAATACGGTGTATCAATTTATATTACCGTGTTAAAAGCTCGGTATTCATGATGAGTAAACACGATATTCTCGACGAGAAAATAATATATTGAATTGACTAATAAAGTGTCAAATTTGATGGGTTGATTTGTTCAAATTCTACAGAGCATCAGTTTTCTTGACAAAGTTTCCGATATTTCGGTGTTTGTAAATAAACTAAAAATGCCCACGAAAAAAGAATTTATTTACCATTTCATATCATTGAATATCTTTGAGTGTACATATCAAATTTTTTTGTGATTGTGTGTAGGATAACTTTGAGCTTGAATGTATACAATGTTGCTCTGAGCTACACTTCCGCGACGGTGGCATCAGCGACCACGAATTCGGTCCCGGTTCTCACATTCTTCCTAGCACTTTTGTTCAGGTAACAATAGTTTCACCTCGCTCCTCCGGTCGCTCCATCCGTCTCCCCTCGACGCGACGAACTATATTCTTTCATCAGTATATGCAAATCATTTATTCATGTATGATATATTTACTATGTATATTTTATACTTTTGGCAATTCTAAATTATAAAAATACGTCTCTTTCATTTGAAAAAATTTCGTATTTATAGAATTATGTGGCATACTATTTTGAATTAGAAAATATAAAAATATAATTTTAAATTATAGAGGTATAAAAACGCAAATATCCCTATTTACTATCAGGGCCCCTACATGACCTGCACATGCTTGACATGAAGCAACTATTTTTTCGGATAGCTTATTGTAGCGGTATTCGGTTTTGATCAAGTCTTTTGCCCTTCCAAGTGTGAATCTCTACCTTACATCTTCTTGCACCCATCCAGAGATTATGAAATTCACCCATCGCTCTTACCATTATAGTACACACAAAGGACGATCTTTTGACTCATGAAGGTTGTTTATCATCCTTCCAACTTCGCTTTGAAGTTCAAAGCTATATCCAACTACCATGTGTTCGATTCTCCGTCCTGCCAGTGGTAATAAAAATTTTACTGGTGGATGTGCATGTGTGCCTACTACATGCAACCGGTTTCTCCTTCAGAGATAAGCCGGATACTCAAAGAAAAAAAAATGCACATTTTTTAAAAACTGTACTTGTCTTTCTAACTGGTTCATTAAAAAACCTATCAATCCATATGTTTAAAAGAAATATTTTTAGCGCATTTTAGATAAAATTTTTAATTACATTTTGATTATATTTATAACTTTTATGTTGAATATCTTTTGAAACATTTTCAATATAAATATTCTAAATCTCATTATAAATCTACATCTTGGTAAATATCTTTTTTTTTTTTTAAATAAAAATACTTTCGAAGTTTTTTTTAATCATAGGATTTGTAAATTTTTAGTAAATTGTTTCTTGCGCCCCTCATAAACCTTTTTTTATTAAAAAAAAAAAAGAGTTTAATAACTTGGTTTTTGACAGGATGGAGAGTATAAGATGGAGGAGTTTGTCTGGAATATTGAAGTTACTTGGAATAGCACTGTGTATAGGTGGGATAATGACCATTGCCTTCTACAGAGGCCCTTACTTCAACTCCTTCAATCACCACCAAGCTTTCAGCAATGGAGGAAGCAGCAGCAGCTTCCCTCCAAATCATTCAAAAGCTACATGGATCAAGGGCTCCTTCCTCATGATCTCCGCCAACACTGCTTGGTCCCTCTGGCTGGTCCTTCAGGTACTCATTTACTTCATTTTCGAGAGTCGTGAGCTCAATTCTGACAAAAATTTTATGTGTCGAGCCGAGCCAAGTTTCGATAAACTCAGATTCCTGCACGTGCCGACTTTGCAAATAATGCCGTGCGAATAAAACTGATATACATTATTTGCTATGTTTAGAAAACAAAAGTAAAAATATAAAACTAATTTATCGAATTTTCAGTACCAGTAACTGCCGGAATAAAAACATGCTAGTCGGGCAGTCTTTGATTCTGACAATAACTATCTCACCTAATACATAAACTTTATATATACTCGAAAGTAAACCCCAAAGTTGAATAGAGTGTAGCATTATTTTTCAAACTCCGAGAAACATCCCTCCCATAGTGATCCATCTCTTTCGGGAATAGACCGAGAGTACTCTCCATCTCTTCCGGGGTTTTTCTCAAATTAGACCCGTAGTTTTCAGACTTACGAATATTATTTTTTGTCGGTAAAAAATGCAGGGTTCAATATTGAAAGAGTACCCTTCAAAGCTTCTTTTGACAACCCTACAATGCTTCTTCAGTACCATACAATCATTCTGTGTGGCCATTGCATTCCAAAGGGATTTTTCAAGGTGGAAACTTAGGCCGGATACCGGGCTTCTTGCTATTACATACTGTGTAAGTACAATTCTCATATTTAAATCTTCAATCAACTCACTAACTCTCTAATCAAATTCTGCCCTTGGATCGGATGGTGTTGCCTCTCAAAAAAGATAGGTCGCATATTTAAATTTCGAAATTGTTTTGAAATAAAAAATAGATAATTATGGTGCGTTTTCATCAGAATTAGTAAATGTGGCTGTATAACTTCCAATACTATATATTTCGAAAGTAACGTCAGGTCATGATTTTACTTTATGACCACGTCCATATCTAGAACATACTACAGGATTTGGTTAGATAACGATATCCAGTAAAATATTCTGATATATCCGGAAAGATTATGTTTCATTACCTCCAACAAAATAATAATTTTGGACCATGTACTCTCCAGCACTATCTTTTTTTGTGATAATTTAATACGGATATCCATGCTCTGTTTCTATAACGAATAAAATAATATAAAAACATAAACTAATATTTTTGAGTCGGCGACAGGGATTCGTGGTAACCGGTGTATCGTTCTACCTGCAAACATGGTGTATTGAGAAGAAGGGTCCTGTTTTCCTGGCAATGTCTACCCCCTTGGCTTTGGTTTTCACCATTTTCTGCTCCTCTTTCTTCCTTGGAGAGATGGTTAGTTTAGGAAGGTTAGTGCAATCCACTTTTTTCTTGTATTTATCAATTTAGTGGAATCCTGATTTGCATCAGGGACTGGCATAAAAATCGCTATGGGCATTATGATAGTTGCGGAGTAGGGGTGAATACGAGCTAAAGTTCGAGCTGAATACCATTTTGCTTAAGCTTGGATCGATTGCTTTAGATGGAAATCGAGCTCAAGCTTGAGCTTGAAAAGATTCAATGAATAAGGTCGGATTGGTCTTGATTCAGAAAATCAATGCTTAAGCTTGGCTCGATTGCATCGATTAGGCTGAGCTCTAGCAGAGCTTAACTTGAGCTCTACTCGTTTGCATTAATTAGCCTGAGCACTTGTTAAAGTAATCATGTAATAAATCGAGCTTAAATCTGTGCTCGAAGTAGCCTCGAGCTCAGGCTCGGAAAGATCAAGCTTGAGCTAAATTTAAATGAGTTCCAGTTCGAGCTGCTTAGCTCATTTTCACCCCAAGTTGCTACACCGGTCTTTATGTAGATACTATGAAAGATTCTCTAATCATAGCCTATGTATAAAAATGAAAGATTTTAGAGAAATCATATTTCAAGAATACATGCAAACTCCAACTAATAATATTAATGTTGCTGTTGTCATTGGCTGCAGCATTTTGGGTGGAATTTTGATGGTTGGAGGCCTTTACAGTGTTCTTTGGGGAAAAAGCAAGGAATTTTCGGCATGCACCACGTCGACACAAGACGCAAAAGAATACACCCAGGAGAACCAAACAGATCCATCTATAAATCATGTCTAACTTACAGTTTTGTCCAATAACATGCGGATATCACCGTTTTTGACAAAATATATATGGATATCACTACCGTTTTACATCACGTCTCAAATAATTTTTAAATGTCATATGATATCTGTTCTTGTTCTAATAACATATGACGAATAAAATATAATATTTTCTATTAAACTATTTAAAATTAAAAATATAAGAAATTAAAATTTTTAACATAATTATTTATATATAATTTGATAACTTTGAATGATAAGTATTCTGATCTTCCCAAAAATCAATTAATTCAATGTCCCAAGGACAGAAATACATGAAATAACAACAACGAGACACACCAACAAAGTATTCTTCAAATTTCAACAAATTTTTAATATTACCACTCATGCAGCAGCAGCAACACCCTCAGCGTTAGACCTTCTTCTCTTTACAATCTCATTGCTCAGATGAAACTGCTTCCTTCACAACTGCTGCTTCAGATTCAGAACTCACTGCTTTATCCATGGCAGATGAGGCCTCGGGATTCAGTATTCGTTGGTTCTGCCTCATCTTCCTTTGCTTGTGCATCATCTGCCTTGTTTTCTTCTGCGATCTCCTTCTCTTCTATCAGTGCAGGGGGAGCAACGGCTTCTACCTCGGTTTTATTATCTACTTCAGATTGCTCCTTTGTGTCTTCATTCTAACATAAGATTTAGAAATTTAGTGAAATATATGCAATCTAAAAGACAAGAATTTCCAAAATATAGAGGAATCAGGGACAACAAATAGCCATATATCGACATTGATAAGCGTAATGCTAAAAGCCAAATTTAATATTGGACTTAATTAACATTTTTCATATATATATATAATATATATATATATATATATATATATATATATATAGTTAAGAGAAAAGTAAGGGACTTGGAGAGGATTCGTAGAGTTACACAGAATGGGCGTGAGCACAAGCAACGATTTGCTTCTGCACTGTATACGAGTTATCAAGATCTCTACTTATAGAAACAGCATGCTAAGACCTCTATAATCTTCGTCGATATTAATAATGATGGTTATACGAAATATAGTTATGTGTTGCTCCCCTAGTCACTGCTAGGGTCACTCCTTGGATTACCATCTTCGGATCAGTAGATGGAGGGTGTGGATGTGGACTGTCCCTTGGAGAGGCACACCACTTATATCCATTAATGCAATATATATTTATTAAGTCTAATGTACTGAAATCTTGGGGAAGAAATGATCATGAGTCATGAGTCATGAGTCATGACACACTATAAAGGGATCACATAAATGCTTTAAAGTACAAGGGGAAGAGCAAAGTAAGCTGTCTAACAATGATTATATGATAAGCTGTCTCACTTTTTGTTTCACAATTGAGCAAAATTATTACTAATTGAGCAAAAATCTTGCGGAATTATAACTATGACGATCGCAATTTGCAAAAAAACTAATCTCACACAATAATATTCTTTGCAAAAATCTAGTGGATTTTAAAAATGTAGGTTGAATGTTGCTGAACAACAACACAACAACATTCCATTGATAAGCGTTAACTGGACGGCATCTAGAAAAGGTAAGATATACGCATATGCTTCGAATGAGACTGTTTCAGTAGGACCCTCGGCATGAAAAAATAAAAAATTTAAAACATACGAATATAAATGCTGGCAGAACAAGAAATCAAACCCGTCAAGGCCAAAATAAGGACGAACCGCAAAAATGAATATTGCTAAACAAAATTAGCAGAGTCTCCATTCAAAAAGTTCCCTAGAATATTTGTTAAAAGAAAATGAAATAATATTTTATTTTTTGTTGCAAACAGGTATTTTGTACCACGATTTGCAAATAAAACTCAACATGTGAATAACTAGATTTATCAACTTGGGTGGAAAATTTCCAGAAGTCCTAGCAAGCTTTTCCCTACCAGATTTATACTCTTTGGCCTGTCTTGATATATGTGCACGATACGTTGAAAATTTTCTTATATTACACATATCTCGAGATGAATCCTATGCTTGCAAATCCATACAAAAACTCGCGTGGTTAGCATTTTTTTTCTTACCTGGAATCAGAACGAAAATCACATAACAAAAACGAAAAAAAGAAAAAAAAGAAAATTGATACCTCCTTCATCAAGACGCCGAGAGATTGCCGGTGGCTCTCATCGTCCGCCTCCTCCTTATCCTTCTTATTATCTGCTTCCTTCTCCTCCGCCTCAGCAGCCGGCTGCGCTGCCTTGGTCTCGTCCTCCACCGGCGCCGGTGCGTCAGTCTCTAACTCCCTCGGTTTGGTTGCACAACCCCCCATTTTTTCTCTTCTTCTCCCTCTGTTTCCTTCTCGTTTATGTAGACGGAAGGCGGAAGGCAGAAGGCAGAAGAGAGAATAGAGAAGATGAGAAATGGTGGTATGCAGACAAGCATAAATCAAGGGGGCTTTTTATAATTATGTTTTGAATTTAATTATAGAGGGGGCGGGAGCGGGGGAGACGGAACAACGTCCGTTCTGCGGCCCACGAATGAATGACAGCCTGTTGGATTTATTCCCTACTAATTATTACTCTTAAATTTAATTTAAAATTTTCTTTTTTCTGTATTTAATTAATTTAAAGTTTGAAATGTTTAAATTAATAGCCCGCCCATAAAGTTGATTGATTTGTGCATGACTTGGAACCGCTATTCCAAATTTAATTCCCCGCCTCTTCATGTTATAAATTTAATTTCTTATGCCATGACAGGAAGGCGTGTGGCTGAGCATCACTTACACTCGCTTATATCACCATCTGATCATACGTTCAAATTTCATCATCCACAAATTAATTGGTATAAATAATGAATCTATTTGTAAAAAGTCCAAACATCATAAAAATTTATAATTTTATATCCGATATATGAATATTGTTTACGAATTTAAATCATATGTGAATGTGCAACGATAGAACTGAAATGAACATCATCTAAATATTTATATGTTAAAAGTCTCACAAAATTGACTGATACGATTTTATAAATCTCAAAAAAAAGAAAAAAAAAAAAGATTCCTCATGATTTCATGTCAAATTTTTATCTAAACAGTCATGTACATCCCTATTTATTTGTTTGGCATTGGTTCAATTATACTCCTAATTGGGTGTTAAAGAATAATGTTATTAATCGGGATATATAACACACATTTCAATGTAATGTAGATAATTCTAATTGTATCATAAATATGAGAGGTTTGAAAAATGACATCTATGCATGGCAAATAAAGAAGCTAGTTGGGATCGCAACGTGGATAATTGTTGAAGGCAATTCCGTTAGATATTGGGTTTCTGCCGCTTTAGATTGCAGACCCCTAGCTGCTAGGATACCCTATGTTGGGACACAAAATGGTCCTATCTTTTGCCACCTGTTTAAATATTCTTCTTAAATAGAAATATTCATAAGGATAATTGCATATCAACACCGTAAAATCAACAGTCGCGCATTTCAGTCCCGAAAATGTAGAAACACGCGACGTGTCGTCACGCAAGTGCGCCACGTCAGTACGGAAACGCATTTCCGGAGGCTAAAATGCAAGAGTGAAACTTTGTGGCTGATATGCAATTATCCCATATTCATATGAGGAATAATCAGGAACAAGGGATGTTTGAAAAGTCATCAAAACAGCTTTTTTTTTTAAAATATCAAACTAAATGGTACTGTAATACAAAATGGAACAATTATTTATTAAGAAAAAGAAAAAAGTCTGCCTACACAGAGACATGGTAAAATTCTAATGAAGTCATGTTCTCTGCAATACAAATATGTTGCCTTTGTCATCCCTTCCAGTTCTCAAGGATTCATCAACATATCTGCTCTGAATCAAGGGTTATAATCACAATAAAAAAGGTTTTGGATGTTCATACAATTCAAACTTACCATGAATTTAGAAATAACACAATTCATACTATGGAAAAAAAGAACGGATTTTAACTTATCAACCCTTGCTTTTCATTTGTTAGACAAATCAGCCCCTGTTTTTTGCTGAACGCTCAGCCACGTCAGCAAAAACAGGAACTGATTTGGATCTGACATGGGGGGAGGCGGCGGGGGGTGGAATCATTCGTCCAAGTTTATTAAAAGCTGGGGGTGATACGTAAATATTCCAAAAAAGATCATGCAAACTTGACATGATCATCAAATGCGGACTCGTAGTTGAGCATTACTTCGCAAAACAATCCCATAGACTATAAGAAGGAATTATCCTTCTATTCATTTGTATTGCATTAGGAAAAAGGATACGTAATTTCAAGCCAACCCTGGGGATTGAAAATGGCGAGAAGAAGATCATAACTTTTCTCGAACAAGCTCCTTAACTATATAAAAAATCAGGAGTTATAAAATCTTTCTTTCTTTTTTGTGTATAGAAGTCCAAATTCATATAGTTCATACCTGGTCGGGTGTAATACTTGAATTCTCAAGCTTGATGTTCACTCTCTACAGAAGAAGATTACTAAATAATAAGAGTCCCGTAGAATCATCAATCTTAACCAAATAAAGGAAAATATAGCAGATTCTCAACTGTTCGTGAAGCAATTTGATAAGAAGCTTCAATTGTCAACTGTCCGGAAATCAACTTAAATCCCCTCGCATTAAACTCGATTGTGTTAATTGCTTTTCCCTGGTTTAGCAAAAAAATAGCAAGCATAAGCACACTAACAAATCCTGCTTGCTCTATAATCGAATTATTGAAATATATAACTCATCTCTATTATCGGCTAAATATTCGTAGTAGATTTTGCTTATCTCAACATGGTATCATGGTGAAGATCTTGAAAATGAATGGAATTAACAAAAAGCGAATAAAGAGTTTGTTTCATATGATTTGACAACATAAACTCACCTTATTAACATCGATTATTTGGAAGAACTCACCAAGAGTTATGAGTTCCCGCAATCCAAGCTTTGTTCTCTTAGCTCCAAGAATGGTGATTGTGCTGTAAATCAGCTTCCAACATCCTTCCACCTTTCAGCTTTTACATTTACACTTATCAGAAATCATTTTCCCTTTTTTTTGGGTTTTCTGTGAGTTTTTTTTTTGGGTGTTTGTGATTTAAAAAAAAAATTATTGAAGTCGTGCATAATTTCCATGTGCAGAAAAATAGACATAAATATACCTTTGTCAGATCATCAGTAGGAAAAGGTGTTGGATTCTGAGACTCCAGCAACTTAATCAGACCCTCTATCTCAGTTTTCTTAGCAGAAGTAACTCCAAATATACCCCTATTAACACCTTCAAACGAAGCTCAAACTGTCGAATTAGAACTACATAAACAAATATGCTACTGCTCCCAAAATTGTCACAAAAGTTCTCCCAAAAATCACATTTGAATTGAACAAATGTGCTGCTCAAAACCGAACTAACGATACTCAAAGTGGATTGATTGATTTTTTGGAGAATCTAAGAGAAATTATGGGAGCTCTAGAGTTACTCAAATTTAGTTAGATAGTAACAGAGACGAACGAGTAACCCTAGAGGTTCCAAAAATTATCCCAACATTTGACGCAAAAATACTGGAGATCTCTTTGAACAAGACTCATTTTATCCATTTGATGTTAAGCACTGATATTTGATTTTGTACCTTCCAGAGCTTTGAAGAGTTGTGCTTTGATCTCATGTACACTCTCGGGGTCTTTCTGTCCGCCGCTTAATCGGTCGTCGCCGGCGGCGCCGCCAATGAGCCCCGATGCTGCCGCTGCTATTCTCGTGAGATTCTGCAGCGGCGATGGACTGGAAATGAGAGATTTGGTAGACAGGAGTAGACTGGGATGAGCTCCAGGTGAAGAAAGTAGGCGACAATGGCGATAGATCATTGGATGGAGAACAAAAGCAGCAGCCATTGAAGAAGAGAGAGAAATGAGTCAACTCATCTGTATGCACCATGCAGTAGCTATTGTGTGTGAGGATAAGGTTTGTGTTCCTAGACCAAGTGTTAATGTGATCCAGTCATTTCTAACTCAGATTGAGTTTTTCTTTTTTGTTTCTTTTTATTTAGGAATGAATATTCTCTGCATAATTCCATAAAATTCGGCTGATTATCCATTGCATATCAGAAATGCACGTGCATGTTATTATCAGTTGAAAAATTGACTTATAGTGCGAGAGTCGAGACTTCATGAGATCAACTCTATTACTCCGACGCCCTATCATTCCTATTTTAAAATCAATTTTAGCAATAACAAACTATAACAAAATCTTTTTTAAGAAAAGCACAATTTCGGTCCTAAATTTCTGACTCAACCACTATCCTAAAGAGGTGATCGCACAAGGAACCAAAACTTGAATACCACAACATATGATTCACATTTATATAGTTAGTCTATTGGATGGGTGCTAGATAATTAAAATACGTTATTCGAAAATTTATCTAAACGTATTTTTTTCCTGCTTCGGGATCGATAAGTCACAGACAAAGAAACATATTTGGACTAATTTTGGGACAAAATAGTCGGGCATTGTGGCATTTTCAAATTACATCGTCTTAATTTCACACTTTGAATATATTTGTGTATGACCAACTAAAACAACATATAACTTGGTGGTGTATGTGAAGATCAAGCGCCATGTTAGACAATTTCATCTCAAAATAGATATGTATATATACTATTAAAAAGACTAGTTAATACTGACTATGATGTACGAAGCTATAATTATATAATTTTATTGTATGTCAATAAACACAAGATAAAGATTGACCATAATGGCACTATATATTATTTATATATGGCAAAATTAAGTAATAGTTATGGACTTCAAGACTAAGATATCCATTTTTTTTTAAAAAAAAGTGTATATAATATGCATTTCTTTGAATGCAAACTCGACTAATTTTTGCAGGAATTTCGGGTTAAACTTCCGGAGGAGTAAAGTTACTCTTTCGTACAATTCTTGATAACTATCAACCCGTAAAGTGGAGGGGCTTTTAGTAATTGCAAACAACCGTAAACAGAAAGTTATCAGACATCTTATTGCTCCGCGCATTCCTCCACCCATAGCCACCACTGCCCTGCCGCCGCCGATAATTCCCCTGCCCACCATCAATCCATGTTTAATCCTCAAATTCCTCGTGATTTATTGTAATTGGGAGCATTTTGATTGGATTCATGGCAGATCATGAGGAGGACGAGTTGCAGATGGCCCTTCGGATGAGCCTGCAGAGCGTAGGGGCATCACCGCCGGAAGCCAAGCGTAGCAAGCCGGGCGAATTTCCGCCTGAGGAGACGCCGGAGGCGAGGAATAGAAGGATTCAGCGAGAGCTGATGGCCGCCGCGGCGGAGAAGCGTATGAAGGCTGCGGCTGAAGCAAGCACCGCCGCCAAGCCGGCGGAGAAGGCTGTGTGTTCCAGGGTTACGTCTGCTGACAGAGCTGATTCCTCCGCCGCGGTGGCAGAGAAGGCTGTGAGTGCGGCGTCGGGGGAGCGACTGTCCGTGGAGGAGGCGGACCAGTTGTTTGCAATGGTGTTTGGGAACGAAGTCTCGAAGGGTATTCTATTACACTGGAGCAATCAGGGTATTAGGTGCATTCGCTGGCACTTGATCTGTTGTTTTTTTCCCTGTTCTTGTAGTAAACTTAGATGAATTAATTATCGCCTGATTTTTACCTTTGAGCACTGTTCATCAGGGCCTTCATGACTATTGATGAAGTCAGAACCACACACAGTACATCAGGATGTGTGTGGTAGAAGTCCCGATGTACTATGTATGGTTCTAGTTGTATCAGAGCCATCAAGTTTCCTGAAGAATTATGTTTACCTTTGTTGATGCCTTCCCTTGAATAGAAAGCAGTTAAAATCGAATTTTAAATGTTCATAAACCGTGTTATCGTTAGAGGTCAATATGTCAAGATGATAACTATTAGTTGATGGACAAAAATGTGACCTTTATTAGGGAATATTGAGAAAACTACAGAGTACAGACTTCAATGTGATGAATGTTATCGTTAGAGGTCAATATGTCAAGATGATAACTATTAGTTGGTGGACAAAATATGTGACATTTATTAGGGTATATTGAGAAAACTATAGACTTCAATGTGATGAATGAATTGGACGAGTAAAAGGGCCAGGCACTTCATGCTAAGATCCTATATTTGCGATTACTTTTGTATAACCCAATATGTTTCTTTTTTCTATGCATGCTTGTGAACCGTGAGGGCTTTAACATATCCGTCTCATTTATTGGTAGCAGTAAGTCGATGCATTATTGATGAAATTCCTCTAATAAACCTGTACAATTCAAAAAAGCAATTTTTGTTAATAACAAGGGAGCATATTACTTTAGTAAAGACTACAGATTCCACCGGTGTAAGTACCTTGCATAGTTGAATTGGATCTTAAATGAGGGACGCACTGTGTCATTAATGTTGTCGTTAGGAAATATATTAAAAAAAAAAAAGCTCGAGACAATGTGCTAGTATGACAGATATAGTCATCTCATGAGGCAACCAGTTAGTTTAAAGGTTGATAACTGAAAGTGAATGCAAGAGAAATGTTTGATCATGCTAATGTCTGAAGTTCATAAAAAAGTCACATTTGTTGTACCTTATCTATTTTTTCTGCTTTACATTTTAGATTTAGCTCTGATCCAGAGACATCATTGGGGCTCGTACAGCACGAGGGGGGCCCTTGTGGTGTGTTGGCAACGTTACAGGTAATCTTTTAATCATGCCTCTTCGTACATTTTTGCGGATAACAATGACGCTAGGCATTCCTTGTATGTAGCTATTGCTCTTTTTTTTGGGTCAGAAGGTTGCTATTGCTCTTTATTTGTTAGTAAAACATAATAAAAGAGGGATCATAAGATGCTTTGGAAAAGTTACCTGCACATTTTGTATAAAGTTTTAACTGTTTTTGAGGCACTTTTTTCCCTTCAATCCACTAGAGGCTTGTTTAATTTTCTTTTCTAGCCGGTGGGTTGTTTTATATAATATCACATGTTTGTTTTGCTATTAAGCATATCTATTTCTTTTAAGTTGATTACTGATGTTGATCAACAGGGAGAATTGAACTGGTAGTTAGAAAATATTTAGTTGGGCAGATTGTCTTGATCTTCCTTCAGTGAATGCTAAAAACACTATCATAAATTATATCTGCTTCAAAATATTGTTCAGAGCAGAATAATGAATTGAAACTGCAACATAATTATTTGGTTCTTTCTTAGACCATTACCTTATTATGCCAGGTGATACATTAACCCAATAAGTGTTGAAATTGACTACCTAATCTATTGTAACCTCATAGAATCACATGATTGACTTGTCTGAGTTTTTGTTTTGATATTGATACGACAATATTTTGTGTTGTTTATTTGATACATAACATCTATATTATTTCATTCATTTTGCCATAAATACCTAACTTGAGTAAAGCCGCTGTCTGAGCATCCTTGCAATTTTAGATTTACTGCTGTATCTTGTGCTTTGCTGTTGTATGTCCATATAGACATCCTTACCAGTGTTTTTCCGATGTTTCAGGCTTTCGTCCTCAAATATCTCCTATTCTTTCCAGACGGCTTGGGGATTACGCCACAGAGTTTAGCTAGAAGTGGAACTTTTCAAAGTTCATTTGCTGCAAAAGATAATTTTGCTTCCATAAGCGAAGATAGGAAGTTGAGGTAAAATCATTAAATTGACTTTAGTATTAGGAAGGTCAGCATGCTTTTTTTTTAAACTTATGAATGAGTTTTGAAGTGGGTTATCTCCATTTTACAATTAATATTGTTCTAGGAATTAATTCGATATCCAGAAATCCTATCAATTGTTTGCAGTTTTAACTAGAACATAATATTGATCCGTTCATGATTATTAGAAGGATTAAATCTTTTGAACTGTTCTTGAATGCTTTAAGTAAATATCACCGATACAATGGTTCACACCTTCGATCGCTGTTGATATAGGTTCTCTTATGATACAATACTTGTATTAGACCTCTATAGATCATGAGGGAAAGGAGACACGCCCCTTGGATATTTAATTTGAATCACTATTTGTTGTGAAACTAGAGTTTCAATTTAGAGAACAGCTATTATTTGCTTCTAAATTTACAACGAAAGTCTCTTGACTTAATAAGTTTTGAGTTACTTGCTGAGAACAGTGGAATATAACTGCAAATCCAAAACTGTAAAGTTTCAAGGGAGAAATTTAAGACAACAAAGCACTAATTTAGAGCATTTTTTTAGTATGCTCTCTAGGTGATATGCAAGATGTTTGGGTTTTTTGTCAATGTGAAACAGACAATTTATAGGATGGAATGTTCACAGCTATAGTAGCACAATTGTCATGTCATCAGGTGTGGTCATGTAACTGTTGCTTGAAGAATACATAGCAAGTCTATACCATTATGTATTTCACTCATCACTTTGTTACTTCTGTGCGTTAGTTGTGAAGGAGGACAATGCCATGAAAAAGGTGTATACGGTATAAATCCTATAAAAATTGAAATAAGAATGTAGTCCATAAATGTTAAGTGCAAATGCTTGAGCCATTTTGTCAAACTAGTTCAAGAAACATCTCTTGAAAGTTCTTGCAGAGTAGCAATGAATGCCAGTTGCTGCATATTCGTGTGGTTCTATCAATTGCAGCATAATATTTCCATTTTAGTGCTTGTAGCAATTTGTTTTTCTATTGACTATGAGGCAGATTTTAGTTGTAATTGCTTCATCTTATAGGGGCTTCTTGTGATGTTAGCTAATTGGCTACATTCAGAATGTATATTGCTGTATATCTACCTTCCATTGGTTCATTCTTGTTAACTGGTCTTCCATCTCAAGGTTTAAAGTCTCCATAATCTCTTCTACTCTAAACCGCATGACAAACCTTCTCTTGATTTGTCGAGCTGGTCTATCGGGATGGTTCCTACTGCTCATTAACATTTAAGACCATTTGACGTCACCTGGATTTGTAATATCTCTTTGTAAAACTTTCATGTAAGGTACCAATCCAGTGCATGAGAGTTCATGTATTTTCCTTGTGGGTACCATTTCCATCCTCATGCATACTTTATTTAGGTCAATATAATAAGCCATAGGGACGAACCAGAACTATTACTGCTGTATGCGTCTAAATTCTTGTACGATTGCAACCACTGGAACCTCTCGCTGAGAAACTCTGTAATATCTATCACTCATGACCCTCCTGGCCGGCGCCACGCCAGAAAAGAATGGAATACAGAAGTCCAATAAGTCCATTTTGTCATGGCTTCTTGTAAAGTGATGAATCAAATTATACAAAATTTTCTTCGCTGCTCCTTATACGGTAATTAAATCCCCTTATATTTTTCCAGGTTTTGGGAAGACTATATGTATTTTTTAAGAGGGCCTTGTTTCCTCCAATCCAGGGCTTAAAACATGATCTCCTTAAATGTCAAAGCATAGGTACCTATCCTTCGATGTTATCTATCTATGACTAGATTGTGCTTTATTTTTCACTCATAGTTCATTGAGTGATGGGCATAGTATGACTAGGGAAAGTAATTTACGAAGCGAACCCACCTAGTTGGAAAAAGCTTTATTTGTTGTTCTTGCTGTTGCTGTATCTTGTCTTTATTGATCTTACTGCATTTATGTTTCAACTCATCATGATGACGGCAAGAATGTATATAGACGCTCCACTTTGAATATGGCTCAGTTTTGGTACTGTTTATGTTTGTAATCACTTACACCTTGGCTTTGAATTTTGTTAATGAAAAAATGTATTCTGCTCTGTTGTTGGCGGAAAATCCTTCCTCGAAACATGGTTTAAACGTGGACACTGAGGTTGGCTCCAAAGTATGTTCGTACTCGAGGTATCTTGAAAGTTCCACCATCAAAATGTTAACCCCATAGGCTATGACAAAACATGATGCTTGAGGAGATTGAGAATTTCAAGTCTCTGCATAGATAATGTGGAACTTATATTCGCGTTCCTGTACCAACCACTGAGGTGCAGTTACAGGTGTCATTAGCTATCAGTTTCTGAAACCTGTATAACATGAGCATCTATTTATTTTCTCCAAGCCTATCTTAGGTTCAGTTTCTCCTTCTGAATGTTTGATTTGCATAATGCACTAACAAGAATTTTGGTCTCCAGAGCATTGGTTCTTAGCATGGTTGAAATATTATATTCATGTGGAAGTAACAGAAAGGCTATTGTGGCAACTATAGATTTGCATGACCATTGCTTGGAGGAAGAATCTGATGATCCACGGAGACATGAGGTAATCTCGAGAGGTTCATAAATTATTTTGGCGTTGCTGCTTTGCTGCAGTGAATTGACGGACTGACTGATTGATTTGATGAAACCTGTTAACAGATGATAGCCAAAGTGTTGGAAAGTGTTCATATTGATTCTGCCTCAGATTTACAGAACGTTTTAAGAATTAAAACATACACTTCACAAAGTACTGCTTTTGATGGGCTGATGGATGAACTTCCTGTTCTTCAGAGCCGAATGGGGGCATTGTTGTTCCTCATATCTGCACTTATGACACGAAGTTTGGTATGTCCATATATCCTCTTAAGCAGTCTTGCTTGGCCCATTGGCAGAATAAGTTTATTTTGGGGTTCAGTAGCTAACTTTCACTTTGTTGTAATCTTCATGATGTATATATATTTCACGGCTGTCTTCCGTTTTCATTGGTATGTTGCCTAATTAAGTCCTGTATTTGCTCATTGAGATGGGGATTGATGTTGAAATTGCAAATTCGCATTGATTACAATGAATATATTCATGACACCTAAAATAAGACAAGATTATGTTGCAATATTTAAGACAGAATAGTCCTTTCTCCAATTAATATCAGCATCAAACAGTTGTTTTATCTCGTACAGCAGGACAACCGATCAATATGTTTTGTTTGTAGATACTGGTTTTCATATTGATTCCATCTCTATGCTGCAGTAAAGAGTTATTGTTTCCATGCAGGATGCCGTTCAAGCAGATAGGGATGACCCTAGTCTTCCACTGGTCACTGCACCATTTGGGCATGCTTCCCAGGTACATTCTGCTGCTGATAGCTGACATCCTGTCATTTAAACAACCAATGAAGCTATATTTAGGATTCATTTGGGCAGTGTTTTTGTGTTGTAGAAATTAGGGTTTTAGAATTTCCAAGTATTTTACGGAGCATTTGTGTTTTCAAGATGATATTGGTAAACTCTTCTACTTCCATTTTTTTCAAAGCTAAAAATTAAGATATTGCAAGTCTTGAAGTGAAATGACGCTTCTCGGGGGAGGCATATGACTTCCTCATTCTATCTATGATGATATATGCTAAATTACGGTTGCCTTTATTTTGCAGGAAATTGTGAATTTACTGCTCTGCGGGCAAGCTGTCCCCAATGTCTTTGACGGTAGGATGGATCTAGGCGGTGGCATGTTCCTCAAAGGCATACCGAAGAGCGTGGAGGTAGGCTTCCTAACACTTTTGGAATCACTCAACTTCTGCAAAGTTGGCCAACATCTCAAACGCCCGAAGTGGCCCATATGGGTGGTAGGAAGTGAGTCCCACTACACCGTCCTTTTCGCCCTTGAAACCTCCGTGCAAGACGAGAACGAGCTTGAAGAACGTGAGTCCAGGATCAGAAAGTTATTCGATGCTCATGACCAGAGTGGTGGGGGTGGTTTTATCAGCGTCGAGGGATTTCACCAAGTTCTCAAGGAATGTAACATAAATTTCCCGCCGGAGAAGATAGAGAATCTCACATTCTCGGGAATTGTTGTATGGAGCGAGTTCTGGCAGGCCTTGCTAGAGTTGGATAAAAACTCTGGCGGATTTAAGGATTCTAGCGGATCGATGGGTAAGAAGGTATTTGATCTCTATCATTTTAATGGAATTGCTAAATCGGTATTGAATGGAAATGCTTCATCCGGAGGTGAGAGTGCTGCACAGAGACCGAGGCTCTGTAAGCTTAATGTTTGTGTTCCTCCAAAGTGGACCCAGGAAGAGTTCTTGGCTAATGTCAGTGGCAAAGAGAGCAGCTCGGGTACGAGCCAACCGTCCGAGCCATCACAGCATGCACCGCTCGTTGATTGTATTAGAACTCGGTGGCCACGAGCTGTTTGTAGTTGGGTTGGTGACGTCCCCAGTATAGTATGACCGAATTTCCAATATTCACAGTGCATAGCTCAAAGGCTTCACAGTGTGTAATTTATCTGGATCACTGCATCAAGGACCAGAAAGATGAAGATTTTCATATTGTTGTGGTGATAAGAAGATATTATAATTCAGAGTTATTCTTGTAATATCACTGGAGAATGCATGCTGCAGCGCCATTTTTTACCCCACTATATCTGTATTTAATTAACTTGTTTGGAATTACATGCATTTCTAATTAATTTTCCATAGAGCCTGTAGGACTTGGTACACTGTTTCTGTGGATTCTGAGAGCTAGAATATTTTATTTTCTGAAATTCAAAAACGGTTGTCAAGTCATCAATCCAAGTTCCCCTGTTACTTTCCAATTCGTTCACTATACTGCAGAAATTATATTTATACCATAAATTTACATACGAGTTCTCCCTGTGTATGTCCAGCAGCACCTGCCCGATAGTAATCAGCATGTATCAAAATATTTTATAATTAATTTGTTCAGATATTTGTTTTCTTTATACCTTTCATAATTCAAAATTATTAAAATATATTTTTTAATTCAAAATAATTTTTTTATTACTATCTTATTCTATAAAATGATGATATTATTCTCATCAAATTAACTCTCCTAATTTTTAAAAAAAATTAAAAATTAATATAACCAATGCCACAAGATTTTCCCCAATTATAAGAAACACATTTTTAAGTACCACCATAGCAGCACTTAAAAAGACTGAACAATGTGGCAGTTATAATTGAGCCTTATTACTATTGGGAGAAACATTGGGCAAAATTCTGATACTAATATTAAGATGTATGAACAACCAGTAGAATTCGTTACATATTTAAACATTGACAGGTCCACGAGAGTGCATCAAACTTCCACCAAAAGAAACCTAAGACTTTAAAAAAAAAAAAAAACAAACTACATATGCATTAGATAACCCTGGATCTTCAAATCCCCCAAGATCAAGCCCTCTCTCCACGGATCCGGCGAGCAAGCTGAATATCCTTAGGCATAATGGTAACCCTCTTTGCATGAATCGCACAGAGATTAGTATCTTCAAAGAGTCCGACGAGGTAAGCCTCCGCAGCCTCCTGCAGCGCCGCCACGGCGGAGCTCTGGAACCTGAGATCAGTCTTGAAATCTTGAGCGATCTCACGAACGAGTCTCTGGAACGGGAGCTTGCGAATCAACAGCTCCGTACTCTTCTGGTACTTGCGGATCTCACGGAGAGCAACGGTTCCGGGACGGAATCTGTGCGGCTTCTTCACGCCGCCTGTCGCCGGAGCTGACTTCCTTGCCGCCTTGGTAGCCAACTGCTTACGTGGCGCCTTGCCGCCGGTGGATTTCCTCGCCGTCTGCTTCGTACGCGCCATTAAACCAGAGAGCAGAAGGATCTAAAAGAAGACGATTAGTATTGACTCAATTGATTTTGAGTTTGAGAGGAAGGTGATTCGAAATAGAGCGTGGGGGGAATACTTATAGGGAGGAGAAGAGAGAGCGCGGCAATTCGAAATTTGGGGAATTTGGAGCGGGGATAAATCTCGTGCGTTGATATGGTTTTCATATGGACGGCTAAGCTTGATTCGGTTGAGATAACGCGGATCGATGCGCTGGACATTCACTTGGGTTTCTCAGCGCATTTGGTCAGATCCGTTTGGTCTAATCCAATATGTATTGGGCCTAATGTTGGGCTTTGATTAAAGGCCATTAAAAAAAGTCTAAATAATGGGAGATCAATCCACCAGATTTCTATTGTATGCTTTTTTCCTCAACTTATCAGTTATCCTCAACTATTTAAAATAAAAAATAAACAATGTTTATAATATTTCTTTTTCTTTATTCAATATATCATTCTTTTCTTTTCTTTTTCTTTTTTAGTCTGCTTTACAGATAACACACCCTAAAGTAGAACACCCCCATGAAGAAAGCACTCGAACATCTCCAGCAACTACTCTTCCCATGTAGCCCTTATCATTGCCCACCTCTTCTCCGAGCCCCACTTAGTTCAGCACCATCAAATGATCAATTATCAGATCCCATGACTTCCTTGAATTTATTCTTTAAAAAATAAAAATTAATTGAGCTTGCAGATGGCATGCATTTTCATGTCCTATATCCCTGCTTCAATTCAGAGATCAATAAGCCGCACACAAACAAGAATGTCCGACCTAAGTGTCCATATTTATGTTATTTTTAGTTTTTTTTTAAAGAATTTTTTTTTAGAGATGTGAAATTTATAGAATATTTGTACTACCATAGCTGATATACAATATAGTAATGTACTCAAGTATTATATATATTTTATTTTTATTGATATAATTTGAGTTTTATTGTTTAAGTTTATTTCAAGTATGTAAAATATTATGATATGAATGATCTTTTTAATCGAATATTTTATAATTTCAGATGTTCACATACTTAAATAATATAAGTTATTTTTTAATTATTTATATATTTTATTATAGTGTTTGAACGGAATGTATATCCTATTTTTTTAAAAAGTACATTCCATATCCATGTGATGCCACATCTGCATTCTCGTATTCATATACGTGCTTTCTAACTTCTTGGTTAAGGACTTTAATTGCAGAATATATATGATCACAATTTTAGATTATGGTAGAGAAATTTCGTAATTTGTTCATTTTGTATGATTTTCGTAACATATAGATAGACGGGAGTGTTACCTATATATATTTTAGCAACCGAAAAATTACAGTCTATCAATCTAGACATAATGAAAAACCGTATTACGAATAGATTTTTTAAATTATTACAAGTGATGCTTATAGATCTGATATCTCCGTTTTATAAATTAATTGTAAAAATATCCATCCAAGGACCTTGAACACAGCATCAGAGTGTTTAGTTAAACGAAAAATTGCGTATCAGCCCCCTATTTCGGAGGGCTCATAAATCAGCCCCTTGAAAATGTATTTTTAAGGGACTAATTTATTAAAAAAAATAATAATAAATCAGTCCTGAAAATGCATTTTCAGTGGCTAATTTGTTACAACTGAAATTTAGGAGGCTGATCCGCAAAAATTCCTTAGTTTTATTTATTATATGGATTCTTTTAGCATTTATCCTCATCACGTTTGTCTCGGCTTTTTTGTCACGCTCACGTGGCTTTTGACCCTCATAGATTGGAGGAGATCCCGATTTAGGTTCATATATATATATATATATATATATATATATATATATATATATATATAGTATATATATATATTTACACACACACATATATATAAGTCACATGATGCCTATTTTCTATCACTACTCTCCACCATTGGCATGATCTGTGTCGGGGATATGTCGACAGTAATTGACAATTGCCTTGGTACGGACTGAAAAATTATATTCGAAAGAAATTTTTATTTTTATTTTAAAAATAATCTTAATAATAATAATATATATATATATACTATTCTCAGCTCGATCTAAAAGTAGCCATTGGTAAGGTAAGTCAAGGACCGTTGGATCGAACATCTCGATCATAATCGACGTTCCAAATTGCATCTTCTAAGATATGATCTGCATCGTTGATTAAGATATAATCTGGACCGTTGATCATGATCGGGATGTTCAACGGTCTACATTCATCTTACGAATGGCTATTCTCAAATCAAACTGAGAATATTATATATATATATATATATACACGGTCGGCATGTCACGTCCGGCGCGTGTCAGAATCTGAGCTTATCGAAATATTAAACTTTATATCAACATAATACAAAATAAAAAAGAAATAAAAGAATTTGTCGTTCGTCTCTTCACTCTATGGTCCATACCTTGCATTTAAACAAGAAGAAGTGATCGACGGAGCAGAAATGACTGACAGAGCGACCGGTAGCGCCGGCGCAGGACCTACTAGTGCTGCTCGTTCTTCCTTAGTAGTTGAGAATACACATGGTTTCCACTTTCCAAATGGCTGTGTTAAACTGTCAATGGGGGCGTTAAATTTGTACACATGAGTTGTGGGGCCCATTAGGGCCCACTAGTAGAGATGCAAACCTGAACCACGTGGCTCATTAGGGCTTTCCTAGGTAGAGATGCAAACCTGAACCACAGTCCGGCTAGCATGGGCCGCGAACGATCACATAGACATAGTATGTTAATCCATAAAATTGCATCCTGTTCCTGTAATGACTGTACTAGTTGAGCCAGTCTACGGATGAGTTCGTATGGCCGTAATAATTTTTTTTGGGAAAATTATTATTCAGCCTCCCGTTTTCATTTCTTATTGTTTAGCGTCCGGCACGCGCGCACCGCTACATTGACGGAAAAGCTGATTTCGGAGGACTGATTCGAAACACCTCAAAATAGGGCGTTGAACAGTAATTTTTTTTTTCAGACTATTTTAAAGGAGTTCTGCCAGCAGAACTTCCAATGAACTCATTTTTATTTATTTATTTTTAAACCGAGCCTAACAAACCGGTCCTCATATCTTTTTTTGTTTTTTTTTGTTTTTTTTTTTGGAAGAATAGAACCGTGCAGGGTTTGGAGCTTCTATACATAAATGATCTGAGTAAATTATAACAAAAATGCCACAATATTTTAACATATCTGAAAAACAATATATTTTTCGAACGTGTAATAAGATGTGAGGGCACGTTGATGTACATGAAACCATTGAATTTATGCTCTCTCCACCCCTTAGCTGCTTACATCCACCTCTGTTTATATACTGCACCAAGTACGTCTAATCGAAAGCATAAAATATAAGTGAGGTAGGGTTTAAAATTGTCGTTACAAATAAACTCATAAGTATCACCGATTCATATTTTACGATATAAATGGCTGATTTTATATTGAATATTACAAATTAATTAATGATGGAAGTCAAATTGTAGGGTTACTTTCGCACTCCACCTATGTTGGAGTTTGGGCTTTCAATGGGTGATTTATAAGACGGATTTCTTGCTCGTAAACCGTTGCTTACAAAATGAGATTGTACTAAAGAATGCCGTCTTTGTGGTGACAGGAAGGGGCTTTGCCATGCATCCTCAGAAAATCATATATGATGACGTAGTACAATCAGGACCACACATCACGATAGATATATCTTTAATTTTAATATTTTTACGAATCACGATAAAATGTGTAGATCACGATGCGCGTGTATGATAAAAAGTTATTATGTATAATTTGTTAGATAATTTATTAGGGTGAATAATTTTTTTCTGACAGAAAGACACCTATTCAGCACATTATCGAGAAATTAATCGTCTAGCGGACTACCCAGTCGCTGAGTCGTAAAGCCAAATGAAGCTAGCTGAACGGTGCCGAGCCGAGTGAAGCGAGTCTGAGCTGGATATGAATTCTGCCAGCTATTATTTGGTGGTTGGCGTGCTCTCACGCCCCTGACGGCGTCCCCACCACACATCCTCGCCCAGATGACGTGGCGCCAACTATCCATCACGATAGTAAGACTGACGGCTGTAATTCTTCTAAGCCGGCACATCGAGCGGTTGATTTTACTTAAAAGAATTCCTCCCAGCGCCTTTTTTCTTGCACTTTACCCCACCATTTTCCGTCATTTTTATTTTCCTAAAAAGTGTTTATTTCATTTTTTTTATTTTTGAAAATTAGTTTTTTTTCCCTGTAATTATTTAAATTTTTTTTAAAATTAGTTTTTTTTCCCTGTAATTATTTAAAAATTATTCAAGCTGATCAGTTTAGATGGACATAGGTGGGGCAAGCTCTTTCTAGGAATAATGTACAAAATTGATATAAATTAGTTTCCATATTTTTATTTGTTTAAAAAAATCTTATCAAATTTTCTAATGAATTTCGGACAAATAAGTATAATGTTGCAGATGGTTAATAGACTATTATCAATTCATATTTTAGTAGAATATGGTTAGTAGACTATTATTAATTTATATTTTAGTATTATATAGTATTCAAAATAACTAAATATAAAATTTTGAACGAATAAATAAAATATTAGATAATTAAATAAAATATTAAATTAAATTAATATAATATTTTGGATGAACAATAAAGTGTTAGATTGAATCATCTTAATATTTTAAATAGAGGGGCGATTTATTCTGAGTTTGTATTTGAGAGGGGTTTTTTTGACGATGTCATTGCCCCTTGTATTTTTCTAAAAACTGAACGGTGGACATAATTTCGAATTAACTTTTATCATTGAGACCGCTATATAAGCCCCGCTGATAACTCTCCTCGCCATTCCCTTCGCCTCGAGACAGAAATCACCCGCTTCGCAGGCGACGCGAAGGGATTTTATCACTCTCTCCTCTCAGATCCGATCATCCAATCGCAGGTGTGTTCATCATCAATCGATCTGTTTCATTGATCTACAGATCGAAGGATTCTTAAATGTTTTTAATTTCAGAAATTGAGCTGTTCAGAAGTGTGATTTTGTTGCTTTTTGTTGGATAAATTGTTTTGTTGCTGAGATCGGTCGATGTTCTAAGCGCATTTGGTTTTGATTTTGTCATTTGAAGCAACTATCTAGAATGTGATTCATCTTTAGGCTTTTCGTTTGATGTATATGCTAGTTATTTTTTTTCGATGAAATCCAAATTGTAGGATGGCTGTAAGAGTGCATTTTGTTCAGGTTTTCATCATAGGACTTTCGGGAACTTTAAGATTGGATGATTGCTTTTTTTTGGTTCGGCCAACCATGGAAATGCAGCATTACCATGGTTGAAACACACCAACACTGTGGGAATATTCGATGGAGGGAAGGTGGTATCACATTCCCATCAATCTTGTCCACAATTTTTTGTTATTTTTTATTTCTTAACAAAAATAACCAAACATGGGAATGTATTATTTCCTGGAAATGGCCAAAATCGATTTCCTGAAACGTGACTACCGTTGGAAGTTGCAAAGGAATGAACTCTGCAATTAACCCGAGTTTTCTGTCCAGCCCCTGGTTCAACTGATAGTAGCCCATAAGGTGTGACCCTTAGGGGATGCACAGCGTACTGGTGCTGTGTGGATCAAGTGCAGCGTATGATGTGGGTCAGGAGCTGGTCCAAGTCCAATGGTAAAGCAGGGGCTAGTGCTCCACCTGGTGTGGTAGGGTTGCAGGCTCACAAAGTCGCGACTGCCAAATTTCTTTAATTATCTCAAAAAATAATTGGAGTGTATGATGCTGCCAATGTACGCGTGTATCTGTAGAAATATTGATAAGCAACAAGCTTTTGCGGTATAGCTTAGAACAATATTTTATAGCCCTTTTTTCGTTAGATTTGATTGCCATAACCATACCTGTAAGAATTATGCTATGGTTATCGACACTGTAG
The DNA here is from genome assembly GCA_002076135.1 of Xerophyta viscosa. NCBI lineage: Eukaryota > Viridiplantae > Streptophyta > Magnoliopsida > Pandanales > Velloziaceae > Xerophyta > Xerophyta viscosa. Next base: position 169,901 of record MJHO01000119.1, on the reverse strand, counting down.
TTTTAGGTGTTAATTTGATATGAGAAAGTACTGCTCATGTTATTTGCATCTTGAAATAAGATGATTCGTTTGTTAGGTTTACATTCATGTGGGACCGACCGAAGCTGCATATGGGCATTTTCTTGTTGCTCTTCAAAAAAGAAAAAGAAAATGGAAAAGATGGTTGGTTAGACGAGATTAAACAATATAATTCTGGTTTTGTCATTGTCAAACAGTACATGTATTAGGGTTAAGTTCAATTTTGGTGCCGTCATTATTGAGGGTTGTGTAGCTGTTCATTAGAAAGCAAGAAAATAGTTATTTATTAACATTGTCTATTGCAGATCTAGGAAATGGCCGACTCTGAGGATATCCAGCCTCTTGTCTGCGACAATGGTACTGGGATGGTCAAGGTTAGCAACTTTCCTTGTATAGTTTGTTAACTCGGCAGATGAAATTCTCTGTACCTCCTAAAAACATTTAGTGATACTCATTTCTTTGTCTTATCTGTTGCTACAGGCTGGGTTTGCCGGTGATGATGCTCCTAGGGCTGTGTTCCCAAGTATTGTTGGTCGTCCTCGTCACACAGGTGTCATGGTCGGAATGGGCCAGAAAGATGCGTATGTAGGTGATGAAGCTCAATCGAAGAGAGGTATTCTTACCTTGAAGTACCCGATCGAGCATGGTATTGTCAGCAATTGGGATGACATGGAGAAGATCTGGCATCATACGTTCTACAATGAGCTCCGTGTTGCCCCTGAAGAGCACCCCATCTTGCTGACTGAAGCTCCTCTGAACCCCAAGGCCAACAGGGAGAAGATGACTCAAATTATGTTTGAGACCTTTAATGTGCCTGCTATGTATGTTGCCATCCAGGCCGTGCTCTCGCTTTATGCCAGTGGCCGTACAACTGGTTAGCGTCTAAATAATTCTTCTTAAAACGCTACAATTTTTTATACCGTATACTAATTGAGTTGAATGTGATATTTTTCGTAACAGGAATTGTGCTCGATTCCGGTGATGGTGTCAGCCACACTGTTCCAATCTATGAAGGATACGCCCTTCCCCATGCTATCCTTCGTCTTGACCTTGCTGGACGTGATCTTACAGATGCCCTGATGAAGATCCTCACAGAGAGAGGTTACTCTTTCACCACCACAGCAGAACGGGAAATTGTAAGGGATATAAAGGAGAAGCTTGCCTACGTGGCCCTCGACTATGAGCAGGAGTTGGAGACCGCCAAGAGCAGCTCTACTGTAGAGAAGAGCTACGAGTTACCCGACGGACAGGTGATCACCATTGGAGCTGAGAGATTCAGGTGTCCGGAGGTCCTCTTCCAGCCATCCATGATCGGTATGGAAGCTGCAGGTATTCACGAGACTACCTACAACTCGATCATGAAGTGTGATGTGGATATCAGAAAGGATCTGTATGGAAATATTGTGCTGAGTGGCGGTTCGACAATGTTCTCTGGAATTGCTGACCGTATGAGCAAGGAAATCACCGCCCTTGCCCCGAGTAGCATGAAGATCAAGGTGGTTGCTCCACCCGAAAGGAAGTACAGTGTCTGGATTGGCGGTTCTATCCTTGCGTCTCTTAGCACCTTCCAGCAGGTAATCATCTCAACTACAATCTAAATTTTATATTAAATTCTTTGATTTATTGTTTATGCTTTAGATTATACCTGATGTGTACTGGTCTTACACAGATGTGGATCTCTAAGACGGAGTATGATGAGTCCGGCCCATCCATTGTGCATAGGAAGTGCTTCTAATTTTCTTATGTTGGCAAACGGCTTCCGTTCTCTTCTGGTGCTATTTGGATCAAGGGTGTAAGCTTGTCTAGTTATGATTTTTATGGCTTAACTGAATCTGAGAGGCAAGTTGAATTTTTCTTTTTCTTTTTTTTTTGTTTAATCAGAATTGTATTTGTAACTCCTATTTCATTCATCACACCCTATTTCGGACATTTAGGGTGCTCAATCTGCTGCTAGTACTATGATATTATTATTATTATTATTAATATTATTATTCTTCCATGACATTGTTTTCTGGTGTCTGATCAATTTGATTGTATGTTGCTTTGTTTAGAAATGATTTCATTACTGGATGAAGTGATTTCATTTACCAATTAAGAATCTTTGAATCGTTTGTTGTGATCAATGTGGAAATTTGTTCTGTGATCTAACTTACCATCAAATTCAAGGCAGTTGATGTCTCTTAGTCTCTTAGATAATCGGTAACCGACCGCTTTCAGACAACCTACAGAACCGACCGCTGTCGGTTCACAACACTGGTATGGGAATACTCTTGTTTTTTAGTTAGCTCGTAATATTTACCGATTGAAGTCATTTAGCATTTTTTTTTTTTTAAATGGTTTTCTGAATAGTTGGTTTTCAAATGCTGTCAAATGTTAGCTAATTCTGAAAGTTTTGTTCAATGAAGTTGGGCAACATAATCGTGAGTGCTTGAACAGGCTCTCAGATTTACTTATTCTCTACAACTCAAACGGTGTCAAAATTATGAAACTATTATCGTCAAATTAACTGTTCTTATCTTTTAGGAAAAATAACAAAAATATTTTAAGACATAAAAGTGTTATTTTAAATTAAAAATATAGTTTTAAATAAAACGTATAAAAACGTAAATGTCCTTTAAATTTATAACTTAAATAGTAGATCCATTACTCATTGCAATTTTTTTGAGACAATGAGATAAACTTTTTTTTCAGAGAACAAATTTCCCTATTTTGAACATAAACTGAAGGCATGAAGGACAATTCTAAATATGAAAGCTCGTGAAGAATTATTCTTCTGATTTGCATGGTGAAATTCTGGTAAATTCAGTATTACTTAATTTTTATTATGTATATATAAAACAACATTTCTACCATTGAAATTTCAATTTTGTCGATGAGTTCAACTAACTCGACCGGATAGGAACGTCCCAGAAAATGTTAATACTAGGATTCGAAACTGTATTAAATAAATTTTTTCACATATTCTTTCTATCTCGTAGCAGGAATTTTAGTTTATAGAATACATGTATTCGAATTTAGAGCATCAATCGGAACTGAATGTGAGAGTTTTTAACAAATTTAAAGATCCTAGGATAATTTGTAGTCGGCATTAAAGTTATACCACAATAATTTTAAAAGAAAAAGAAAATTGTTTGTTTCCCTATAAATTCACCAAAAAATTCACTCACATTCACATTCCACAAATTTTGATCCCACTATTCTATCCATGTATTGTACCAAATATCAATTTACACCTTTTCTATACATACCATATCATATTTTAACAAAAATTTTGGCGGAACCATGGCCGCTAGCATTGCTCAACAAAGAAAAAATTCAATTTTGTTTTCGGCATTTTAGTTTATTATTAAACTCCTCTGCCGTCCATTTCCCAAAATTCTATCCTGATTCCTGCCTCGGACTGCCACGTGGCATGTCCCTGCAGGCTCTACATGAACCACGTCCATTTTCCCCTTTTCTCCACCCCCGGACCACTCCCCCCACCCTTTTCTCTTTTTTTTCCCCAGAAATTTATTTATAGTTTCGACGGAAATCCTTTCTGCAACTCGTTTTTTCGTTGACTTCGATTTGTTGATTACTTTTCCGGAGTTTTTTTTTAACCAACTCCAAGTGTTTTTTCTCCTATTATTTCGATTAGAGCATTCGTTCTTCTTTCCGATGCTCTACTTCTGTGCGTCTGACTTCTACTCAGCAGTTGGATTTTCAATTCAATTCACTGTTATTGGGTTAAAAATTTCTCAAGAGTTTTCTGAACTCCAGAATTATCGGAAATTCCTTTTGAATTTCATCTTCGCTGTCCTTGCAAATTTTACGGTTCAAAAATGGCGTCATCGTCGTCATCATTATCGCCGTCGAACTCGCAGTCGGAGCCAGCGATAATCGAGCAAGTCATCACCGAATTTTTCGCCAAGAGTCTCCACATCATTCTCGAGTCCCGCTCTCCCTTCGTCTCCTCCCGCAACTACAACAGCGCCGAACTCGCCGCTGGCGGCGGTGGCGGCGGAGGATCTTCGGCCTCCTCTTCTCCCTCCGGCGTGCGGCCGCGGGACAAGTGGTTCAACCTCGCCCTCCGCGAGTGCCCTGCCGCCCTCGAAAACTTCGATCTATGGCGACAGAGCTTTCTCGATCCTCTTGTCATCGACATAATTCTCACGAGCTACACCACCAACGCCTCCCCGCCCAAACATCAACGCCGCTTCCCCGGCGGCGCCGCCATTCTCCGCACTCTATCCAACAAAGAGCGGCATTACGACCCACCATCAGACTCCAAATCAGAGAAGATCGTTGAGCGCTGGGTCATCCAGTACGAATCCCAAGGCAAACGCACCTATCCGGTTACCAGGAGTGGTACTAGTCTGCATCCATTCGAGGTTCCATTGTTGTACAAGAAGATTTACAAGTGCATAATCGTGCTACTAAGATCACTGTATGTAACAGTTCGGCTTCTTCCCGCTTACAGATTGTTCAGAGACCTAGCATCTGTGCAGCTTCGCGCATTCAATCTTTCTCATAGAATTTCGTACTTTGTCGAGCCGTTTACAAGAAGATTTGAAGCCGATATGAGCAAGTTCACATTTTCATCTGTAGATACACCTTGCGGCCGTTTATCGCTAGCTGTATCGTACCTCACTAGTATCGGAGATGTTAACTGTGAGCCTTCAACTCCATTGTCAACTCACTTTATACCGGACTATGTAGGAAGCCCCACAACTGATCCGCTGAGGAAATTCCAATCACTTCCCATGAATTATATTTCTTTCGAGCGTTGCCATAGTTGGAGCAACGACCACAGAACAACAACTACACGTTCTCCAATAGCTTTGCCTACTTACTCAGATTCACATGCATCGCGGTTTACACGGATAACGAGTCTTCCACCGAGTTATCATTCATCGTCATTTTCATCATCGCCTTTGCTGTCAGCGAATTTGGCTGCTGGTCATTTGAGTAGTGAGCTTTTACGAACAGAGAGTGCTCCTGTTGGTATTCCCATCCCGAGAGCAGGAAGAAATATTGGATTAAATGCTGGACTTCCACCATCTCCTTCACCCAAAGGTGATAAGCAACAAGTAAAGAAGGACTTCCATAGTGGCATGGGTTTACAGAAGGTAATTTGTTACTTGTGTAAGTTCGGGTAATTCTTGTTTTTTGGGGTTAACCAAGTTGAGCTTTGTTGTGTGGTTTAGGTTAGTCCTATGAGGAAAGAAGATGTTAGAAGTCTCGCTGGTCTTAAGATTTCATCTGGTAGTTCACCGCGTATGACATCCTCTAGGAGCTTGAGTAGGTTATCTTTTCTTGATGAATATGATGATCTTGAATTGGCATGCCCATTTGCTGATCATGATGATGCGTTAGACGCGAACCGCAGGTACTAGTTCATTTATCTTCTTTTTGTGTGTGTGTGTATTTCGGGAGGGGGGGCTTCCCATGTGATTTATCATGTACTTACGAGCAAAAGCAACCTTCCTGCTTTACATGCTTACTTCTGAGTGACTAAGTAAATGATGAATTGATCATAGGTTAATGCAACCAACATGATCTTATTGTAGAATAGTAGATTTAAAGGTCCATATGTTTACTTACTGATATGCTAATAAAATAAATTTAGTAGTCCCTTAATTAAAAAGATTGAGAATATTGTTTAATGGGGAGTGTATTTATGCTATGATTAAAAAAAAACGTCTATTCAAGTTTTTTCTTGGAAAGGTACTTGTAGTGTATGTTCACGAAATTACTTGATTTTACTTCATATAGCTTTCTCTGTAACATAATCTTCTATTCCCTGTATCACGTTAGTGTGATGTTATCAGCCTTCACCTTAAGGAACTTAATTAGCCTGCTTGATGCATTGGCTTCAAATTATTATTTCCTAGCTGTAGATATGTAGTACTATTTTCAAAATGAAGGACCAAAGGAAGCGAAAAACAAACTACCTAAATTATGATATAGGATTTAGAAAGGAAGAAAGAATCGCGAGCGAGTTAATTGGAGTCTTTACTTGAGTTCTTCAATTTAGAACATAGCAATAATATTGCTATGTTTAGAGTTAAGATGGTGTGTTGCAATGATTGTTTCTAAAAGGATAATCATTAGCAACTAGAAGCCTCATCCGTCAAAGTACTAGACAAGGACGGTACAAGTTGATCATTCTTTAACCACTTACCATTCACTGCTCAAAGAGCAAGACTTTTCTCCTTTTGATAGCTAAAAGCGAAATATCACAGTTGTGAAATTTGACCATGCAAATGTATGCACTTGTCTTAGTTGTGTTTTAAGAATTAAGAGTACAATATAGTTTCACAGGTGTCCTGACTGCATTCCACTGAAAACTTGGTAAATACAAAATTGAAGGTGTTGATCTAACGCTATCATCCATTTGAAATGCAAGGTTCTAAATGCTTAAGTTTACCCATAACGAAACTGATTGATGTTGTTTCTTATTATCACTTGCTAATGTGGATTATTGTTCCCCTCGCTCGAGGGGAGTAAAGATACTTATCAAACTTAACCACGTTGCATCAGCAATGAGGATGGTCATTGGATATGATCAAGAGAGATCATGCTATACGATGCGCAAGGCCCAGACCTGCTGGTATTCAGATAATTTAAAAAAAAAAAATTGAATATTTTCATTCCTACAGACTTCATGCTAAACTCACATATAAAGCACCATGATCAATTATTCCACACTCAAGTGTTTCTGACATTCTTTTGACAGAGTTGAGCCTATTGGTAAAGGGCACACCAAAAAGTTGGATGCAGGGGGTCATATAGCAGTCAGAAAATCTCAAGAAGCTGAAGTTGGTGCTCTTGTGAAAATTCTCAAAACTGCGGCAACGTTGCGCCAGTATCCATCAGTCCCAGTCCGATTGTCGCAAGCTCCAGAAGAAGAATGTAGCAATACTAGGATTGAACCTAGCGAAGCAGTTGAGATTGGCAATCTCCATTGTGCTGCTTCAGATGTGGATATGTCGACTTCAGGACTCATCAAGTTACGGACCGCAGCAGATGCTTTAGAAGAGCTGAGAAGCTACTGCAAGATGAAGGAACAATTACTTAAGCAAGGTGAGTTGAGTTCATTAAATGAACATCAAGAGCCAGGGTTTGCAGAAAAAGGCTCTTCAGCCTTTTGACGGGAGGTCTTCGTGCACATATGTACAGTTCTGAACAGGCCAATGACCTTTTGCAAACACGCGGTGCTTTATTTTACGCAACCTCTGGAAGGTCTAGGCCACTGTGTATATTATGTAAAAGGTACCTTTGCACATATTATAGTCCAAATAGAATTTTTTTATCACAGCGTCTTTGACTTTGTACTGTTGCATTTTATCTTAGCAGTTGTTTCTTTTCTGTTAGCTATATTTTAGTGCTTTTCTGGCTTTCCTATCTTGTCACAGATTTAACAAGGTTCATTGCATCAAAATGTACATTATTTGTTATTATTTTTGTCGCTCATGCTTCCCATTCTTTACTAAGTTATGAGATATATGTTTTCCTCTAAATATTTTTGTATTGATAACTTGTTCCGTCCTCTTACTTTCTTGTGTATTAAAGACATCATGTATACGTTTTTTGGCCTATTTACTCGTCACCTTGTCCCACGATTATGGAAGCAAACATGGTTTTAAGCTAAGTTGCATGAATAAGGTGCAGGTATGAGAGAGAAATTCGGAGCAGGAAAAAGCAGCCGGAGAGGCTTGGACATAAATTAAAAGCGTAAGGAAAGAACAAAGACCCAGACCCTACTAGTGGGGGACATTAGATGCCACATGCATGCGCATGATTGTTCATCATGTGCCGAGGAGGAGATAATGCATTTCTTTTATTTAAGAGAGAGAGAGAGAGAGAGAGAGAGAGAGAGAGAGAGAGAGAGAGAGAGAGAGAGAGAGAGAGAGAGAGAGAGATGGCGCCCAAGTGATAGGGTGATTAGAAGAGTTAACCCGTGCTCTCCAAAGTGCCCAAGTGGTAGGGTGATTAGAAGAGTTAACCCGTGCTCTCCAAAGTGGTAGTGTGATTAGAAGAGTTAACCTGTGCTCTCCAAAGGAAGAATGATAGGTGATTAGAAGGTTCCTGCAACTAAGGTTTCAAGAACACATAGCCAAGAACTATATTTTTGAAGTTCTACTTTAGGCCTAATTTGGCATCAAAGTACTATAAACATCCTTGCCTTCAAAGTAATTCCAAAGCAGAATTACGTTAAGATTTATGGAGAAACTGCAGGATAAGCTTTAGTTACAGTGAATTTTACAGTAACATCTAAACATCTGAGATCTTTGGTTGTGGTATTGACTAGCTTCTAGGAAGATCTGATTCCATGTTCTACGAACTGCTCAACATCTAATATCAGTGCTACTTAAGAATGAAAATAAGAGTGAATATGCCTTTACTGGACTTTGAAACCACCTAGCTAAGTTCTGCCGCGGCGGAATCGGAGAGGGTGGATGTATACTGCCATGCTCCGAATAAGGTTATTTTCGTAGGATTATTTGGTCTGAAAAAGCAAGCACTCGAGAAGGTAGTCACATAATTTTACAAGACAAGAAATCAATCTGAGCATTGCATAATATGATAGTAAGACTAAAAGTTTACCGGACTTTGAAAAATATTAGCAGTTCTCCTTCTCCATACGTTTATTAAGACACCAAGCTTTGAAATGGCTACAGTCTTAAACTATAATGTCATAACAATGGTCTAAGAGGAATTTCGTTAGTATGCTATTGCTTCCATCTTTGCGGTTTTCTTGATGGGCTACAAACTGTAATAGCTCTTATGGTGATAGTTCTTTAAATACATCCTAAAAAATTGGGTGGCTGGGGAGCCTCCCAATCTACAAAGTCGGAATGGCGCTCCGCTTGCTCCATCGTCAGACTCGGGTTCTAATCCATGTCATGTATGTGGTTAGGATGTTTTCAGGCAGCACCAAGTGCTGTTCCCGAAGGGCATTGGTGATTTTAAATGGGCATCTCTCACAATTGTGTGTCCCAAATGTTAGAATCACCAACAGGAACACTTTTGTTGTGATTCTTGTTAGATGGAATAGTTTTTATTTGTCAGGAAATGATATATCATGCATAAAATCAATGACAAGTTACTTTTGTAGCTATATAAGTTCCTGAACGGCGAAGTCGTAAAGTCCTTTTTGAAGGGCAGTTTGATAAGCTAACTTGTTTATGTATTTCTTTGACTAGATGAACAATGATATCTCTTTTTGTCCAAAGCTTTTTCTTATTGGTTAGAAGATTACTGGATACAAACCAAAGTTGAGCTGATTGATCTTGTTCGAGCTATAGCGTTCAGGTATATTGTAGAGTTAATAGCTCATGTCTCGAATTTGCAAAATATTGGTGCTAATTGCTGGATTACACCTAAAGAGTGCATGTTGCATAATATATCGTAGTTGATTTCTTTTCGAGTATAGATGTCATATGTTTGTCCTACGGAAACAACCTTCTTCGGACATCGCTACGTACATTTATCATTCTTAGATTTCATCGTGGTGAGACTTATGACTGGGATGTTATTATGTTTAAGTGTTATATGTTCATTCAGTGTTTATGTTGCATTATCTGTATAATGTAGGACATGTATAGGCTAATTAGGACGTGTATAATCTAATTACATGACAAACTTTTAGTTCACAGAGAATTCACTAATCATGAGAAAGTTCTTTTGATGGATATTCAGTGGGGTTACATTATTCTTTATGAAGTCTAATAAATGAAGCGGTTCAGTACGAATGAATGAATACCTTGTAAAAAATCTGCGGTGTGTGCTGTTAAAGCATAGAGTTGTGCTACGGAGCACCAAAAAATAATACGGACTCGTCACGGACGTGCGGAAATGCATTTTTCGGCTGCGTGAAATGCGTTATGGCTCTCTGCTGTCAAGTATTTTCCTAAAGAATAAGTCGTAGGTTCAAAACGGTATGTTCGAACCTTTTTCTGCGGTTTGTTTTCTTAAAAGTAGGAATATATCTTTTTTTTTTGAAATTGTTGTACAAAAAATATACTGAAAATTAATAATCTGTATAATTTAAAAATAAAAAAAATTAGAAATATTTTTTAAAAAAATATAAATATAAAAGTATAAACTTGATGAGATATATAATTTTTATGTTAAAATTTTTTAAATAATATTCTAAAAGATGTTTTGGAATTTCAAAATTTTAACGGAGTTGAACGAATTTTAAAAGTGATTTTAAAAATTGTACAACTTATTAAACGTTGGAATTTTAAAATATCAGTTTAAAAATATTTTTTTAAAAAATATTTAATATAAAAATTACAAATATTATTAAAATATATAACTTTAATTTCGAAATTTTTTTTAAAAAAATATTTCTAAATGTTATTTTTCATTTTAATTATTCGGATTAAAAAATATGGTGGATTTATTGGTTAGTGGCACTAGTATTACTCTATAGGATTAAATTGAATTCTCTTGTATAGTTATCAGTTAAATCACGTGCTGACTCCCACTCATTTCGTATTATTTATTTCTTATTAAATTAACCGATCGGCTTCCTATTGGACATTATTTTCAATTCGATACTAATTCAAAAAAATCTTTTTGACATATTTCACTTTGTTTTTTTATTCCTCTCCAAATTGTTCACTAGCATGAGCTCTCAATCCGGCAGTTTTTCATTCTAACGGGGTAACCTTGCCTGGACAATGATGTAGTTGGCAAAAAAAAGGAGGAATCATGGCCCAAAAAAAAAAATTCTACTTTTAAAAATTCGTACAAATAAATTTCTATCTTTTGACTTTTCAAAAAAACCTCTGGCAGATATTTTAAAATATTCTATATATCTAATTTAGTATTTCAGATGGCTAGTATAATGTTGCTAGTCTGTATCATAGTATTTTGACTAAATTATTCCGAACGTGCAAAAAAAAGTTTGTGGCGAAATAAAAAAGTGTTAGGAAAAACTAAACAAGTGTTCCTAGCAAGCTAAAAAGTGTTTTAAAAAATTAACTCAATATTTTAAGAAATTGATTTGCTCATATTTGGTGAAGCATGATTTCTTTTTGTCCTTTTTTTTTACAAAACCCCAAAAGACTTATCTACTGTCTTTGCTATCAACAATAAGTAAGCTGATAGTTGATCTCAAAGCATTAGTAGAATAAAAATCAAGTGAAATAGCTACAGTTTTTTTTTTTTTTTTTTTGAGATAATCGTGAAAAAAACCTATCCGTAATCGGTCTTATTTTGTGTGACTATGATAACAAATAAAAGAAATGGTGAAAATTAGCTACAATTTTACTTGCATTATCGATATGTTTAGCAAGCATTAGCTGTTAGTACTGCGAACAAAAGTATATACTTCACTATTTCTTATACAATGCTCATGAATATCATCCATACCATACTATTTATTTATGCGTTAGTTCTTGATTTTTGTGCAAGCCCCCCCCCCCCCCCCCCCCCCAAAAAAAAAAAAAAAAAAAAATCTAAGTTAGCCGATATTATTGGTGAGAAACTTTATCCGTTATCGTTTTACTAGATTGTAAGAGATAAATCAATAAACAATATTGATATGTATTCAACCAATTAAAAAGTCTCAGTACTTTCGGTCTGGAAAGACCCAAAATTTTGTATTACCCTTCACGTCCATACGATGCAAAAGGAATAAATTTTTACAAAGCTTGCCAGATTCGAATATAAAATCTCCACTTCATGAGGTAAAAATATTACCATCTGTTCTAAGTTTCCTGGACGAGTCAGGGTCCGTTATCTCTACTGATCAATGGTATTTGTAAATGGAACCATAAGCTATAGAAGGTTGAGCTTATGCAAACTACTACAGTATAGTAATCTACTAATCTACTTGGTTATAGTGCACTTAAACCTTCAAACCGCTGCATCCAAGCATCTTCATGAGTCCAAAAGTCATCGCCATTGCTATCCATCCTCCTACCAGCACCCTGAGACCAGACCTCACCACCGGAGCTCTGCCAATCGCAGCTCCTACGCACCCGAACAAAACCGACACGACAGTGACCGCAGCTACTACAACTCCGACCCGCACCTTATAAACAACAACAACGACAAAAACCCAGGAAGTCTTGTCAGAGTGGGGTCCGGAAAAAATAAAATTTACGAGCTATACCTTAGAGGAAGTTGTTTCTGTTAGAACACTCAGTCTGAAAATGTATACGCAAGCACACAAGGATGTAAGCATCCTTTTCGGTGCCAGTTGGCACAGCCCGTGCCGGGCCATACGTACCTGTTTCGGCAATTGTTGGCACGGCACGTGTCAAAAAATCTTATATTTGAATTTTAAATTATTTTTTTTTATTTTTAAAAAATAAGAAATAAATATATATCGGCATGGTAGTCACGGCACCATCGGCACGGCGGCACGTGCCAGGATCTGAGTTTACCGAAACTCGGCTCAGCTCGGCATAGAAAACCTGGATGTAAGCACAAAAAACAAATGCTCACATAGCACACAAGCACTCGTCTTGCTAGTAGAAATAAAAATTTCGCTAGCAGTTATGCGTATGTATACCTTCTGGATTTAGCCGGCTAACGGAATGACAGCAATTCCGGCTACTCAAAAACATAGAGCACACGAGCACGCAAAAATAACATAACCAAGCACGCGTCGAACAGACTGGGAATATAACGCACGCACCTTATATTCGCCTATAAATCCAGCTGCAAGAAGCGGCACGATTGCACCGAGACAGAATGCGATCCCTGATGCCATTGCTGCTTGGGCAGGACTAGGCAGCCTGTCATGGCCCTCCAGAAAATCCCCACTTCCTTCACTCTTCATCTCTCTCTCCCTCTTCATCTGCGCCACCTCAATGTCCAACTGAGAATACACAGAAACAAACTCTCCAATGGCCATGCTGCAAGCGCCGGCGACCAGTCCGGCGAAACCTGAGATGACCATGGCCTTGGCGTCGTCCTTCACTGCTCCGACTCCTATCATCAAGGAAGCAGTAGATACGAGCCCATCGTTGGCGCCGAGAATTGCCGCTCTCAACCACTGCGATCTTTGTATGTAGTTAACATAGGGATCTCTTCCTTGTTGTTTGTCGATTCCATCAATGGTTATCTTGGTTACATTGACAGCCATGAATGGGTTTTCTTGTAACTAAGATGATAGATGTGGCCAAGTGAGAAGAAATTGGCAGGTGTGACAGACACACGCCCCCCGCCCCTTCGGAGTGTCTTTATAAAGATTAACGGGTTTTGTAGGTAAAATAAATAAAATAAAAAAAAGGCAAATAATTGATTTGCAAAACTACCATGGAGTCTTAATTAATTTACAAAATCACTATTATATATATACAAGTACAAATATTTTTAAAAAATTAAATATAAAAAAATATATTTTGTTGTATTATATAATTTTAATTTTCAAATTAAATGAAGTATATATATATATATATGGGCACTGCTATGTTGCCCGTACACTTAATCTGAAATTGCATCCAAACATATTTGATATTTATGGGTGCCTCGGGATCGGAATTTAATACCGATCCTGAGGTGTTCGACAACGCATTCGGACATAATTTTCGGAGGTGTTCGACAACGCGTTCGGACATAATTTCCGGATGTAAGAGTCGGACAGTGCATCATTTTCATATATATATATATATATATATATATATATATATATATAAGTTTTTGAAGTTTTAAAACTTTTTAGGATATTTTTTAATAAAAAATTATTTATAGATATTTTTGTAATAAAAAAATTATTTAGGACTTGGGATGATCGTACAGAAGCAATGGCGAATATGTCGTTATTTCTTTCTATATAATGATTGCTGAGTACTGTTGATTGCACGTATTTTGTAAGTTCCAGTGCTGTATTTAATCCAGAATTTGTGTAATCGTAATTTGACGTGTTTTATCATCTTTGTTTTCTGTATCGATGAGATTGAAGTGAGACGATAATTGCTAGAAAAAAGATGACTACAGACAGTGATAATTTCTTTCAGCGCTTGCTTTTCCTCGTTGTTGCGGCAAAATAATATGCCGTATCAGCAAATTTGTTTCTTTTCGGTTTTGGTTTCTTTTCTTTCTTTTTTTTTTTTTTTTAATGAGATTATTGAGTTATGTTTTTATATCTCGATTGTAAATGAAACACATAAATAGACTCTTCCAATTCATATTTTCTTAGGTTGGAATATCTGATTTATCCTTCATATGAGACAAATTACGGTTCAATTTCGTTAACCACCTGAACCAATTGAAGTCAAAACTTTATACGAAATTTATACCTTAGCCTTTTTAAACTGAAAAATATAATTTATCTACAGACAAGTGAATTTTGAAAATGAAATCAAATAACAACCACAACCACCTATAATTATGGTTATGCAATATTTCTCCGAACCGTAATATTGATAATTTAATCCAATGTCTAAGGATACAAAGAAAGTTGAAAACAAGTCAAACTTGTGACTATAAGTAAGCTTAAAAAGTTAGCGCAAATAAGTCATTTTTTTTTGTTTTTGTTTTTTTCTTTTTTTTAGTCGAAGTCAATACTCTATATGAAACTAATACAAGTCATATCTTGGTCTTTGTAAACTGACAATAGAAAAAATATATAATTTACCTATCCAAAAGTGAATTTTGAAGGTGAAATCAAGTACCAACCACAACCTTTGTAAACTGACAATAGAAAAAATATATAATATAATTTAACCACAACCACCAATAATTATAGAGTGCAATATTTGTCCGAACCGTAATGTTGGTAATTTAATCTGATGTTCAACGATACGAAGAAAGTTGAAAACAAGTTGAACTTGTGTTTTTTCATTTTTTGTTAAACACTACTATTCTAGCTTGCGCCACTTAGTCAAGCATATACCACATGTCATGCTTATGGTGCTTAATAGGGCACTAGTATTTTTTCAATCAATCAAATTGCCAAAATAGCTACTAAAAATTATAATAAAGATATTAATATGTCTAGGAAAAGATATCCTATAGTAGGAACCTATAACCTAAAAATAGTACTTTTAGTTAATTATTTAGTCTATTGGTGGCTATTTTGGTAATTTTATTGGGTCCACTAATGTTTTTCTTCTTATAGAACTCAAATTCCATACTATCTACTCTGCATGCTTCATAGGGCTGAGCATTCGGGTCAACCCGAACCGAACCGACCCGAACCGAAATTCTTAAGGTGACCCGAACCGAAATTTTTAAGGTGACCCGAACCGAATACTTTCAGACCCGAACCGACCCGAATTTCGTGTCAACCCGAACCGACCCGAACCGACTAAAATTCGGGTCAGTTCGGGTTGACCCGAATAATAAAAAAAATTATTTTTATTCAATACCAATTCGGATTCGGGTCGGTTAGGGTCGACCCGAATAGTTGTAATATTAATGTTTTGCTTAAAAAGAAAAAATTAACACATAAAACCAACGAAAACTAACTAAAATGTGACTCGCTAGGATAATTCGGGTCCAACCCGAACCGAACCGAAATTCGACTACCGAATCCGAACCGAATTATATAAACCCGAACTATTAAAATATCGACCCGAACCGAACCGGACCCGAACTGAACCCGAAATTTTGGCTTTATTCGGGTCGGTTCGGTTTGGTTTTTTGGGTAGGTTCGGGTAATGCTCAGCCCTAATGCTTCATGTGAGAAAGAATGATGTTTCCTTTTTTTTTGCTTTTGAAATTTGAGTACAATACGATCAAGAATAAAGTACGAAATACGTATGGAAACATAAAAATACTGGATATATTGGTGAATAATTGTAAATTCTTGCCTTGATCCTAACCAAGAGAAATTGAAGGATTGGTTAATCTCGAGTCATGGCTAGCTATTCTAATTAATATATCTATTTTTGTTGAGCTAGCTCTATTTAATTGGACAAGTCGATAGACTCATCTTCTGTCCAAGCTACGGGTGAGAACCGAACTAAATAACTCTCAATTTAAGAGAGGAGCTGGTATCAGTTGACATCTAAGACGGTACCTCTAAAACTGTAATTATTTTATTTTCATCAAGCTATATTAGTGGTAAGAGCATCACAGGACATAACAACGAAATGAGTTTCAAATTAACAGATGTGGAATGGGCTTATGCGCCTATGATAAGGCCTTCCAAATTATCCATTAAAGGAGCCCAACCTACCTTGACTTTTCGATGAAGGTCAGCGGGACCCACTTAATTTCAGCTTAGTACTTCGCCACAGTGGCCACTTAGAAAGTAAAGTCAAAATTTGATCTCGTATAATTTCTATATTGTATAAAATATCGGACACATGTCGGATACATACATAAAAGTGTTCAAATTTTTTTTAAAAAAAATTCTAAACATATATATCAAATACGTCAAAATAGAAATATCTGACATATATATACGCATTTATACTATTTTCTAAAAAAAATAAATATTTTTTAAGGTACATAATAATAAATAATAAATATATTAACATACTTAAATATTTTCTATTTTATTGGTTTAATTAAAATTTTACTATTTAAATAACTTTAAATTTTATTAAATTTTATTTTATTTTTCTATATGTGTATATTTAATATAAATAAGACGGTAGAGCACTTAACGCCAATAATTATTGCAACGAAATCATAGGATATTCTAATGCTGAGAAATTGCCAATAAAAATCTTCCTATATAAATACGAAATATATGCTTTTTCAACAATCAAGTGCTTAATTGGTCTGATTGGGACGCGGATCCTCTGCACCCGGGTCCTGCATCCACTTTTGCTTCCTCAATCGCCGCCGTCCATCAAATACAGTATATATTTCGAGATAATTTATAAATTTTTTGACGTCTTTGATTTATTTTTAAATATTTTTATGAAAAATTTTAAACTATAAAATTATAAATTTTAATATGATTTATAATTTTACAGTTAAATATTTTTTTAAAAAATATCAAAGTTAGGATCCGTGTCCCATTCGGATTAATTATACATTTGAACAAAATTTTGATTATTATTTTACATAGTAAGTCAAAAAATGCGGGTGTAAAGAATCGGCGTCCGTCCGAATGAATTGTTTGACAACCGTTGCTTAAATGACACGTCGATCCGCCGTCACTTTCAGAAAAGAATCGAATACTTTTCAGCTTGTTCCCAAACCTCTGCTCTATGATAGCTCAACTGACATACCGAGACTCCCACACCGAACAATGTTCGACGGGAAGAATGGCAACTAAAGAGACTCGTGCTGACACGCTTGGGAATGGGAACGATATTCTTCGGAAAAAGTCATTCATCAGGATTCCTGATGGTTCTGATACAATCAAAATCGTTCGAGACTCCTCAAAATATATACACATATTTTGAGAATATTGTGGACAATTCCAATTGCATCAGAACCGTCGGAAACCTCTAATAAACAGTAACATTTTTCTTCAAAAACTATAACGACTAACAAAAGAGTTTGCTCCAAAAGTCTATACTTTACAAATCTTTTATCAAATAATTTCTTACTTTTTTTAAATATTTATAAAATTATTTTAAATATTTATATAAAATTAATTTTAAATAAAATTTAAAGTACTTTCTAGTTTGTATATAAATCTTATAAAAATATTTTTAAATAAATATTAAAACTTTTATAATTAAAAAATATTTTAATAAAAATTATAAATATTATTTTATTTTATAGTCAAAGTTTTTAATAAATATTATATAATTTTATTTAGTAATTAACTGAAAAAAAATTATTTGGAAGTGAAGGACTAATTTGATATTACTTCGAAAAATTAAGGGTAAGTTTTTGTTTATTTTTCTTCTTCTCTAAGTCCAACACTACTAACGTCACATGTGCAGGACAGCAGGAGGTCCGCGTTTTCCTCTTCTACTCTCTCTCTTATATCTACACTCTCTCCCTTGCATCGTGGACCCTACGTCACCTGCCGGTCACCATGGACCAGCGGTTCGCCCCAATCCCGCCGGCGGGACACCGGCGAGCTCACTCGGACACATCATTCCTCCAATCTCTCCCCGACGACCTCCTCTTTGACTCCGATCCCGACTTCTCCCTCGCCGACATCGACTTCCCCTCTCTTTCCGACGACTCCACCTCCGCCGGAGCATCCCTACCTCCACCGCCGCCGCCGCAACCACCCGCCTCTCGCGCGGCCCACGGCCGGAGCTTGTCCGTTGACGCGGCCTTCTTCGACAGCATAGGGTTTAACAATCAGCCGGCGACGGGACCCGCGGGATGGTCGGAGTCTACTCCGACTAGGCCCCACCACCGACGCAGCGGTTCGATGGACGGATCAACGTCCACGTCGCCGTTCGAGGGGGAGTCCGCGCTGCCATTGCCAGACTTTTCCAAAAAGGCTATGCCGCCCGAAAGGCTCGCCGAGCTCGCAAGGCTCGATCCCAAGAAAGCTAAGAGGTGACCAATTATTTGATCGTCCGCTCGTTCTAGCAATTTACAATCCTCTATCTTTATATACTTATGTACTAATTCCTTGTGTTGATAAATTTTTTGGTGTTTAAATAATGTTTACAAGTTCAAGGGAACTGTGAGGAAACAATAAAAATTATCTTAAATTTTCTGAATTATATATATATATATTTTCAGCTCGATCGGAGAATAGTCTTGATAAGCTAACATCTCAGCCGTTTCTCCTTGATCTAACGGCTGAGATTTAATTCTATACTCAACGGAATAACAATTCACAAATTTAATTTTATATTTAATGGTTGAGATTTAATTTTATACTTAACAGAATAACGGAATAACGATTTAGTTTTATGTATATAGAGAGAGAGAGAGAAGAGAGAAGAGGCCTATTCTCAGTTCGACCTGATAATAACCTCTATAAGCTAACATTGCCGTTGATCTTCTTAATCTAACGGCTGAGATTTAATTTTATACTTAACGGAATAAACGCCGTTAAGTATTTAATTAGCACCGTTAAGTGTAAAAATTAAATCTTAGCCGTTAGATCAAGAAGATCAACGGCTGAGATGTTAGTTTATTAAGACTATTCTCATGTCGAGCTGAAAATAGTCCTTTCTCCTCTCTCTCTCTCTCTCTCTTTTTCTCTCTTATATATATATAATATATATATATATATATAATATATATATACATATAGAGATGGCTTAATCTCCACTCGACAGGAGCACGGCTGCTCCTGTCGACTCCGCAGTCCGTCGGATCGCGACGATCCGACGGTCGAGATCTCGCGCACGTGTTTTTGTTAGAGCTCGGATCGATTTCAGCCGTCGGATCACCTCGGCGATCGACGGTTGACAATCTACGCGCGTTTGTGTTTTTAAGAAGCTCGGGTCGGTATTTTCAGCCGGTCGGATCGCCGCGATCCAACGCTTTACGGACTCGACAGGAGCGGGCCGAGCTCCTTTGTCGAGTGGAGGATTAGTCTTATTTATATATATAATATATATATATAATAATATATAGTTTTTTTTTTTTTTTTTTTGTTTTTTTTTTTTTTTTTTTTTTTTTTTTTCATCACAGAGCACTAGCAGTAAAGCCACTTAGTGAAAGAAAGGAAGATAAATTTGTTGTTGCCGTCATTGCTGTTTAGAATTTGAATGTTAAGCCTGTCGGATATGCTCCTGCATGTTGGGGAACAACTATTATGAAAAAAGATTTATCATTAGCATTCACATCTTTTATGATCTTTCTTTGTGTTTATGATTTTGAAGAAGAGCTCAAGTGGATTTTCATCGTATTTAAACTATTTATGCTGTTTATTTAATTGTGTACCTATACATGCAGTTCATTGGCTTGTCATTTTAATGACTTTTGGGATGTTTGGTCTATTTTGTTGGCTTATGGGTACCATTAGTTTCTGAATCTCATTCCGTTACTGTGCTCATTGCATGTGTGTAATTCTCATTCTTTTTATTCTTTTCTCTTATTTTTTCCCCTTAATCATTGAAATCTCTTAACCTTTTCGGATATCTATGTTCTGAGTTAGGATCTAGTCTCGTGTTTTGTATGATTCGTTTTTTGGCTTGTGTTTCCATCTTTTACCTTGTACTCCTGGCTTAACCATATTAGAATTATGAATTGATAAATTTATGATTTACACCGTGATTTTACATCAATTTCCTTGAATACATCAATTTCATTCATTCCATGATGCAGGATCCTAGCAAACAGACAGTCTGCAGCCAGATCTAAGGAACGGAAGATTCATTATACCGGTGAACTTGAGCGGAAGGTGCAAACCCTTCAAACAGAGGCAACCACTCTCTCAGCACAGCTTACACTTCTGCAGGTAGATAAATAATTTTTCTTAGTTGATCCTCTAACTGATATATCTGTTCTCTACTCCAATAAGTAGACTTGTCAATACTCTCATCTTATTTGTTCATGATAATTATCTTTCAAGTTCAACTTTAGCCAGCTATGGTACGTAGAATTAACAAGGTTTACTGTGCCGTGCCGTTTCGAGTTTCGGTAAACTCAGATCTCGAGACGTGCCGACGTGCCGAATCGTACAATTAAGTTTTTTTTTTTTTAATAAAATTTATTATATAATTGGTAATGAAAATTAAATAACAAGAAGTATCATTCATTTGTTAAAATTTAAATCATATATCATAAATTATTTACCACATTCAGTGTTGGTGTGGTTGATATCAACGAAACATAAATTATATAAATCTACCCCTTGCTTTGTTTAAAAATAATATACCCACATATCACATGAATAAATATGATGATACTCATTACAAAAAAAAAAAAAAAAAAAAAAAAATCATAGCGTGCCGACCGACCGAGACGGCCGAAAAGCAGCCGTTTTGGCCGTTCCGGTGCCGCCACTTGGCGGCACCGAGACGTCAAACCATGGAATTAAGTGGGTCAAACTTCGGCAAAATCTAGGAGGGACATCTTTGTCTTTGGGATTATTATAATTATGTTATATAGGGATGCATACATACAGAGTTGATCAATGTCCTTGCACAACAATCATGGTTTACTACTACTACTGGAACCGAGTTTGTCACGGCTTATGGAAAGCTTTTGAAAATTTCTTCAGTTTGCTTTGAGTGTCTTCCTCGGGAGCTTAGGAGGGAGTTTGAAAGAGTTTATTCTTCCTATGTACATAGAGAGCATATTATACATTGTAGCTTAGTTGGTCATTGTCATGTGTATAAGCTGCTTTTTCTTACTACTATCCATTTGATATCACATCACATGTATTTACGTCATTGCTTGCCGGCCACCTTTTACGAAAAAAATTTCTGTATAGTATGTGACCATCTTATGTTAAACAATTAAGTTCGTAGAATGAATGGCGGTTGTTTAGTATGTTCTTTAGCATTCATCACCACAATATCCCGATTTTCTCATAAGCGAGGCTGGTACATACATGCATAATTTCTAACCCTGCTTTCTAAATATCCTGTTTCTAATATGAATTTGTGTCATCGGTGAAACAAAGAAACTAAGTGAATTATTGCGAGATTAGTCTAGAGAGAAACTTCATGAGGTGGGACAAGCTTAACTTGTACTCTAACTGGATATGCCTAATTAAATGCCAAAAAAAAGTTACTGAAGTTACATCAGTAAACCTGCTGCTAGCGTTTGAGGTCCTAATCGTGGCTTACTGGTTTTCTTTGGGGTAAGCAAATATTCGTTGCATGTAGCAGGTGCAGATCTATTGGTTGTTTTCTTTCTATTACTTGCTTGTGCGACAAATAAGTTTGGGGCAATTATCCCCCTGTATCTTTTTGGAACACTTCAACCCCTCCTAAGTTTTATTTATCATTCTTAGCCCCTATTAAATTACATCACTATTTTGACCAAAAAAATTACAGCACCATTCTATAATGCACGATGACAGTGCATAATGGATACACCGTAGTACTATACAGTCAAATGGCAGTATTTTTGTATATTAAATAACTTGCAATCTGCATCAATTGCTCCGAATATAAAATCACAATACTCCGATATGTATCATAGGATTGACAAGGGCTAAACTGGGATTCCAAAACTGAGTGGGCTAGAGTGATACTAAAAAGGAAGGAGCTAAACTGTAGTTTTCGAATAACTCTTGCTTAGTAACATATAATGCTCAGTTATAAAAGATGAACAATTTCAACGTTTAGTTGCAACTTCCATTCATGAATAGAGTTCTACTACCCAGGTTGTATCGAATATGTATTCTTCAAGTATTTTTGGAAATGCAATTTTTTGGTTTTCCCAGTACTGTTGAGTATTTAACTAGACATGGAAACTTTGGTTATGATCACATTATTGTTTATTTTAAGATGTTCAACTCCTCTGTTTCTTCTCAATTCAAATTGCAACTGAAAATGTGCTTGCTGCGAGTATGAAGCAATTACAACTTCTCTTTTTGCTGCAGAGAGATACAAATGGTTTGAACACTGAAAACAGGGAGCTTAAACTACGATTGCAAGCTATGGAGCAGCAAGCTCAGCTCCGAGATGGTAAGTACTTACGTGCAATACAACTGAAAGTTGCTAGATTTTCTTTCTATGCGTTTATCATTTATGTAGATGCATACGGTGTACAGATTATACTCGATAACTGGTGTTATCAATTCTGGTCATGGTAACGATTAGTGGTGTCAAGGGGGTGGGGAATGGACGGGCGATCATCCCTGTCCCCGTCCCCGACGGGGAGGGGAATTCCTTCCCCATCCCCGTCCCTGCGTGGACCAGGGGGGACAGGGAATCCCCGATCACTTTTTTTTTAAAAAATAATAAAAATCAGAAGAAATTAAGAGTAGGGAATGCAATACAATTTGGCAGGGAACTTGCAGTGGAGAGGGAAGGCATACCTAAATTCCAGCAGCTTCCAGATCCTCCACTTCTTTTTTAATAGCAAGAGCAATCTGATAACATGTCTCGAACCTGGATGTGTCCAGCTTACCGTGGGATCTAATGATGTAAGAGCAGAGAAAGAATAAAATATATTTGTTTTTGAAGCACAAAGGAAACTGAACGGACCTGGGTTGGTTGAATGGAGACGGCGGCAGAGAGATGAATGCCCGGCGAGCGACGGAGACGTGAGAATCGAAAGAGAGATGCGAGAGACTGAGAGAAATAGTGCGATGAGAGAGGCGGAGAGAGAAAGGACGGGCAAGCGACAGAGACGTCAGAATAGTGATCGGTAGGGTTAGGTGGATAGGGTCACCCCATATTGAGGCCTGAAATCTATGCCATTCCATGTGAAGGCCTGATCTTCAGTATATTTACAATTCATGCCACTATGTGACATATATTCGAGTCGGAGCGGGGAGGGAGATAGGGTTCCCATCTCCTGCTCCGAATTGGATGGGGATTTTTATTCCCATGCCCAACCCCTACAGGCAATTCCTGATTCCAAACCCGACTTATTCTAGGCAGAGAATCAGGTCCCGTTTGGTCCGGGATAAATTGATACCCTACTAACGATTGAGCTCTTTTAGCATGTAAAGTTTTAAGCACATCAGAAGAGAAGCTCATATCAGACTTTGCTTTAGTGATTTAGCTAATACACATGCTTCGTTATAGCTTGATGTTGCATCTACATGATTGTATCTCCCTCTGCTTTTTGAGTCATTAAAATTTTTTAAAATGTGAATCACAGATGCAAGCCAATCTGAAGCGTGTCAAACGATTAAGGTTGCTTGTATACAGCGTCTAGGGCGAGGTGTTTGTTAAGCCCACTCAAGTTGATATTTTTGCTGTAATGCTAAGCAAGAGCATCAGAAGTTTCGCTTGTGGCGACACTGTAAATGTTCTTGTTGTTTTTTCATTTCCTCTACTTTTTTATATGTACATCGTTAGCCAATTGATTTCTGTAGGCAAATCTGAACTACAGTTATCCAGTCATATTGGAACAGAAATCCTTTTGGTTGCTGTTCTCTTAATGAGATCACTTTTTTGGGAGATCAGAGCCTACTATTTTGATTGATTGTGAAACAAAAATTCATATGCGATTGAGTCATATCGTTTAGCTTTTGCCTTCTACTGCTTACAGCTTTGAATGAGGCACTGAGAGAAGAAGTTCACCGGCTTAAGATAGCAACTGGACAACTTCCAAGCGGCAATGGGAGTATGTTCACCCGACGTCTTCCACCATTTTTCGGTCATCCTCAACATTTTAACAACCAAAGTGCCGAGCGTACCCAACAGCTGCATACCTCACAGCACTCAAATAATGGCCCATCTCCCAGCAATCAGTGCCAGCAGGATTCCATGGATTTCATGTGAGGATGTTAGTTGTGCTACAACTTCAACAACAGCTATGCTCAACTTGGAAAAGAAAAAGGAAAAAAGTTAATTCTAATATTTCTTTTAGAGTAGATTTACCAAAAGATATCCTTTTGTAGAAAGGCATGTTCTTCATATTATTATTATTATTATTAAGTCAATAATTCGTTAATAGTCTAACTGGTTTCCTTTGGAAATTATGTGTGATATATGTATCTGATTCTAGTGGCTGTATGATAACAATGTTTATAGTGACTTATGTAACAACACTTTCTTTTTAATTGTAATAAAAAGAGATTATGGTTCCAATTGCTTCATATTGGTATACTATTCTCTGTTTTCATTGAGTTTAGGTTCTTAATTCAATAATCTAGCTTTAAAAATGTGGCTCTTTTTATAAGTATTAGTATCTGAGCGTTCAGTCCGACTCTTCATTATCATTACCCAGTAATTCTTCATTGCCGTCAGAGAAAATGCTCTTTTATAATTATTTTAATTCTGAAGAAATCAATGTAGGTAATGTTATATCAACTCACTTTTTATTATTAAATGCTTTGAAAAAAATTATTTTTTTATGTAACTATCTTGAGAATAAAAAGTGCTACTTTTCAAAGTATTTTATTAAATATTTAGACTGATATAATATTATTCATATCAGTCCCTTTTTTAAGGGATCAAAATGGTCTTAATATCATTTCTCTTGTCATTATCCTCACACCAGAATGCCTTTCTTATCACTATAACACAGAAGTGATCGTCTGCAATGGTAAAAAGGCTCCAATATGGGCATATGCCACTATTGTAGCAATCCTCTCCGCTATGGTTTTGATGCCACTCGCAGAAACGGCTAACATGCGCACATCAATCACCTTCACCAGCCACCAACCGCGCATCTCTTTTCAAGTTTCATCCTTTAATCGACCATACACCTCCAATCTCATCCAAGGGTATCGCCACTACACAGCATGCAGCAGCAGCTAACATACACAAAGTTATGATGATGCTATCTGTTCCAAGGAAGTCACCTCACCAGAAAATATATATAGGCGGCTGAGCTGTATAGAATATTCATATATGTATCATCTGGGATCTAACAAGAACGAGAGACGACGAAGATGAGAAGGAAGATAACCAGTGAAATAAGAAAGACGGAAGGATTGAGAACACTTAGTCTGCGGAAGTAGAAGACACGACACTCAATTCTTCGTGGGCAATCGGCTTAAATAACTCCAACTTCATGGGTTATTCATTGCTTAAGTGGAGTGGCACGCCTGTAAATTGTAGAAAGACTACGGCCAATTTGTATAGGATTTTAGAAGTTAAACTGAATCCAGTTACTAGATCAGCCCAATATAAATAGAGCCGTAGGACCCAATTATAACCCAGCTATTTTTCTTTTAAAATCAATAAAACCAAGGCCGAGATTTCCTCCAGTCAGCCCATACTGCTCATCTCCTTCGTAGAGATCAGCCCTCAGCTCACCATCTTAGTTGCACGATCTTGCTGGTTACTCTCTATTCTTTTAGGAATCTTCTTCGAGTCCTCTAGCAAGTTGTTGCAATATATCCGTCCAGATTGAAAACCCGGACCGAGGAGTCCATTCGGTCACCGGTATGGACTAAATCCAATTCGGTCCCGTCCTATGTCTGGACCATTTACCCCA
The DNA here is from genome assembly GCA_002076135.1 of Xerophyta viscosa. Classification (NCBI taxonomy): domain Eukaryota; kingdom Viridiplantae; phylum Streptophyta; class Magnoliopsida; order Pandanales; family Velloziaceae; genus Xerophyta; species Xerophyta viscosa. Next base: position 144,032 of record MJHO01000119.1, on the reverse strand, counting down.
ACAAATATTCGGTTCATTCCCGTCCAGGTCGTTTAAATCGAGAAACGGACCAGAATTTTCATTTTGTAATAAAATATTATTATATAGTTATCCAATTTAAAAATAGTTTTAATAATAAATAAATACTACATTTGTTGGTCTAACCAAACGATAGGTCCTACTTTTCTCCTGTTAGATTACAATCCGGTATACGATCTGTAAATAGAACCTAATTCGTTCCGATAAATCTTGTTAGGTCAGGACGAACACTCTAGCTGCATGAATGTGTTTACTGCATAATCTTGCATGCTTGTGAACCCAAAAAGATAAAACAAAGAAGGGATAATTTGCAGTCAGCCTCTGAATTGAAAACCTTGTCCGTTTCAGTCCCCGTACTTTGTTATATTTCATTTCAGCCCTCTTCTCATTTTTCGTATCCCTCTTTTTTGAGTACTGTATTAGTATTTTTTAGAAAAATTTCAACATGAAAATTAGAGATTTTGATGAGACCTATAACTTTTATGTTCAATATTTTTCCAAAAATACTTCTAAGTAGGTGTTTTGATGCTCCGAAATGTTAACGGATTTTAGATCTGACCCGTTAATTCGCTAAATTTTGGAAGTCCCAAAATATGTACTTAGAATTATTTTTTGAAAAAATATTTAACATAAAAGTTGTAAATCTCATCAAGATTTACAACATTCATGTTGAAAGTTTTTCAAAAAATATTAATACGATGGTAAAAATGGTGATGCACATATCTCGAAGAGAGGCCTAAACGGAAGAGGAGATTTTCCAAGGGCTAATTCGGATATATTTTGACCCTGCAGTGGCTGAACGCGATAAGACCCCCTTAAAAAGAATCACTTCGCCCGGCTAACGGGTATACTTAAACAATGCATTATCATGTCGATCTAGGTGCCTTGGCTAACGAAGGAGGTCGACTACACAAACAAGGCACACACTGCGTGGGCTTGTGCTTGGGAGTGGGTACTGGTCGTGCTTCAGCAGCCTCCTGCAGTAGTAACAGAATCTATTTCAGAATTTGGGATCCTACTTTTTCTGTTGGAGATTAAGGGATCTTACTTAGTAGCACGGCTAAATATATTCCCTTTGTTTCAGAGGTCACGCTATGTTTTTTTGTCTTACTCCAATTGTTTTGTAGGTTGATTCACATACCAGCGATTAACACAATGTGCCAAGCGTCCGACCTCTTTGTACCTTTCGAATTCCCCAACTTGCTGTCCTACTAATCTCCATACGTGTTACTCTAATAAGGCTAATAAAAACAAAAAATAATGTAAGGACAAAAGAAGTGGAACAAACATACTTAAAAGTTCACACAATGCTTAATATAAACTGCAACAAAATGTAATACCTTGTATGCGGATAAGTCAAACAACGAATCAACAGCGATGGATGGAACTAACAGACGGAGATATCGTTCAAAACCAAGTCCTTGATGATGTGGACTCGATTGGAATCAGGTGCACCTTCACTGCTAGACACCAACAATATTGCCTATTCATTAAGATAAAGTACTCACGTTGCCAAAAACAGAAGGATGTAAAATCTCTATAAATACACCTTAATCTTCGGGTTTATGATATTCGCTTATAGCACAATGAAGCTCAGTGACATGGAGATCTTGGTGCTCGTAATTTTACTTTTGGTCTCGGTTTTATTCTGGTGGTTCTTAAATGCAACACCAAAGGAGCTGAGAAAAATCCCTGGGAATATAGGATGGCCTGTCATAGGCGAAAGCTTCTCATTTCTAAAGGAATTTCGCAGCCCCTCCGGTGTTTACAACTTCATTAAGAAAAGGCAGCAAAGGTTGGTATATTAACACAACTTCATCTTGTTCTATCTCAAACTTGAAATAGAGCAATGCTAAACTTCATCAGACGTGAATTCACTATCCCAACCACACTACCCAACCCTGCCTCCTCAATCACATCATAACACATGTCCCAAATTCTCACTTTCTAAAAACAATTTTCAAATTTCAATACCGGAAATCTTTGTAGAAAAATTTTTCATTAAATAATTTTGATTTTTTTGTGGAAAATTCTTTTAGAAAGATTTCCAATATTGAAATTTAGAAATGTTTTTTAGATAGTAAAGATTGAAAACATGTGTCGTGACGTGATCAAGGGGGGCAGGGTGGGTGTAGTGTAATTGGGGCAGTGAATCGACGTTTAACTTCATAACTATTCACCCAAAAACTCGCCAAATAGTTACGGATCAAGTGGCGAGGCTGATGTTCGGTTATGGGTGAATTTTGGAAGAAATTTTTTTTGACAAGTGTAGCATTTTTATTTGAAATAGTTGGTTCAATAATACTGTAGTTTGTGAACAATTATCAGGTATGGAAAGGTATATAAAACAAGGTTTTTAGGAAGACTGACCGTATTTGTGACCGGAAGAGAAGCAAGCAAGCAATTGCTATCTGGAAAAGACGGCACAGTCAGCTTGAATCTCACCTACACAGGTAAGCAGGTGCTTGGTCCCACGAGCTTGCTCACGACAGCTGGAGAGGAACATAAACACCTCCGCAGGCTCATTGGTGGGCCCTTATCATTAGATTCTCTTAAGAAACACTTGGAATTCATTAACGATCTTGCTATCAAGACATTAGATGCCTGGCCTGGAAAAAGAGTATACGTCCTTGAGGATGCTTCAAGGGTGAGGTCAATAAGGATAAGCTTATAAAATTTTGATTAGCTTTGGAGGGATATAACTCACTTATGTGCAATGAAACAGTTCACTCTTAAAGTGATAAGCCACATTCTTATGAGCCTAGAGCCTTCTGGTGAGGAGCAAGAGAGGTTCAATGCCCATTTCAAGCACATATCATCCGCTTTTGCGTCCTTACCTCTCAATATCCCAGGAACAGCATTCCACCGTGGTCTCAAGGTAAGATCAATAAAACAATAACTTTTTTCATAAACAATAACATATAATTGCCTAAAAAGATGGATAGAAACCTTGAACCACATAGTACGCTGAAATTAGTTAATACAACTAATAATAGAAACTTTCAGATAGTAACACTCTCTTGAAATCTCAATAATAAATTGGATACAGAAAGAGTAAAATACATTAAGGTAGATGACCACCATTGTAGTTGCATAAGTTCGCTAATTTCAAATTACTCGGGGAATAATAATGGAATTACCAGATAGTAATATTCTCTTGGCATACTGTGGTTTTTATGGAGACAGGCACGGGACAGGATGTATTCGATGCTGGACGCCATAATATCCAATAGACGTAAAGGGAAGGATGTCAAGCAAGACTTCCTTCAGACACTACTAAGGAAGCATAGCAGAGATACAGAAGAAAATCTTGAAGACTCTGATAAACTCACAGATAGACAATTAAAGGACAATTTGTTGACTCTCCTAATAGCAGGTCATGATACCACCACAGCAGGACTAACATGGCTCATCAAATATCTCGGTGAAAATAATGAAGTTTTGGAAAAACTAAGGGTAGAAGTTGACTTCCACTTGGACCTTTCCAAAGTAAGTTAATTACAAAATTCCAACTTTCTAAAACTACCATGGCAGGAAGAGCATAAGGATATTCGGGAAAAAAGGAAGGATGGCACTCATGTTACATGGTCTGAAGTTAGTAATATGCCAAACACAATCAAGGTACACAAATTAATTCACACCTACAACAATGTGTTTATGAAGAATAAATACTTCTGATTCTTACATCTGGGTGTCGGAAAGCCAGGCCATCAATGAAGCTCTTAGAAAAGCAACAATCTTACCTTGGTTTTCAAGAAAAGCTTCTCAGGATCTTAGCATTGAAGGTCAGAGCTATGGACAATGTACTATCATTTCTGCTAACAAAAAGACAAGTAAACTTAGCAAGCATGTTTATATGACAGGATATGAAATTCGAGAAGGCTCATCTCTCAACTTGGACGTAGTCTCCATCCACCATGATCCAAGTATTTTTGCAGATCCAGAGAAATTCAATCCATCAAGATTTGATGTAAGTAGCGTACAAACTCCCCCTTGGATTTCCTCTGGTTAGATCATGATAAATCTTCCAAAACTGCAGGAGCCTTTGAGACCTTTTAGTTTCTTGGGATTTGGCAGCGGACCACGGATGTGCCCAGGAATACACTTAGCCAAGCTAGAGATATGTGTCTTCATCCACCATCTGTTACATAAATACGGGTAACTGATTTATCATTTAAAAAAAAAAATCAACTGTCAAGTAGCTCTAATAATTAATAATATTATAAATCTTGGTTGCAGGTGGAAACCCCTTGAGAATGATGATTCTGTCTCTCCAAATTTACTTCGTATGCCGAGAAACAAGTATCCAATTATTGTTGAACCCTTGTAAGCATGCCCATAGCGAAGTAACACAAAATCGTGTTGGTGGAATACATGGAGAAAAACATAAGCTGACCTAATGAATGTGTTTTGTTTCTTAAATAAATTGGCAATTTGGCATGAAGTTTGACTACAGAAAAGCAGTTCAACTACGATGAGCGATCTAATACTAAAAAGTCCATTATCCCTAGTACATCAGCTCCTATGCAGAGTAGAGAATAATTTTCCTTTCCATATCAGCTGCCAGACAGTATTTGCTATGAAAAGCATAGCTAATACGGACGTATAACGCTCTGCCACATGTGCTATAAATAACAGTCGCTCAGTCAGCCACGCAAATGCTATGTGATTGACTGAGAAATCCGTGTACGCTCGTCGATTTAGCTTTTACATTAGGACCGGTTTGACCCGAGGCATGTCTGGTCCAGTTAAACTTTGGTTTAATTGTGTATCAATTTTTTTTTGGTAAATACCATTTCAGTCCCCCTTTTTAAGGGTCGGCCAATTCAGCCCCTGAAAACGTATTTTTAGGGGCTGAATTGGCCAAAATAAAAAAAAGGGGGGCTGAAATGGAATTAGTATATAGATTTTGACTAAAAAGTATCCATGGAACAGTTGCCTGCCTTAGCCAATATGCTAAGATATAAATTCTTTTCTAAAGATATTGGAAAAAAATTAGTATATAGACTTTGACTAAAAAGTATAACATTTATAATACTGCATTCCTTAAAATAATATCATTATATGCTGTAAGGCCTAGTGGTTAGGATATAGGATGTTAACTCTAAATAAAAGTTGTCGATTTTGATGAAATATATAATTTTCATGTTTAAAATTTTTTCAAAAAATACTTCCAAATGGGTGTTATGAGACTCCATAATTTAACCGATTAATAGTTCATTTTGAAATCTGCAAAAATTTTTAAATCTCAAAATACTTATTTAAAAATATTTTTTTAGAGAAATTTTTTAATAAAAGTTCTAAATCACCTCAAAATATATGAGTTTTATGTTAAATATTTATACAATAGTCAAAATGGCTTGGATATGAATCAAGAGTAACATGCTAAAAATAAAATTGTAAAAATGCAAAAGCTAATCGAATATGTAAGATAAATAGTAATGGATGATCGAGTCTGAAATCATGCCGGCCTATTGTCAATTTTTGCTGATGCTCCCAAGCTCATTCTGCTGCGTCTCCAAATTCTAATCATGCTATCAACATTTGATAGAATGAATAAATTATTAGATTATATATATATATTATTATTTATTATTAATCATTAAATAAGTACATAAATTTTAATTATCATTACTAATCAATATATGATAAAAAATTATAGAGTTTGCTACTCTTGAATTTACTGTCGAAATTCAGAAATTATACTATAGTTAAAATTTAATTCTTATTTGTATTATAATATATACTGAGTAGTAGTGTTTTAAAATTATTATTTACATAATATTCGTTTCGACACCCCCTCGAGTCGTAAATCCTGATTCCGCCACTGCATACAAGCAAGTACTGGCTCTTGAATCGGTCATTCGAAGGTCCATATATCACACTAGACCAATAATTAAGTAGCATCGAGATCATCAGCTCGAGTACCTAAGTTTATACATGCTATATTCTAATATAATGATCTTCTAACAAAGTTGTACATAGTCCAGTTCCTTATCCTCAACTTGTATTGTACATCATAATAATGCTCTATTTTAGATGTTTCCTAAGAAGAAGTTAACTTCCTAGAGTCAACTCTATTAGACCGTCTCACTATCGTTTTCTTTTTGGTCTGTGATCATTGAGCTCGATTTCTATCATACATTCGGGCAGAAGACGAAACGGTATAGTAAGTCTCTCTAAACTCATGCTTACACTATTTACTTTGATAAGCATTGTTAGTGATTATCAAAAGTTAACTATGTCAAGCTTGATGCAAATTAAGACCTGCAAATTAGATTATTAATAAGTAGCATCTTCTGTAGGATTTTGTCAAATTTTATTAATAAAGTCCTTAGATTTTTAAAAACTATAAATTACTATAAAACATATTATATATATATATATATATAATACTGTTTAATAGATTTTTTTATGCTCCAAAATTTTTTAAACCAATATAGACTTTAGAACCTTAAAACGTCTATATACTCTTTTTTAAAAATTTAATGCAAAAATTATAGAGCACAAAATCTATTTTTTGGAAAGTTATTATTTTTTAAAAAAATATTTATATATATTTAATTTAATAATTATTTAAATATATTAGTCTATTTAGAATGACGGTACAAAATAGACGTGATATTTTATTATTCTTTTTCCATCCGCCTCGGCCTTGCTTTTAAGCTTAGCCCTACACTCCTATTGTTTTGTAAGATACTTTTGGACAGACAGTGGCCCCTTTAGTTTTCACCTCTAAAAGCCCACATCCCTGTCACGTAAAAAGATGGAATTTATATAAAGGTGGTGGAACAGTTGCCTGCCTTAGCCAATATGCTAAGATATCCATGGCCATAAATTCTTTTCTAAAGATATTGGAAAAATCTCATGGCCTGACTCTTATTTTGAAATTATCCTAAAAAAATTCTATATGTAATAGATCCATTTTTATAAGACCGTCGTAATAAATAAATTCACTGACAATACCGACTTATATTGCACGAACTGATGAGCTTCAATCTTTCGGTCTGGATAAATTCGGAGATCCATATTGCCTGCTACGGTGTATAAATGAGATAAATTTTCTACACCCTTAAAAATGATGCTTGCGAAATTTATACTTTATGAGATGAAAGTCTAACCATCCGTCATAAACGGCCAGACTCAGAGTATATATTAACTAATCTTTCAAATTCATAATGATGTTTTTTCTTGCTTCTTCAATAATCTCGTCTACTTATGTCATGCATGAAGGCTTATGAGTTTTCATATATAGCATGAGTAACACCATCTATGCACCTGCTCAGGGACTATAAGAGTTCGATTTTATGACATGATATCTACACGTATGAGGTGGAAATCTCAGCATTCGTCGCAGATATCCTGAATGGCCGGACTCACTTTATGTACTAATTAGTCTTCCAAATTTAGAAGTATACTTTTTCTTACTTATCGAGTATGATCTCGACTTTATATTAGTGTTCGAAAATAGATGGGTTAATTTGTTTTCAGCCCCCCATTTGCAAACCTTATTGTTTTCAGCCCCTATACTTAACTGATTTACTTTTCAACCCCTCCTTCGTTTTTTGTGTCCTCTACATTAGACCACTGTAGACACCCCATTTTGTCCGGACAATCGTCCCGATTTTATTCGATAAACTCGATTAAGCTTGAAATCTTGATTTACATAATTAAATTTATTTTGGCTTGATTTGAGACAATTTGGACGTACATAATTGTTTAGAATTCTAACGAGGTGGCGCTCGAATATGAAATTTTTGCGACAAACAAAATTTGTGCACAGAGGGGCTATTTTTGCCAACATTTAAATTCGAGGTTAAGGTTTTACAAAAACAGATGCTGCTGATTTTGTAAATTCACAAAAACAGGTATTTGGTTTGTAATACGGGCAAAATCAGAAAATTAATTTGAAGAAGCAGAAGCACGGGAGAGAAGAAACGGCGAGCCCACGATCGCGTAACGTAAATCTAATAAGTGCTCTTCAAGGCTGAGCGCTTCATCTGGTGGAGGCAGTATAAAGGAAGACTCGCCGCGGACGGACAGCCGGGCAATCGACGGGGAGCCGATGAGAAGCTTCGGCCAAAGAAATTAAAAACACAAGAGAGAACAAGAGAGAATGAGAGAGCCCGCTGCAAGTGGTCTGGAGTTTCGCCGACCATCTACGAAGACGACGCCGCTGCCGCACAGCTTCGCCGACGCCGCCGTCGCCGGAAAAAGCTTTAAAACCGAAAATCGGTTAATCCAGGTACGCGTCCAAACGCCCAAAAAATCAGTGCATTATAATATCTACACGGTATATACGTTGGTACACCGGCGAAATAATAAAAATATTTTTATCCCGAAAATTACACCCCATGATATCTCGGCGTATAAGAGTCAAAACCAAAATTTGATACCGCCATTGAATCCGGAACCATCGAAAATCTTAGGATACATATATGGATCTCAAGTACTCAAGTAGGAAAGTAGGACTCAGTTCAATCTAGAAGGAGGGTGCGATCTAGCGTCCATCCAACTCCACGTTTTACCAGAAGAAATTAAGTGAATGGGTTTATTACAATAATAACAGAAAAAGAAGAAAGTGATAGTAAAATGAAGAATGGGTTTATTAACAGTTTATTAATAATCAACTATTAATTAAGTTGCTTACTTACTAATTTTATGAGGTGGAGGTTGACTTGGGTTGCTCAAACTTGACTTGACTGACAAATATTAGTGCTCGAGCTCGACTCGAGTCCGGTTTGATTATAATGAATTAGGGCTTGAATTCGAAATAATATTGAGCTTGGTTAGAGCTCGACGACTCAAGCTTGGCGCGAATAAGCTAATGAACCTACCAAGTTGAGTTTGAACGAGTTCGAAACCCCTACCACTGGTGTGCGGTGGGCTGAGTGCATTTCAGATAAGCCCAAATGAAGAATGGGTTAGATTTTAAGAGTACCGCATAAACAAAATGCTCCCCGACTTTCCATTGGAAAAAACTACTCATCCAAACAAACTACACATTATCAATCTCTACACATATGCGTCTTGTGATCCGCACAATTTCCTCGTGATCCACAAAAATATATCAAAATTACAGATATACCTATCGTGATGTGTGGTCCTGATTGTGTCACGTCAGCATATGTGATTTTGTATGTGGTTTTTTGGGGTGCGTAGTAAAGCCCTTTCAAATTTTATTTGTTGTTTTGGTTGAACAGAAGGGACATCCCTACTATTTGAACAGCCAAAATACTCGATCACCCAGAAGGTTTTGTCCCAAACAAGCAAATGAACCCAGACATGTCTTAAGTTATGTGAGAAAAACCGCTCGTTAAGATCAAACTTTAGTGTCATGTCATCAATGGATCTCGAGATGGGCTCGAGTTAGAAAGATGTTAAATAGGAAGGTGGCGGGGTGCTGTCCGGCACTCTAGCATAGGCTAGTTTTATACGAAAGAGTAAAATTTTAGCTTAGTCCCTATACGTTCATCCCGACTTCAAAAATTTAACACAGTGACCTCGGCTTGATGCTGACTGTGGATTCTGAGTGTGCATGCAGGATAGATAAGGAAACTTTGCATGCATTGCATGGATAATATCATATTATACCAACTTGCTAAATAATATAGGATAAAATAAATATAATCTAAGAATGTAAGAATATGTATAATTAGTGATAAATAAATTAGCTTTTATAGTTTAGCAGTTATAAAAATAATAAAGATTTTAGTATCATTATTCGGTAAAATATATAATTAATAACTCATTAATGTACTGATGCAATTATGCAAAACTAGTGTAAATAAAATATCCTTTGCAGGATAAAACCTATGGCGATAGCATTGGAAAAATGTCCATTTACAACTCAGGTCCAATTAAATCCTAATCACTGATTGATCACGTGCTCCTCAATGCGGCCTTATTGACCAAATTTAGTACAATCAGGTGCATTTTCCCCTTATTTACTTGTTTTTTAAAAAAAAGATATTGCTGATGATTTACTTGTTCATATCTAATTATCTAGCTTAATTGATAAGTGATAACTTGCATTTGGTAATACACCAAATCGGTTGAGAATTTCTTACATGAGTAGCTAGTTTTAACATCTTCGACTTTCTCCTAGCCGATTTTATGGTCGGTTGTAGGATTTATTCCCTTTTACTTAAAGTTTCTAATACTATTCATGTTTATTTGTGTAGTTTTACAGAAATTTTAGCTCACACAATCAGCAACTGTTACTAGCTCTTTTTTATTTAATAGTCAATAATTATTTACAAACTAAGAGTTAAAAATTTAGAATGTATTTCGCGTCAATTACAACAAACTTTTAGATTTTTGGCTGAATTTTTTAGTAAAACTTCTATACCTTTTTCCAAAAGTTTGGATAAACTTACAACAAAATTTTTAGAAAAATTTATAATATTTGGATAAACTTTTCCAGAAGTTTTATACAGGAGAGTTTTTTAGTAAGCTTTTGATAACTTATTCCAAAAAATATCTATATCTTTGTCAACTATTATTTAATAGAATTAATCATGCCTTTTTATCACTATTATCTTACTAAATAGATGAGCTTACAAAATAGTTATTATTATATCATAATTAGAGAGGTCCACCTAATATACCTCCGATAGGTGAATTTTTTAATGGCATTATTTTCAATTATATTTTCAGAACTTTATATTTAGACACAGGTACTTAATTTTTTATAAATAGATCTACTGATCTGTATTTCGCTGAATCAAAATTCTGTGAAAGCTACTGCTTGAACCGGCGATGGTGCGCTCGGGCTGCAGGGCCCCAATGCCACAACGCCTCCCAGTGCGGGACGCTGAAACGTACACTGAACTAGCTAGTATCATCGGCGCTTATAAATACAACAAGCTACTCAAACATTCATTTCTCGCAGTAATCTCTTTTCTCACCTAGTCTTGAATTTGTTTTTCCCTTGAAGTTCGTGTCATCGATCTGAGATTTCGTTCTTGCTGCTAATTTTTCAAAGTTATTAATGTGTATAATTTAGTTTACTTACTTGATTTTAAGATCTACAAATATACTCAGAAAATGGTGAGCAGCTTGAAGGGGTCAATGGAAGAAGTCGTAGCATGCTGACGGCGTTATGGAGTTAACGGGAGATATGGTTCGGAGAATGGCGGGAAGAGGGAGATGGTACTGGGAAGGAACGTGCACACAATGTGCTCCGCGATCAACGAGCTCGACGCTAACGATGACGTCTCCGGCGAGAGCGAGGCTTTCATGGCCAGCGTTCTCGCCATTACTGCAAGTCGTTGATCGGCCGCACAAGGCACCACCTCGGTAATCACTTACACCTAGGGGTGAAGACGAGACAAGCTGCTCACAAAGAGCTCGGGCTCGAACTCGTTTAAACTTGGCTTAAGCTTGAGTATTGCCGAGCTTGAGTCGAGTTCGAGTACGGTTTAAGCTCGAGTAATTAAACGAGCCGAACTTGAATATAGTGTTACTTGACTCGTTATGCTCGCGAGCCTAAGCGAGTTTTTCTATTTTATTCAAATATCGTTTACAGTAAAACTAAAACTTAAGTGGGTTCAAATTCGAGTTCGACTCGAGCTTGATCTAATTCATGCAATCAGCACGAACTCGAGTCAAGCTCTGCTCGATTCGATTCAAGCTCACTCAATTGATAGCCGAGCTCGAGCTCGAGTCGAGTTCGAGCTCAATATCTAAAGTTCATTCAGTTTGGGTTCGAGCTTGAGCTAAACGAATCGAGTCGAGCTTGAGTTTAATGATACTCGACTCGAACTTGGCTTATGTTCACCCCTACTTACACCCATCTCTTGATATTATGTTGGGAGGGAAATTTGGGTGAGAATATGTCGAGAGAATTAATAGGTTCTTGCCTAAGCGTAGACTGTTTTAAATATATGTGATTATATAATTCCCAGAAGAAAATGGCATAAGGATGTCTTTGGACTATATAATTTGTTGCATGACGGCTTAATTCAAATCCGCGATTATATTTGAACAGGAAAGGTTATGGTGCCCTCAGATGGAGATCCAGAAATGCTTAATGAATGCTCATTACTTGAAGGTAGACATCGAGAAGCTGGAATAAGTGCCCTGCTACATGACCTCAGTAGCTCAGTGGTCTTCCAAAGACCAGAAAATGGGGAATTCTTCAGGCAATGGCAGCTTGCTTATGAAGCAACATTGCCCACAGTGGCGGATCTAGAAATCTGCCGCAGGATAGTCAGAATTCTTAAGCTACTAAAATATGATGAAAACGTTTTAACATCATACTTTAAGTATTAATTAAAAATTAATCAAAATAATAGAAATTCAGTTGTAATTACCACAAAAGAGAAATTACGTATAAGTCTGAGAAAAAAATGGCAAGTTACGGGAGATCGGAAACCGTTGACGGTGGCAGATCTGTGCGCTAGAAGCCAGTAGTGCAGACAGACGGAATTCGGTGGCGACATCGCGGCAGACGGTGGCTTCGAAGCAAATTAGGGTGGGAATAGATTTGGGAGAGCGCACACCGAAAGGGATAGGATGAGAATGGGGTAGACGGCTACAGCATTTAAGCCAGCTAGGGCGAAGCAACTGAATAAGAAAAAATATAGCATTTAAGCCACCTCCGGAGCAACTGGATGAGAAAAACAAAAAAGAAAAAAAGAAGAAGAAGAAAAGGCGCTAAGTTGCTCAGCGGACTCAAACCAGCGGCGAGAGATCAGCGTGCAAACTTCCTTGCGGCTGCGCCATTTATGCGAACTTTTATGCTGGATCGAATCAAGTATATATTGCAACTAAAATGCAGGGTAGTCAATTGACTACCTTGTTAATACGCTAGTTCCACCATTGATTGCCCATGTGGCGGTGATGCCTAGTGTAACTTATATTAAACGCCAAATTACCTATCTTATTATATTCCGAAATAATCTTATTTTGCAGTTATCCACAATTACTACTCATCTCTCCATCCATAATGTCCTCTATTCTATTAACGATATACTGTGGTTAAAAAATGTTTATGTTCTATGTTGATGTGGTTGAGAAATACTGTCGTGATAGACAGAGATGCTGCGTTGAATGGCAGTAACGATGACGGCATAATTCTTGTGCCTGCCCATGGAAGAGAGTGGTATTAGGGTAGGTTTTTAGAAAGGGGAGAGGAAATGCGGCAAGGGAAAATCATGCTCACCACGGGAAGACGATCCATTGGCTCGTGTTCTCTCTCTCTCTCTCTCTCTCTCTCTCTCTACATCATCACTTGTAGCCACATAGAGGTGTGAATGACGGCGCGTTTATAATTGGGATGGCTAGGTGCAAAATATGATTATGTCGGGGTATGAGGTCGATAACTTCATTCAGCTACTGATTCCAACAAATCGGAGTAAATTTGAACAAATTAAAAAATAACTATTATTCGATAATATCTTTTTTTAAAATAGTTGAAAGCATAGCCAACGAAAAATTAATAATTTATGATCTGTATCCGGTTCGTCAATGCTGTCTCTCAATATAATTTATACATACATATATAACGCTGTTCCATTAAAGTCGTCACGCCATGTGTCACCATAAATAATTTTAAATATAATATGTCATTAATTTTTACTCTAAAAAAAATATATAATATTTATATTAATTACTAAAAATTTAAAAAGACATACAATTAATTTAAAAATATAAAAGATACAACATTCAAATAAAATAAAATATAATAATTTGATAAAAAAAATTTATTTATTTTTATAAAAATGATAGATATATACATAAGCCTAAACATAATTATATAGATTAAGTAAAATTTTTTTTAAAAAAAATTCTATCTATTTTTTATAAATAATAATATAAAAATATTATTGTTGCTACACGTTATTCAGATTAAAATTATAAAAAGTAAGAAAAAGTTAGTATTTTAATATTCTATTTTATATAAATTTTATATCTAACATGCATCACACGGCAACTAATTTGTTTACAGTTTGACCCTCAGCAGTTCTTTATATTCCTTGTCGCGCGGCTCGCGCCGCTCACCAGTTCTTTAAATCATCAGCAACCCGCCACACTCTCCCCCGGCCTACATAAATCCTGGAGCGGAGCCAGAGATCAGTGATGGTGATCCGGTGATCGGAGGTCGATTATGAACGGCGTAGCGGCGCCGGCGGCTGAGGAGGTTGGAGAGAGCTCATCGCCGGCGATAGTTCATGACGTCGTCGAGGAGATCTACCAGTGGCTCGTAGAGAACGGGGCCGCGGCGGACAGTGATCTCGAGTTCCGCAACCAGCTTGATGCTCACTTCGCACGTTTGCCGCCGAGGTAATCTCTCTCTTGTCCGACTACTAATTCAAATTTGACAAGTAATTGTGTTGATCTTGTAGAACGGTTGCTATACTACTTTAGAATGAGCATTGCACGGTGCTAGTTTCTTTCCAATCATTTTGCTTACACAATTGGTAACTCGGTCTAAAATCATTTGGCTCTACTCCTATATTGTTCTTTTAGATGAACTTGACGTTAATTTAGTTGAGCGTTATACTACTTGAGTTGAAATTAATTTTAGTTAAACTTTATTGTATCTGTTGTTGAACTTGTCATTGTTTTAGTTGAACTTAATGTTGCATTAGTTTAACTAGAGAGGTAATAGGAGCTACTTTTGGCGCGATAGTTACTTGAACTTTATTCCTTATTGCTAGGTAGCATGAGGAGGTCCAGGTTTCTGTGCTTTCTTTTGTTTCCTTTGCATAAGGTTGCATATTGTAATACCACTATCCATAATTTGATCTGTGCTTCTTTTGCTTTGGATAGGAATTGTCGTGGAAAGTTGGGTCGTATTTAATGATGCCTGCATGTCCGTCTTGATTTAAATAAACTGAAATATAAGTTTATGCAAACTCGATTGTCATCTGTTTTTTCTTTTTGTTAGTTCATGCAAGCTTACTGAAATGACTTACTGATTTATTAGTCTATGCAAGCTTGACTCATGGCCGCATGAAGTTATCTACATTAATCAGAGGTGCAACCAAGGCAAGTGAGTTTAAACAAGGGCTCACTGAAGCTCAACTTCAGAAGTACCTAATTGTGCTTGAGCCAAATCTGGTATAGATGTCATCATTTGGCTTGTTTATGAGTTGAGTGTTAAATTAGGCTTGGCAGTCCTTAATGAGCATGACTTCAAGCTCAAGTTTGCATAAAAAGTTGAACTTTAGTTTATTTGGTTATTACACATACAAGAAATGAAAATTGATCATCTATTTTATTGTAATAAAAAAAGTTAAAGTTTAATCATTTATCATATGTTGGAATTTATATCATAAATTTAAACCCATATATCTTTATATACTTATAAAGACTACAGACTACCTTGGATTGATCATATTAAGAGAAATAATTGAGCTGCATAGGAGCCTAAACTGGTCGAAGCTGCTATACAACCCCAGCTTAGATTATTTATATTTTATAAGTTGAGCTTCATCTCAGATTTCATGTAGAGTTATTTAATAACTGAAGGAAACTCGATTTGAGCTTTTGAACATCTCTTTGAGAGGCCCAAATTATTCTTTTACCTTAAACTATTGGTTGTATTATTCTATTTTGTATTTTCTACTAATATTTCTTCACAGCTATACACTCTTTTGGTTGTTGTAAGCTACCTATCTTATTGCAGCATTTTTCCCCTTCTTATTGCTGGAAAGGAAAGATTATATGACAGTTCGTATGAAAATCTATAATGTTTTGAGCCTTTTTCTTCTTCTTCTTCTTCTTCTTCCTTTTCTTTGTATGTGTGTGTATAATTCAATTTTTTCTTAATCTATTAAAAGATAAAAATATCAACAGGTAATATAATTTCTTGTGGAAATAGAACCTGCTTTTCTAAAAAAAAAGAAATCTACGGTTAACTGGATTTTCTGCTTTTGAGATTTTGTAACTTTCTAAGCAATTCTTCATTCATCAAGTTTTTTGATTAGGATTATGGTATAAAACTAAAGCAGGATCTTCTCAAATTCATGCTAAATCAAAGAGCAGGTTGGTTAGCAGCATTTGTTGTTCTCTTTAGGAGTCATTTTATGCATTCGTAACTGCTTCTGCCTCAGGTTGTTTAGTCCATGAGGATAGAAAAAAGATTCATCTAGTAATAACTGGAGCCAAAACAACAACATCATCCCATTCAAATCCCACCGCGGCGGGGTATGAAGAGGGTAGATGTACGCACCATACCCCGAAGGAGGCTGTTTCTGTAGGACCCTTGGTTTGAGAAAGCGGATCTAAAACATACGGACAAGCAAGCACATAGGTTTAAAATTGATGGAATATCTTATAATTAATAAAGTAAGATCTTTGGCTTCAGAATCTCCTATTGCTTGTTTTCACTTATATTTCCTCATGCTTAAGGATAACCTAGAAGAATTTTGAAGAAGAATTCATACTTGTAATTTCACAAATATATTCATTGTACTTCGCGGAAACTTTAGGTGTTGATGATGCAAATTATAACACTACATTGCAAAATGAATACGTGGGTATTTTTGTGTGACATTAGATGATGCATCACATGTAGTTCTTGGTATTTATTTTACAACTACAACATCCAAGTCAAGAGTCCTGCCAGGGCGGGGTCTAACGAGGGTAGATATACGTAGCCTTTCTGCGAATGAGGTTGTTTTCTTTGTTATTTATTTTAGCATCATGAATGCAGCTTCATTATAGGTATTGCTTAATTAGTTATAGTGATAGTAAAAGAAACACTCATTTCTGCTTTATGCAAGCTTTACAAATTACAAGAGTTTTGTTTAATTAGCAAGCAGTTGAGGTTTGATAATTCAATAGCTGCTCAAAAATTTACAGGCAGACGCCGACTTTAGTCCCTCTACATGAGGTTATATTCTCAACTATTGATAAGCCAAAGCTCCTTAGCCAGGTTGGTCAACTGATTTGCCTAATCCCCAGTTTTGAGTGGTATTTGTGGCGAAGTCTCCAGTTTCTCTTAAGTATTATAGGCTTTTTAGTTATAACGTTCAGCTTACTAAAAGTTTGCTTTGAAATGCGAAGTGAGCTAAGAACATGGATGAGGTGGTATACAAATTTGTGTAGACTACCTAGGTATTTATTTGAATGGTTATATGATAACTTCTCATCTTACAGAGTGAATGGGTTTAATGGTGCGGCACTGTTATGTAATAAGCATCAAATATCTGTGTTGTTGGTCAATGTTTAACGCAGTGCATGAAGTTCACATGCGAGATGCATAGGGTGCTATGTCAAACGCTATGGTTGAAAATATCATTCTTTATCTTACTTCTCAATTATTAATACATAGGGTTTGATTAATAAATGGAGGTTTTGATTGAGATGTCCACATATGAGAGGTTTTGATTAATGTAATAGTTTGATTCAATGTCTGTCATGTCAATGCCAGATAAATACCATTATTGATTCTTTTGTTTCTTTTTTCAGGGTGTATTTTGTTCTCCCTCTTTCTCCATTTCAGGTTGTTAGACCTTTTCATTGCAGTTTGAATCCTTTTTTTTTCCTTTCTTTTTGACGGAGGCTCTTCTTTGATCATCTGTATAGCCCACATGCTTTTTGATAGTCCCAAAAATATTTCATTTGCATTGTTTTTTATTATGCTGACACGGGCCAGGAAGGGAATTGGAAATTTAATGTCTCTTCAGTTGGCTTCTACACCCTCTTGTAATTAAGTTAATATTCTAGAAAAATTATACCGACCATATTTAGAAACCGATCTACTGGGGTAGCACGCTATCCACATCAACTTGATCTTATTGTTGTCATGGAGACAATCTCTTTCTCTCATTTGGCTAGTGTGCATGCGTTTACTGATTAATTATTTATGAAATATCTGATAAGAAATTACTTGGGTATTAGGATGCCACACACGTATTAGATAGAAGACATTGTATGCTCCAGTAATAGGGATGTTAAACTCATGGACGTTGATGCTTTTATAGTGTTTTCTTAACATCAAAAAAGTATCATACCTTGTTGTTTTCAATATTAAATCTTTTTGCGATCGTAAGTTATTACTACATGCTTATGAAGTTTTATGGTACTGCCAGCTTTCTGCATTGCTATCTGATGTCGGGTTAAACATACGTGAAGCTCATGTCTTCTCAACTATTGATGGGTACTCATTGGATGTATTTGTTGTTGATGGATGGCCTAAAGAGGTAGCTTCATATTTTCTATGAAACATTTCTTGATGCATGTAGTTATCTTAGATTTAGGTTCCTTGTTGGTACTCCTTTTCTACTTTTTTCGTTAACCTCTTTATTATGTGAATTCGAGTAAAATGTGTAAAAGTGTGCAAACATCTTTCAAAAAGGTAGAAAAAACTATTGTAGAAATCTCTTTCGAAAAGGTAGAAAAAACAAAGTGAATAACATGTATTTATAATAATTAACAATGCTCCTATGAGAGTTTTTGCTGTGAAGGAAACGTATCTGTCTACTTTAAGTAAATTCTAAGATGTGAAGAATATAGAAGCAATTTCTAGAAAAATGTCAGAGTTGCTTCAGCTAGCAGTATGATGGTTGCAAATCTCGTCGTTGTTTCGTCACCCCTGCACACCATAAATAACTTGAGAGGTGAATAAGTTGTAACTGAAGTCAATTGCACCTCCACTCCTCGACCGCATGACCTTTGCAAGAAAGAGGTACCCATATATGGACCAAAAGTTGATGTTTATATGTTAAAGACAATTCGTAACGTCTGTTTCACAGGTGAAATTTCAGAATAATATTAATTATTTGTTATGTCAAACTAAAAAGCAATAATTTACTGCCTGAAACCTATGGTGGTTGCAGCTGTGACATAAAGGCCTCATAAATATAAAGGGGCATTGTGATTCTATTTCCTCACTAACAAAGATCTTTGACTTTGTTGATTTTGCAATGGTGTGGTCAGGACACAGTTGAACTGCAGAAGGAGCTTGAGCTTGCTATTGAAAGGAATGAGGTAATGCTTCCTTTTTCTGTATGATTCGTCTTCAACTGGTTTGTAGCTTAATATTCTTTTACAATGAGATACTGTACTCCTTCAGACTTTGATGCAGCAATATCATGTTTCCTTCTTGTTGAGGAAGCATGCTTATTGACTTCCTGTAATTGTTTAGAACATTAGTCTGCTGCTACCTGGAAGTCTTCTTAGGAAGTATTTGTAATTCATGTTGCATCTCCATTGACATAATTATGATCCTCAGATTCTGTAATGGGAAATTTATATAGATGATAAATCAGAAATGATTGCGCTGGATACTGTGCATCTGCCTGTATAAGAAGATTCTCCCATGTTGTTGTCTGGTATTTATTTATAATGCAGAGAAATTTTAAATCTACTCTATGAAGTTTCAGTTGACAATCTTTTACATCATCAACAACTTGCGAGCTTAAGCATACACCATGTAGTGTGCTTTTGTTTGATTTTTTTTTTTGTTTTGTTATTAGCAACCATTCTTTCAGTTAAAAGTTTCTTTCCTTAATTTGTTTTTGAGAAATTAAACGAACATTCTGCTTAATAGTGTTTGTTGGAGCATTAGCTTGTACATTCTTTCTTTCTGTTAGATCGATATGCATACATTTCTAGGAAAGATAGTGATATAGTGTTTGTTGGATAGTGATATAGTGTTTGTTGGATTTATGACAAAAACAGTCAACCTTAACTAGCTCAAGCTCAACCCATTCTTCAATAACAGAGAAGATGTTAGCAGCACAACCAAAGATTGGGGAATGTGAAATTGACAAACAATTACTTAAGATGGGAGAGAAGATAGCATCTGGCTCTTGTTGTGACTTGTAAGTAAAAATAGACAATCAGTAGAGCATATTGACTGGGTTATCCTTTTCATTTTTTATTCAAGCGATTTCTTTCAGATCATAATGCAAACTATATTGTTGATTCGCTTGATGTATCTTTCTTCAGATTCCGTGGCAATTACCTGGGTCAGGATGTCGCAATTAAAATCCTAAGGTCTGAGCATATAACTGAGGCTCTAGGGATAGAATTTGCACAAGAAGTAGTGATCCTAAGGTACGTGACATGAGGAGCTGTAAGTTAACTTTTGGCTTTCAATAGGTTAGGCTTCGAAATATTTAGGCAGATATCATCGTTTGTCCTCAATGTTTGATACCTTTCAGCATATAACTAGATAAACTAAATCGATCACATCAAAAATATCAACTTAGGAGTTAATACATGGTAAACCCTTTGTCCATTGAGCCGTCAAAATGAACAAATTCTATCACGTTCAATGGCCTTGGCATCTGGCACTTAATTTCTGGAACATATCCGGAGCTTAATATCCGTGATTTGGGAAGCTTGTATTATCATATTTTCCTGAAAGTGATCAATTTCCAATGATTTAAGATGGCTTGGTGGAAAGAGGGCTACACCATACACAAAGTCATATCAGGATTTTATGTGTATAATTGTAAAGTTCAGAAGTTAATGTGTAAAAAAGCACCAAAATGTAAGGACCATTGTTATATTTGCCTGAGTTACATTCTAATATAGTAGTATGCCGATTTTGGTGGTTTCTGATTTAAATTCATATGTTGTTTCCCAGTGAAGTTCAACATAGAAATATTGTTCGTTTTGTTGGTGCTTGCACAAAATCTCCATGATTCGCTGTTATAACAGGTACAATTTGTGTACGATTTTATGATTTTCATAAAAGTATTTCCTTGTTCCTTTAATTGCTTGCCTTTGTTAAATTTAAGAAGAAAAAGCCTGTATAGTTGTACATTATTTATGAAACAATAGGTCTGTACCTGCACTGTCTTGCAAGCTTATGCAGAAATGTTTGCAAGCAAGAAGGCATTGAGATGATCTTTTTTACGGTTTCATGGGAATTGCCTTCTGATTGCTTGATCTTCATCAGTTATTTGATTCAGTAGCTAGTAGGAAAAGAGCACCAACAACAAGAAAGCTGTTGTCCCATTCGGTGGGGTTGGCTACATGAATCCATTCATGCCACTGTACTCTGCTATCGACCAGATCTTCCTTCTACTCTTGTCTGCCAATTTCACTAAATTCAAACGTACGTGTCACTTCCATGAATACCCGACTTTAGCATAATTACGTATATGGTCCATATTATAAAGATGTTGCAAGGCCTTATGGTGGCTGACAACCTAAGCCAATCTTCTCCTTTATCTGGAACCTGCATGTATGAACGCAGGTGCAGTTAGTAGCAGGAAAACAATTAAACAAAAAAAGAAGAAACTAAAGCATGCACATGTACAATAACTTCTGGTCTGCAAATATAGGCTCCTTAAGGTGGAATCATCATACGCACTATGAGTGTAGTTTAGGGTACTCTTCCTTGTGCTTTAGCAAAAATATGTACATTATGCTGTTGTTTTGCACGAAATAACTTATAATTCTTATCTTTCAATTCATGTATTATTTCCTTCATTTTTTATTTGTTATTGTTTTTATCATTGTGGCTTAATGCTATTAAAAATCATGTAGCATTCTTGCTAGAGCAACTTTGACTTTAATTTATCAATATGCTTTTTCCTTTCCAATAATTGCCTATTTTATGCCTTCTTGGAAACATATTGTATTACTTTTTAGATGAGATGTGTATATAACTGTTATGGTGTTGCAGAGTACATGCGTGGAGGAAATCTATATGATTTCTTACATAAGCATCATAACATCCTTCAACTTCCGCTGGTTCTGAAGTTTGCACTTGACATCTGCAAGGGAATGGCATATCTGCACCAGAATAACATTATCCATAGGGATCTCAAGACAGCTAATCTGCTGATGGATGAAAATCATGTATGCTTCTTTTGTGAAATCAGTTTGCAGTTTATTCCAACTGTTTGAAATCATCTTCGTAATTGTTCCATATTGTCATTTTTTAAAAAAAAAATTTGCTGTTGCTTTCTCATACTGTACGTGACTCACGCGGTCAGATGGGATTATAGGAAAGAATAAAGTAACGCTGCATTGTAGACCTTATACAGGTTTTGCATCATACTCGTTTGCATGGATTTTGCAGTCTATTATAATCTTGTTCGCTTAAATATTTAGCTGCATTGTTATTCTGCTGGGGTGTTGTCATCGTCAGTGCTAAAATTAACCACTTTGAGTCTTCTATGTAATTTTCAAGCCAGAAAAATTAAACTATGATCTTGTATGTCGTCTCTGCTTTACTTTTCTGTTCTCTGAGCAGTATCTTGAACTTTCTTAGATGTCTGAGATTACAGGAAGTAGACAGAATTTAAAGTATCACATGTTTTCAGTGCACGTTTTGACGAGACTTTTTGTTAGAAGTGATATTTTCTGCTTTACTCTTAAAGGTAAAATGTTAAATAGCTACTTATGCAAGGTTTCCTAATTGTTTGTATGGTTTCTGAGAAAAATGGTGTGTAACCCCCTTTTTTTTTTTAAATGGAAGATCCATTTTTTACAGTTTGGTACACTGAAATTTATCAGGAAGTATAAATAATTAAAGGAGCACAAAGGTGCTTCTTGTTTTCCATCCAAACCAGACAAAAGAGAACAGTAGATGGTATAGAAATGTGTGAAACAAGGCATTCTACATAAGACATGGATAGTGTTGATCTGTTAAAATTTTTATATTTTTAGCTTCTCCAGATGAAACCCTCAAATTTAGTCTAGAGAGTTCTAAAAATTAAGCAAACAAAAATTTAACAATAGAGCCTGACAGTCTGTAAATGAATGAATCAAAACTGGTTTCTCCAGATGTTTTACTGTCTTGTTATAATACAGGCTCGGAAAACCTTCTTCATGTTATGACTTCTCATGATGATGTTTTGGACTGTATAGCATAGACCTAGACTACTAACTGTGTGTGCTATTGTATCTTCCCTCAATTGTACGAATTATATGAAGAGCTATATTAGAACTTAATTTTGATTGTGGTCATTTTGTCCACGTTTGTAATATGCTTGCTGATGTCCACTATGATTCTTTTAACATGGTTATCAACTCAAATCGTTGTTAATGAGGTAGCTGAGTCTTATTCTGGCAATGCAGGCTGTAAAAGTAGCAGACTTTGGTGTAGCCCGTTTTCAGAACCAAGGGGGTGTAATGACAGCAGAAACATGAACGTACAGGTGGATGGCCCCTGAGGTACTTTCACTAATTCACATAACTTACCTTTTATAACAAAGAGCAAGAAAATGATATAGATACAGGACTCATACTGGATAGTTGCATGTTCATTTTTGAGATGATGATAATGAAATCTCTTTATATGCCTAAGCTGGCTCGGTAAGATAGAAATGGGATTGGATGCATTAACATTATATTCAAAATTAGGGTTTTATATTTCAAATCAGAAGCATTTCGAGAACTTTGTTAGAAAATGTTTGCATTAACTTATGATCTGCTATATTACTGATTTATATTTCCTGAAAAAAATCTTTCACGCTCAAAATAGTCAAGGAGATTAAATTCTGATGTGAACTTTGTAAAGCTAACTGCTTGCCAAAACATGATATCCTTTTCACCTGACATGCTTCCAATTATGTTATTAACCTATTATGTGATATTAGCAAATACAATATATTCACACAACTGTTTGTAACTTTCTTTTGTGATAATTTACATATCTATCGTGCTTTTCATCTTGGTTCTGATTTTGCTTACCTGATTGTCTAAAAAATTCTTTTAAATATTAGTAAAAGGTTATAAACCACCAACCATATGACCAAAAAGCAGATGTTTACAGTTTTGCTATCGTGCTGTGGGAGCTGCTAACCTCAAAGGTACATACTAAAGTCGAACCATAATTATGAATTTATAACTCATGTTGTAATATGAATGAAAGCATATCAAGCTACGAAATGTTTGGTGCTGTAGATTCCTTATGGAACAATGACGCCTTTGCAAGCTGCTTTAGGAGTAAGGCAGGTCAGTAAAATCTTATTCTTGAAGTTCGCTAATGAGTTTTATATTAGTGTTTCAAAGTCTGCTGCAACCTCACTCCACCCTCCCTTCCCCCACCCCACCCTAAATGTTAACATGAGATAACTGTTCTAATTGAAATTGTCGAAAACCAGTCTAGAAGAATTAGCCGATCAGGAGAATACCTTAGAACACATTAAAATAGGATTTATATGGATGGTAGAGTCACCTTTTGGGACTATAAAGGGGGCCAATCGTGCCAAAAAAGGAATAGGGGCCTGATTGTGCGATTTGCCAAAGGGGTGAATATGCAAATGCCCACCAGCCTATTATTTATCTTTATCAGAAAAATTTCCAAGAATCAGACACGTTGTGAAACAGGCATGGGATTTAGCAGTAAATACAATCATATGCATGAATGGCACGTGAAGAGACGTGTGGAATGCAGTTACCTTGAGGAAGTTCCTTAGCCTTTATCCTATGCAATTTCAGGGGTTGCGTCCAGAACTTCCAGTGGAGATGCATCCTAGACTACTGGGCTTGATGCAGAGATGTTGGGAAACGCTTCCTGCTCATCGTCCGTCCTTCTCTGAATTGTTGAACTTGAACAGCTCTTAGATCACGTTCAGGTATGGTTCAGTTATCTTTGAAATAAGTTATATTCATTCCTGAATACAGAATCAGACTGCTATGTTACAGGTAAATGTGAAATACATAGTTGCATTTTATTGGATATGAGAATATCATTTGAAAAAAAAGTATCTACGCGTAATTCTTTTCTAGGGAACATCTGATGCCACAAGTCAAACTGGACCAGAAAATGATCCTGGCAGACATCTAGCCAGCTCTACTCCTTTATGTGAATGAGATGCAGATATTACATTTGGCGGCGCTTCATATTTACCTAGGGTGGGTATTATGTATGCTCTTTCGTGGTTTCACGAGGATGATAGTTGTTGCTTTTCAGATGCTCGTTTTAACAGCTGAAGACCAAGTTTGAAAATACTATGGAGACCTTAATGGCTGCCTTCGAGTTTCCTCGTATTTTGCAAGAACGTTGTAGAGCTTTTTCTTATTTGTGCTTATATATATATATATAGGCTTGTAAATTATAGAATAAATAACCCACTGCTTCTTTAAAATGAAAATTTCGCAAAGTTTAAATTGCTAGTGACAGACTCAGCGTGATGTCCGGGCAAATATGGAAAATTTTTCGCTACAAAGGAGAAAGTCTGCATCAAGATTGGTTTACACCGTTACAGGGTGTGGAATTTTTCTTCCCTGCTGAACAATAAATTGATGGTGCGGCTCAATGTATGAATCTCCTGATGGATTGATACGCAACGATAAAATGCAGAATCAAGACGTCATCGTCTTTTTGACAAACTTGAAGACCTAAGCAGGCAGCTCGTTTGTGTATATACTTATAATCCAAGAATTCCTCTAGGTTGTGTTTTGAACACAAACCTTGATGTTCAAGGTTGAATTTTGTTTCGCTCATGTTGAAATTTATAACTACTATCCTATTTAACGCAATTTTTTGGTATTCGTGGGGATTAATATGATCCATGGGTCTTTCGATGGGAGAAAGCAAGTAGGGCGTTAACTATACAACAAACATAAAGCTCACAAGCAATTTTCTAATGACACTAGTTTCTCCTCTTAGACACACTATCACATCAATACGTCATAGTCTCATGCTGGGGAAAAAAAAAAGCAATACTAACATTTAATTAGTGCTATTTCCTAAGCTAATTGTTGATCCCTTATGACCTTTACCTCCGGGACTATACAGAAGGAGGGTCCCTCATCCCGACTGTACAAGCGCGGGAATTGGGCCGTATTCAAATTATCGCTACTTGAATATGGCGGGAGCGAAGCTCCAATCCTTCGTTCAATCTCCCTACTCTTACTTAGCACACTACACCAAATCAGCCGCTATAGTCCAGTTAAATCTCTTAACTGCCCCCAACAGCGTTCGTAACGTCTCATCGCACGCCACGTCACTCACGCTTACTCTTAACGCCACGTGTCAAATAAATGATCGCGACGTCTTGTCACACGCGATCCTACCCACACAGCAAGTTGCGCGAATCACTGATTAAGAGCCATAGAAATAGAAGGGGGTTGGCTCTCTCCTTTTTTCTCCCCCCCTTCTTCCCCAAAATCCAAGGTCGGTGCTCTCCAAACTTTCCTCTCAAAATCGAAACCCTAGTCCTATAATTTTTCTAGGGTTCGTGTAATGAACTCCCGCAAGCGCCCCCCGGAATCCCCATCCACATCATCGGATTCCGGTCCCCGCAAAAGCCCACGTCTTGACGATCCTCCGCCGCCACCGCCGCCGTTGCTGCCGTCGTCGACAAATGACATTAGTATTCCCGATCGATCTGTGCCTTACCTATTCGCGGTGTACAGCTTCCTGCGATCCTTCAGCCACCGCGTCTTCCTGAGCCCGTTCACGATTGAAGAGTTTATCTGCGCTCTCAATCGCTCGGCACGCGATTCCATCACTGATGCTGTCCACAGCGCCCTCCTCCGATCCCTCCGACGCCACCTCGAGATCCGCTCCGCAGATGGTTGTCTTCGTTCCACCGCCTGCCTCAAGTATGCAGTTGTCAATTTCCATTTATTCGTTATATATCTTAATTTCCCAAAACTTTATCCCAAAGTATCACTAACGTTCACTTTCGAGCAGCCTATAGTTTAGTTATTTTTCTATTCACTTCAGCACTGATTCGAGGAGATGCATTGTTAATGGTAATTTGTGTTGCAGAGGACAAGATTGGAACCTGCTTGATTCTGTTACCTGGCCGGTTTTTCTGCTGGAATTTTTATATGTAATGGGTTATACGAAGCACTTGGCTAAGGATGGGATGACCCCAAAAGTTGCAACCGAGCAAGAGTATTATGCCTTGCCTGCGACTGTTAAGCTCAAGGTGCTGCAGATTTTGTGTGATGAGATCACAGACTCTGCAGAGATTAGAGAGGAACTCGCAACCCGAGAGGACATGCACGAGGAAGAAGAAGATGCCGGAGCTGTTGATTTGGCTTTGGAAAATAGTAGGCCAAGGAGGGTTCACCCACGAAATGCCAAAACTTCTGCTTGCAAGAATGCTGAGGCATTGAAGAAATCTATGTTACAGAAAGAGAAGGTCAATAATAATTATAATAATGATAATAATAACAATGATAACAATAACAATAATAATATTAATAATAAGATGGGAGATGTCGAGTGTGGTGAGGATGGGAACAGTGATGATTGCATGCTTTGTGGTATGGATGGTATGTTGATATGCTGTGATGGATGTCCATCAGCATACCACTCGAGATGCATTGGTGTAAGTAAAGCATTCCTCCCAGATGGATTATGGTTCTGTCCTGAGTGCAACACGAACAAGAATCCTTCAGTAGCTTCTAGAATAGCAAGAGGAATCAGAGGTGCAGAGAATTTTGGTATCGATACGAGTGGACAGATGTTTCTGGGGACTTGCAATTACTTGCTTGTGTAAGGACTTTAGCAGCTTTATTTATCTGTATTATGCATGATACAATAATGCTAAGTTAGTTGGCATTCTTTTGGTTTAGTTAACCTAGGAAAGCCTAAATTTCTAGTAATGTCGTTTATTGACTAAGCTCACTCTCACTTGTTTCATGTGTTATTTCTAGTTTGAGATGACTTTATTGCGTATCTCACGAGCTTAAGTTGCTTTGTCATTTATTTATTTATTTATTTGTTCTGTGGAGCATTGGAGCATTTTTAGTGTGACATGAAAAATATATCTGTATGCTTATCTCTTTAAGCAACTTTGTAGGATAGGTACTTTGCTGGATGAGGGGGTTGATGTCCATTACTATAATGAGAAAGATGTACCCAGAGTTCTAGATGCCCTTCTTTTGGCACCAGGGCATGTATCTATTTATGCTGATATCTGCAAAGGGATAGCAGCATATTGGGAGATTGAACTGCCTCCGCTACTTTATAGAACTGAATATATTGTGGATTCTCAGCTGGTGAAACAACCTGCTGCTTCTGCAGTCAGTACAAATGAAGAGTTCTGTGGTCCACATGAGAGTATTACAGTGGAGAACACTACGAGAGGTATAGTAGGTGAAATGCTAAATGCTGAAGTACTTATTGAGGCTGATGTTACTGAGAGTGCTTTGGATCCTATAGCTAAAGTTAATTCATCAGATATGTTGAAAAGCCTGTCTGAAGAGGAGGCTGTGCCTCCTAAGCAGACAGCAAAAGTTGCTGATGAAAAATCGCTGACTGTGAAAGCTGAACCAGTTGAATCTAAAAATGACACATTGGCATCCCAAAAATTTCCAATGCAGCCGTCCTGTGAAGGTATTACAACTGATCCACCTGTGCTGACCCAAAGCTCTGCTCAAAGATTGATCCCTGTTAGTGTATCTCCTGCTACTGTTAAAAATGTTATATCTGCAGACGTTAAGGATGCTTCTTCCCTCTCAATGACGAAGGAAACTAGTTCTATAATTTCCAGCAATACCAGATATGGTTTTCAGGCTGATGAGCGAAATAGACTACAAATGGAAAGGAGCATAAATATTTCGTCTTCTTTCAAACCTCATGCTTACAACAACCAGTATGTTCATGGCGAATTTGCTGCATCTGCAGCTGCTAGCCTTGCTATTCTTGAACCTGATAACTCTAGAGGTTCACGTGGCCGTCCTTCTGACCCTCGAAAAGCTGCCGCTGCGAATGTCGCATTGCAATTAAAAGCATTTTCTGGAGTAAACATTAACTTCGTATGGCCAAGTGCAGAAAGGAAGCTTATGGAGGTACCCCGAGACAGATGTGGCTGGTGCATTGTATGTAAAGGAGCAGTTACAAATAGAAAAGGTTGTTTGTTGAATCTAGCTGTGTCCAATGCCCTTAAAGGATATCCAAGAAGCATTAGTACCTTCCGTCTTGTACGACATGATGAGAGCCACCTACCTGGTATTACAGCTTATATATCAATTATGGAGGAAAACTTGCATGGTTTGTTGCTAGGTCCTTTTTTAGATGATGAATATAAGAAACAATGGCACAAGCATATAAGAGATGCATCCAGTATTATGGTCGTAAAGCTCCTACTGCTAGAAGTAAGACTCCTTGGCAGCTTTTAGAGAGATTCACCTCAATTTGTTTACTCTATCCCTTTTTATTTTAAATTTGTACTTGTCCTTGTCTTTGGTTGCTAAAATTTCAGCACTTATCTTTATTTGCTTTGAAGTTTCATGGGCTGGTGACCCCTTTGTTTATAATATGTCTCTGAAGTTTTTATCTGAGTATGTCTTACATGTTTATTTTCATCAGTGTGCTCAGGAACTCTTAGAATTCAGAAAATGTAGAATTCCTTTTTTTTTTTTTTTTTACTTTTTAGAAGGCTAGACTTGACACCTCTAATTTATCAAGTCATGGTGCAATTCTGAACGAAACAATTTTCGTATATGAACTGGTAGCTTTTGCGTCTCTTTTCATGCTTTCTCTTGCTTCAGCCCATTTCTTTTGGTTGCTCCGCGTTCTTTGCTAATTGTCTTGAACTTTATGATACTCAACTTTTACTTTGTGGAGCTTTCATATTTCAACTTGGGCTTGCTGTTATGGCGTAATTGATGTTATATCATCTCATGTTCATTTCAGCTTGAAAAGAACATTCGTGGGATTGCCTTTTATGAAAGTTGGGGTAAATCTGCTGGTGATTGCAGTGTGGATTTATCTACAGCTGTAACCAGTTTGCCCTCTACTGCGCAAAAGCGTGGACCTGTAGGAAAGCGCGGTAGAAGACCAGCTATTGCATCTGATGACAGTACAGACTCCCCAGACGAGTTCTGGGAGCTGTTCAAAAGAGGGAAGTTTGAGAAGATGGTTTTCCAGAAAGCGACACTCCCGAGTTCATTGGTAAAAAAGATAGCTAGACAAGGTAGCTCTGCCTTCGTGCTTAATGTTCTCGTGCTTTTTATTGTTCTCAATAAGAAATAATGAAAATTTTGGTCAATATGTTTTTTCAGGTGGTAGTAAAAGGATATCTGGTGTTTCTTATTCTGAAACATCTGAACTTCCCAAAAGAAACAGGCGGTTTGCATGGATTGCTTCCGTTGAAATGATCAAGAATGCCTCGCAACTTGCAGTTCAGGTAGGTTCACTGATATCTAATTGAGGTGTTCTGCAACTTTTGTCCATATTAGTTTCTTTTAACTGTCTGGCTATGCTTTGATGTTTCATAATCAGGTCCGATATCTTGATGCTCATATTAGATGGCGTGATCTCCTTCGGCCAGATCAAGCTTCTACTGATAGTAAAGGTGCGGATGATGCCTCTATCTACAGGAATGCAGTCATATCTAACAAAAAGATTGTAGGAAACAAGTTGTTGTATGCCTTGAACTTCCAGAAACAAAAGCATCTGCCTGTCCGTATCACAAAAAATATTTTCGAAGAAGAGAAAACCAAGGATGAGAATAGTAAGTTTTGGTTCTGGGAGATCCATATTCCATTATATTTGATAAAGGAATTTGAAGAGAAGGCAGGT
The DNA here is from genome assembly GCA_002076135.1 of Xerophyta viscosa. NCBI lineage: Eukaryota > Viridiplantae > Streptophyta > Magnoliopsida > Pandanales > Velloziaceae > Xerophyta > Xerophyta viscosa. Next base: position 113,602 of record MJHO01000119.1, on the reverse strand, counting down.
GGGGTGACGCCAAAGTCTCTGGCGGTCAACATGAATACTTTTCTTAAGTTGCAAGGTAGATCTGGAAGAGCTCCTGGCAGCAATATATTCTTATATCTTTCTCTGAAGGGTGAAAAACCAAGCAAATTTCCTTGTGCTTCGTGTAAGAAAGATGTTTCTCTCAGGTACATCTTGTTCCACTGTCTGTTATGAACCATCAACTTTTAGCGTTTGCTAACCTTGTCCTCTTCAACTATTTGTAATACAGGGATGCCATTAAATGCAAAAAGTGCCAAGGTGCATTTGAGATTTTCATTTACCAACTAATTGACTTTTTACCTTTGTATTCAAGTTTGTGGGTGTGATTATAAGCCTTCTTGTTTCATTCAGGTTTTTGTCACAAGGATTGTACCATTCCTGCAAATATGCGCACAAAAGATGACATGGATGTTTCATCCACTTGTAATACATGCTACCGCTCTCAATCTGCAACAATAAAATGGAATAATAAAGTGATTTTGAGTGGACAAGTACCTATACATGGTCGAAATGGGCCAGTGGCAAGTTCTGCAAGCAAATTTGAAGGGTGGCAGAAAACACCAATGGTTCCTATGGTTGGATATTCCAACGTGATGCACCCATTTAGTACGATAAGAATGCACACTGCAAATCAACCCATTTCTAAGAATCAATACGGGCCAACAGCACAGCTAGGTGTAAATAGCAAAGCTGATGTGGATGTGACGAAACAGGTTGGTTCATTGATTGTGCATAATTCAGCGCAACCAGTACGGCCAGTTTTAAAGTCCACAGTTCAATCAGCTGTTAGAAGTGAGTCTATAGCAGATGTTACTCCTGTTTCAAAGTCTACATCAGGACGGAAGTCTAGCTCCAAGCATAGTGGTTTGGCTCCTAATTATGGCTTGATATGGAGAAAGAAAATTACTGATGATTCAGGCAAGGATTTTAAGAAGAATAACGTCGTTCTCAAAAGCAAGGATGGCACGACTCCTTTAGAAGCAGAGCAACTAATTTGCCATCTTTGCAAAAAGCCTTACCGTACGGATCTGATGTATATCCGTTGTGAAAAATGCCAAAGTGAGCCTTTTTGTTTCTCTTTAATTGATTTTTATTTTGATGATTTTTTCCATGCTATGTTGAGTTTAAACTGCTGGTATATTAATACTATAACTATTCCCTTTTTATACAGAGTGGTATCATGCTGATGCTGTGAACCTTGTGGAAGCGCAGTTATCAGATCTCTTAGGATTTAAGTGCTGTAGATGCAGGCGGATAAGATGTCCGAAATGCCCTTATAGCTCTCACTACAAGAAATCAGACGATGAGTCTCTAAAGCAAGTGAATGTTGAAAGAACTCCGACAGTTGTCTACAGTGAGTCTCCAGTATCACTCTCCGAATCTGACAATGCTGTTATGCCAAGTAACGATGACCCCCTTCTGCAATCCTTTGGAAGAGTTGAGCCATTTGGACCAGAAACTGAGGAATATGAAATTGAGCTGAATGAGTACGAGTCTCCAGCAGTCCAAAGCCAACAAAAGCTTTCTGTTAGGAGATCCAAAGCAACGCCTCCAGTTGATGTAAATGGAGCTCAAATGTATGATGGGGCAGAAATTGAAGGATTTTCCATTGATGACGAATCAAACATTATCGTTGCAGATGGGACATGCTCTCCTCACCCAGAATGGGATTTTTCAGCTGTCGGCGAGTATGAGTTTGCATCATTTAGTGATGCATCATTAGACCCAGAGCTTGCAGGTGCTGAGGAAACAGAGTACGAACCACAGACGTACTTTTCTTTAACAGAACTGTTGTTAGCACCCGAGGATGGTCAATCAGATGGCCAATATCTGCAAACGAGTAATACTGATGATAATCCCGAAAGCATCCTTCAGGTTGGATTTTCTAGCAACAGCCATGAGATTGACAAGCCAGAATGTGGGATGTGCAAGCATAACGACCCCCAGCCAGACCTCAAATGTGAGATATGTAGTCTTCTTATACATTCCCACTGTTCCCCGTGGGTTGAGACCCAGATGCATTCTGGATTTGCTCAATGGCGATGTGGCAATTGCAGGGATTGGCGATAGTCTTGGTCCTCTATATATTCAATTTTAGCTAGATCTGTTGTCTGGATCTTTCCCGTGCAGGAGCATAGGACAAGCCAGTGGAAAAGCAAGTTGAATGATTCGTTTCAATTTAGCGTTTGAGGCTATACTTCTAATCTCGGACCGGGAATGCTCTTCTATTTTTCTATAACTTGATCGCGTCATATTGATTCTGTCTGTGAGGGCTAAAACAGGCTTATCTATGAGCTCAAGAGCTCGGGAAGATTCCAGTTTTGCGTAGATCTCTATTTCTTGGTTGCAGTTAATTGGTTATTAGCATTGCTGAATTGTACATATGAGTTTTTATAGGAAATTTGTCTGCCCAACAGGAGCTAGTATCTCTTTTAGTAAAAAAAGCAAAAATATGGTTTATGCACCCTGTACTTTGTTTAAATGGGTCGTTGTAATCATGGCATTTTAGAAGTGTCCGCAATATTCTTCGTATACGAAAAATATCCGTGATAATTGTCATTAGCTCTGCTGTTTGCATCCGCTAACTTGCCGACATGATATTTTCTAATCTGACGTAATACTTTTTAATATTTCTGGTCTTTTTTTTTTGTTTTTTTTGCTGCCCACTCGATAGAGAGCATTGTTGTCATTTGAATCATCTTCTCCTAAAGCCAAATGAATTACCAGCTATTACTGCTCCAAAAATGTCCAGCTTCTGTTGTTGGATGAATTGCCTCTGGGTGAAAAAAAAAAAAAAAAAAAAATCCCTTCCATATCTTTTAAGAGAGAGTATATCTTTTAACTTGGCACATGTATGTGGCACAGAGAGCATATCTTTTAACAATCTGTCTAAAGAGACAACTAGCTCAAACCAAAAAAATTATAATCCATCCAATAAATTTCAGGATCAAGAGGTAGATTACAATTTACATGCAGTACATGAATTACTGCCAGCCATATTTTTCGCTTCTTAGAACTCTTTGAATAAAGCTGTATGGTGGAGTTTCCTCGGTTTCGGAAAAAAAGAGAGAAAAAACTACACTGAGTGTCTGCTGAAAACAAACTTTCTAAGGGAGGAAATAACAAGGGTTACATAGTTATCTTTTATATGACAATTTTTCAAAAATTCTATTATTATTATTATCATTATTATTATTTTATTTACTTAACAAAATAACATTAGTCTGTCGTCAATTAATGATCTTGGCCATTCTTAATTAGGTTGTGCGCTTTCTCCGATTTCCATATTTGATAACTATCGGTTTTGTTACCAATCAATCCTTAATTCGTTTCTTTACTTGGTTAAATGTTCAAGTATTTCTCAACTCCTCTTCATTATTAAATCTTCATCGATCCAACACCGATATTATTAACACCGAGAGAGAGAGAGAGAGAGAGAGAGAGAGAGAGAGAGAGAAAGGGGTTTGTTTCATTGTCCGTTCTCTCTTCCACCCCTCTTTCGTTGCAGCTACCAAAATCAAAGTACAAAGCCCAACCAGAAACCCTAGATTCAGATCCATCAACACCCATCCATGGTGGCGGAGGAGGCGCCCGCCTCCACCCATTGTTCTAGAAGAACACGCGACCAGCCGGACCTCACCCACTGCCACGGTTGCGCCGCCGACGTCAGCGGCCGGCACCGTCTCCGCCCTCTCCCCAGCGAGTGGCGCATCGTTTTGCTGTGCTCTGTCTGTCTCTCTGCTCTCCGCTCTCGCTTGATCTGCTCTTATTGCCTCCGCCCAATCTCCAGCGCCGCCCCCGCCGCCGGAGACTTCATCGACTGCGGTCGCTGCTCCGCCCGTATCCACCTCCGCTGTGTTCCCCGCGAGCAGCGCTACCTCTCCCTTTCCAATCTCAACCCCGCCGCGGCATCTGTGTTCTCCTGTGTCGACTGCTGCGCTCTCCCGAAATTGCTCTCGTTCTTCCCCAAACCTTCCCAAAATTGCTCGCCCCAAGTGGCCCTTAAGGTGCTCAATGCTCCAGGTGTGGTTAACATCGATGCACGGAAGAAGGCAGATGAACCGAATCAGAGTGACGAAGAAGTGGCCCTCAAACTTCATTTGGCAATGAATGGGTCTCGAAGGATTTTACGGAATATACCTCCGAGGATTAATGGCGATGTTAGAGTTAGGAAGAACAATATTAATAATTATAGTAATTGTAATGCAGCTCAGCTTTGCACAGAGGCAGAAAATTTATTTTTTGATGGCAGGGGGACTTCTTCCAGTGGAGGTAGTTGTGAACAGCAGCAGAGGAGTTCTTCCACAGCTTCGCAACAAGAGGAGTGGAGAAGCAGAGATGATAGGTACTTGATTAAGTATGGCAGGCGAAAGAATCGGTACTTGAACAAGTATAGTAGGAGGAAATTGAGGTCTGCTGATACGATAAGCAAGAATGGATATGTTCTGGTTCCTTGTTCGCAGAATCGTTCTCCTGAATTGTGCAGGTTAACACCTGATTCTTCTTGTTTGCCCTCTATGGTGCATCTAGATTCTTCCGCACATGTACCTGATGTATCAATATGTCAGTTGTGATGCTTGGAGGTAATATGATTGATGTTCTAAGGTTCAAATTGAACTTTAATGCTAACTGAACATGCATGCATCATCATAAGTGCAATTAGCGATACAATGGATTAACAACTTTAAAATTCCAATAACCATCTATGTTTTTCTGTCATTTCAAGTGCTATCTAAGCCATGTTTTTTAAGTATCTTAGGTGTAATCTGCTCAACTACATGCCAATAAGACCTCCTTGTATGGGTGAAGATTATCTTTTGACATGCAAATTCCGGTCATTCTATTCTAGTTCTTCGTTCAACATTAGTATTAAAGTAAAGTACCATTATTTATAAATTAGGCCGTTAATTGCAATTTTGAGCTCGTCTTTATTTGCGACTGAAAATTGGATTTTCCATGTCTATGAGCATGAATGTGATCTCATGGTTGTCTTTCCACAATGCTAAAAATACAGTCCATTGAATGGTCCGTGGGACAAACAACTATTGGCTATCAGAACCCAATCTGAGTGTGTTATCGTGTCGATGTTAAATGCTCCTTATGCTTGCAGAGCCTTCTCTTAATGGTATAGAATGATGCTTGCTATGGATGCGGGAGAATACTATCATGTCTGTGATTCCATATAAATATTGATTTTCTGGAGAGTCATCGGGTACCGGTATCCTCTTTGGAGATAGATTAAAATGGTGCTTTTGATATGGGATGTATTCCATGACCATAATTTAAGGAAGTCCTGTGCCCTTTTCTGTTTTGCAGCTCGTTCTTTCAATGATGTTTTGTGGAAATTAACTAAATGAACTAACAAGGAATACATATGGAAACAAAATTACTCTACAAATGAAGATTGTAATTTCGTTCATTGGATGAGGAAACGTGAAGAGCAAAGAGAGGTAATGTAGGAAGACAAGTAAACGCTGATAGTTGGGGAATCACGAGCAAGTTATAGATAAATTTCTATTGGTTCCTGAAGCTACGGTTACTTTATTTCTATTGTGTTTCCTTCTTTGTGGTACAATTAGCGTTATGCTATTAATACGTCTGAGTAGAGCTCTTCTGACATGCTATGAAATGATCTAGTATCTAGTTGCGTTAGTTTTATATGTTGAGGGTAGGAATTGGGTAAGGTGGTGAAAATAGGAAAATCAAAAAAAAAAAAAAGAATGTACTGACATCTTAAGCATAACCTAAGTGATACTAGTTCAATGGTTTGAAAATCCTGCATGAGTCTTTGTTCCCATGGGCGCGTTTGGCAAAGTGGATTATGTGGGAGTATGGAAAAGATAGGGATCCATTGGAGAGTGGTATATACGAATATCTTCTGGGGAATGATGGAAACTAGTGAAGAATGAAATCCGTCGTTTGGTTGTCATAACTGAGGAATTTTATATTTGAGTGTTTGGATGGTGATTGGAGAGTGAAAGAGAGTATTTAGGTGTTTGAAAATTTTGTTCATGAACCGATTATTCTCATTAACTCTAAACAATTCATTTACTGAGTATTTGTTAGTAATAATTTATTCAAAAACACTGTAAATAATCATTTTTTATAGTAATTGAGAATAGTCAGCATTTTAGTGAATTACTAAGTAAATAAGTTTGTTAGTAAACTTGTTAACCAGAAGTGAAATCTAATAAAGATCTTGTAAATTCGTGCAGAAAAAAATTTTAGAGGGGCAGTGCTTGAACACATTTTAGTAAATATCTTCTCTCATATATCTTCCACCTGCCAAGAAAACACATGATTCCTGTGTTCTCCTAGATCCTCAAGTTGGAGACCTAAAAGGCCAAATTCTTTCATAGAATCCTGAACTAGAGGGTCCCACGTACTGACCAAATGCACCTCTATATTCCGCCCCGTTTTTCTGAACAATGGATTTTGCTTTAGTCTTAAAATACATAACTCTCCCATGGAATCCTCCACTCTTCATGCTGCCATATAACACTGAGGATGTGTTTGGCAAAACGGATTTTGTTGGAGAATAAAGAAAAGTGAATTCTTGGAGAATGAAGGAAGAACGTATATGCAGGAATCTTGTTAATAGAAAAATAACCGGAAGAGTTAAAAAGCTTTGAATTTGAATGTTTGGATGGTTATTGGAGAATGACTAGCAGTTATTAGGGATGCACTTTTAGTTTTGAGGGTGAGGATAAGCTATTCTTATAATCTATTTATGCGTTCTTTATTATAATGTTTATGATAATTACTATATGTTAATTTAGATTAATTTGTTTATGATATATTTTGCAGCAGTAATATTGGTAGAAGAAATTAGTACCAATGATTAATATAAATAGTATATTGCTATTTATGTTAATTAAGTTGTATCTTGGATCACTTTCTGTAGTTTTTCTTTGAGAAAATTGGATCAGTTTCTTACTTATTTATCATAGATGTAATTTTAGTTAATGTAAGGTTAAAAAGTAAGTTTGAAATTATAAAGGATTAAGGTTGGCATTAATTATGTGTAAGGCTGGAGGAGGCGACTCAACTCCATTTAAGCTTAACATGAGAGGCACATGACCCTTCTTTCTCTTGTCCTTTGTCAAGGGAAATATTGGGAGCTCAACTCTCCTGTTGGAATGTCAAAACAAATGTGGGCTCCATCAGGACAAATACTGATCCAGCCTAACCGAGGCTGAGGTGTGCATTTTACCGAGGCTGAGGTGAGACAGAGCGGAGGCCGAGGTGTCCACATTACCGAGGTGGAGGTGAGACATGGCCGAAGCCAGGGTGTGACCTAGCCGAGGCTTAAGTAAAACTATAACCAAAAGCCGCGGCGAGACTCGGCCAAGGTCGAGATAAAAGCATATCGAGGCCGAGGTAAGATTTGTCCATGCGTATAACCAAGACCAAAGTCGAACGTGAACGTGTTCGAAGGGAAAATCAAACGTCAGAAGACCAAGGGTTGGAAAGCTAATAGGCGGAAGACTAAAGAGTGACTTTTACGATGCTTTATTAAGAGAGTATTATATGTATTAAAGAGAGCATCGATGGCTATTTTTTGTCTCTTGGGTTGCCCTCGGGTTTACCCATAAGTATGTATGCATTTCCAATTTTTAGAGAGAGAATATAGAAAATAATATCCATATATCATATTGCTTTTCCAAATCCATACGTAACACCTCTACAATCTTCTACTCTATAGATCCGCCTACAGTCGAGGTTCTTAAGCCAAGAACCTGGTTCAAATTAAGTGGTATCATAGCTCATGCTTGAGTTTTAAAGGTTGGAGGTGATAAACCAAAACCCGGAAGAATGGTTGTGCTTCGTGATGAAAAAGAGACAACGGGAGAGCCAGAGGTATCGAACGGGAGAAAAGAGAAGATGTGTTATCGAGAGGTTGAGATTTAAAGGATCATATGGCAGTAATGGAGACCCAACTAGCTGAGATCAAAATCATACTTCAGCAGTTGTTGAACCGACCTGTGAGCCTTATACCATTGAGTGCAAAAGAAACCGAATCGTCCGCCATGCTGCCACCTATGATACCTCCGTTCGAGGCGAACCAAGAATCATCCCCGAGAAGGGAGATAAGTCAGGCACGCGTAGACCTGGAAAGGAGCCCATGGAGGTGATTGGGTTGCATGAGCTTGAGCATAAACTAAAAGCAGTGGGGCTCCCTGTACGGGTCGGTGAAGCTCGAGATCGCAAGTTTCGAGGAGACGTTGATGGGAGAAGCTTGATGTGTGGCTAGATCTATTAGAATTGTATTATTCTTTGTACAATGTTAACGATCTGCAATGCCTAATATTCTTGCGCGTGAAGATAGTCTCATGCCTTGTGTGGTGGAACGCGTACATGAAAACCCATAAAGTGCAACGCCGAGTATACGGTGCAAGAAGCGACGGACTTCAAGCATCGTGCCCTGATGCCGTTGCACCCCAAGAAATAAATCAAGACAAAGGCACAACTGACTACACCCAAAGCTTAGGGTGCCTCGGTTGGAGAAGCAGAGAAAGGAGGCGACCTTAAGAAGGGCGCGGGTAAAAGTTCCAAGTGCTCAGATTGCAAGCTCGAAGGGCCTTCTGAGCCAAAGTATTGGTTTGCTCACTCCGAGCTCGGCCCAAGCATTGGGAGGAAGGACCTCGGCAAAATCATGGCCTCGACAACCCTAGAATTTTGGTCGTGGCCGATGAAGAAGAGGAAAATGATGCCCTCATGGCGAATGAGGTAGATCCTACACTCGCTTTGATGGTGCATGCAAGAAATCTATACGGGACGAACTGCCGATTCAACCCATAATGAAGATACCGTGAGAGAATAGTTCTTTCACGTAAACCTACAAGTCAAGCAGAGGCTAGTGGTAGATATAATCGACTCCGGCAGTCAAAGGAACTTCATTTCTGATGCGTTGTTGCAAGAAATGCAACTAGAAATCATACCCCATCCAAGACCATATGAAATTGGGTGGATCAAAAAAGGATTCAATATTAAAATAGATCGTCGATGCGTAAGTGCGGTGATGCTAATGGCTCGGATGGAGTCCGAGACCCCTGAGAAGATGACCCTACAACAAACAAACTCATTTCGGAGCAATGAGAAATAGGAGACGCTTGATCTAGGAGAATCCTCAGACCTGAAGAGGTCGAGGTCGAGGCCGAGGTGTGCACATTATGGAGGCTGAGGTGAAACGTAGTGAGGCCGAAATGTCCACGTTACCGAGGTTGAGGTGAAACAGGGCCGAGGCTAGGGTGTGAGACCTACCCGAGGCTTAAGTAAAACTATTACTAAAGCCGAGGCTTAAGCAAAACTATAACCAAAGCCGATGCGAGGCTCGGCTCAGCCAAGGCCAAGATAAAAGCATATCCGAGGCCGAGGTAAGACTTGTCCGGGACCGAGCATGCGCATAACTAAGACAGAAGCCGGGCATGACAATGTTCAAAGGGAAAATCAAGGTCAGAAGACTAAGAGGCAGAAGACCAAGGGTCAGAAGGCTAATAGGCGGAAGACCAAATGGTGACGATTACGAGGCATTAGTAAGAGAGAGTTATGAAAGTTATTATATGTATTAAAGAGAGAATCAATGGCTATTTGTGTCCTTTGGATTGTACACGGGTTTCCCTATAAATTTGTATGCATTTCCCATTTGTAGGGAGAGAGAATTATAGAAAAAAAATATCCATATATCCTATTTATTTTCCAAATCCATACAGAACACCTCTATAGTCTTTTTTTGATAGATTCGCCTACAGCTGAGGTTCTCAAGCCAAGAACTCGGTTCAGATCAAATACTCCCATATAGTCCAAGAGGTTTACCAAAACATGAACTTTTGTGCTTTCCTCTACTCTTCATCACTCTGCCTCACTCTTCCTGACAATATAGCCAAACAGACCCTTAGGTTGATATGCTTATAAGCGTTTTTTTTTTTCGACACTCATGACTCGTAACTGGTTTATATCTTAAAATCTTGGGAATTAAAATTTCTCACTAATGGATGTCTATGTAAGTGAACAAACCCCATGTACTGATGATAGAAATTATGGTTATTTGGAAGCAATAAGCATGAGCCAAAGGAGATAGTGCAATTAAATAAATAAAAGATTTAGACTTAAATATACACGAAGTTGTTGTAAGAACACATTCAGACTCTTTCATGATCCTCAGTGGGTTTCTTCTAACATAGTAATGAATAGATCCAGTTGCATTGATCTTATATTTGAATGTATATGAATTTGCTGCGATGGTGAAATTCGGAAAGGATGTTGCAGGGCCCGTTATGTCATGTTAAGAGTGATTTAGTTATAATAATAATTGGTATGAGTTTATCAGTTTTTGCATACTGGAGAATGCCTAAAACTTGCTCTAAATATGTTTTTCTTGTTAAGAAATTGTTTTCGCTTACCTTAAAGTGCAGGAAATTAGTTCGCACATGATTGTTTTAAGGATAATGTTTATGGAAGCGAGTAAAACCACAATAAGTTAAATGTTGTTATTATATTTTGCTTTATGAGCATAGGTGAAGTATGCGGAGAATGAAGGGAAGCCAGACATAAAGATTGCCAAACAGGGGCGTTGTAATAATTTTTTTGCTTTTTTCTGTTTGAATACTTCCATTTGCTTAGGTACAACTTGCTCATCATCTATCACATTTATTAAAAAAAAAACACTTTGTTAAATCTGTGGCATTTAACTGGTACAGTGATAAAAAATGGAAGGAAAGGACCGCGCATAGTTATGGGTTCTAAAGAAATAGCTTATCCTAGTTTTAAAGGTGAACCTTGTGGTTTATGGCAGTGGCTTCATTTTCCTAGCTTTTGTTCTTGCCTGTAAGCTTTGTTCGATGTATTTTCCTTTCATTTGCTAAGCTTTTCTTGTATTTGGCATCCTAGAAACTGAATCACTGTTTGTAACATTACTTTTTGGCTAAACTTACGCGCGTGTGCGCTTGTATCAGGCTAGCCTGCAAGCCATTTTTTTTAGCAGCTCTAATATAGACATGCAATTTATATGTGGGCCTTAATCCACAAAGATGAATCAGGTTGAATTGATTTGAAATTTTGAAATCCATGTCAATTATGTGCTTCTTTGTGGTCTCAGTGACCTGATTTCATGCCAGGTTTTTCTTGTCTGCAAACAAAGGTCATAGCATTTTCTTGTGGTGCCATATGATTCCATTGGATATACCTTTCTCAGCCTTTTGGCTAAGATTTGATGTTAGGATTGGAATACTATGGTGGTGTCAGATGGATATTTATGGTTATATATGATTCGGTCGGCTGTCATCAGACACTATGTTTGTGTTGATTGCTTCGCCTGATACTGTATCTAGATTTACAGATTATATGACATGCTGCTGCTTCACTGGAAGGTTGATACCACATTTTCCACTATACAAAGTGAACCAGTAACAATTATTTTGGATAATTTTCATTGTTTGTTGGCCTACATACATGATGGACAAAATAATTAGTAGTTAATGTAAGGAAGTATTTACATGCAGATTCAAAATGAAATTTAAAAGTCAATCTAGATCCATGATAATTGATTTTGTTGAACATACTTGTGTTTGGCGATAGTGTAGACCCTCATCGATAGCACCTTGCACTTAATGATATATACATATTTGGTGATACCGGGCAATGAGGCAATACCTTTCAGCTATGTGCTTTTAGTATGGTCGAAACTTCCTAATCAGCTAAGATTGACTGAGAACGGCATGTCTTGATTATTGTGGTTTTTTGATATGCTGCTGGTGATTTTATGAATGACCTAGTACATATATGAGCTCAGACCTCATCTTCCACCAAAATTGTGGTTATCTATTATTGAATACACTTGAATGGCATTCTTTCTTTCTTTTCTTTTTTTTTTTTTTTTTTTTTTTTGTTTATTTAATACTTGAATAGCATTCTTGTTATTCATCATTCACACTAGTATAATAGTCCATAACTCATACTGGAAAAGGTTGCCATTTCATATGTGTTTCTTAACTTATTCATGCTCCATAGTGTATAAACTTGTACATTATATATGACAAACCAATTAGTAATTTCACATTTTTCTTTATGTTTTTTGTAAGATTATCATGAGGACCGTTATAACAGATAAACTTAACCAATGTTCTTATTTTGTCTTGTATGTGTATTATTTAGCTTTATGTTCTGCAGGGTCTATCTATTTCAGTAACTCTTATAGAGTTTATTAAGAAGATAGTCCCCAAGCAAGGACACCAAATTTGAGCTAGAAAAGGTAGCTCAAGTTTGTCCAGTCTTGGGTGCCCCATGCTTTCAGATTTTATTAGCATTTATACTGTTTGTTTTTGTTGTTTTTTAATCATTGGCCTTATTGCCTGAGCAGTAAAAAATCTGGCTGCTCATCAGATGGAGATATTTTTTTTGTTCTAAATTATTAGGTCTACTGACACTGTATCTGTCGGTCAATTTCTTTAAAAAAAAAAAACAAAAACCTGTTGGATCTGCATGACTACATGTTTCTAAATCTATAGCAGTGCTTTTATTATTGTACTAATAATGATAGAAGTTGCTGGTTGGTAATCAGAGCATGTGAGAGCTAAGAAGGTGCAGGCAAAATTGTCAAAGGCGCCTCATTAAATATCATGTTTTGTTCTGTTTTTTTTTTTTTTTTTTTTTTTTTTTGGGTACAGCTGAATTTCAATCTTATATTTCTATCGAAAATGGTACACGTTAAGATAAAGTCCTTTCAATTACATGTTAGAATTTTAACTCATAATCAATTCTATAGAAAGTAGATCAGTATTTATTTTCAGTATTCAATCATGCTAATTAACTAGTCAACGTTGGTTGCTTTATGTTTTGTTCAGTAATTTATTAATACCGTGCTTTGTGTGATTATGAAGTTTGGACAAGTTCCACTTATATTTTTTACAAAGTAATGATGTTTATAATTTTTATCTTATAGAAAAGTGTTCTTCATTTCATCGAGGCTGTAAAAGTGTAATTTTTATCTTATACAAAATTTGGGAAATTTCAACTTAGGCTTTTTTTTTAAAAAAAAAACTCTAAATGTGTCGGCCGGTGCATCTTGCGTTATTTACAACCTTAAATGCAGGTAGATCTCTCAGGTTTTCATCCGGTGAAGGTAGGTCGTGATCAAAGAGTCCACAGAGTTCGGCAGCCTCCTCATACACGAGCGTGGCTTCCTCATTTAATTGTCCTGATCTCCTCCGCCAAATGTGACAATTATCGAGTAATAATGCTGCGACGAATAGACTAATTTATGATTAATTACAGGCCCACCTGATAATATGTGCCCAGTGATGCGGAGGAGCGAGCTTACGTCCAGCCTGTCGGTGGTATGCGGCGTGTCCACTTCGGGTCCCGGAATCATGATCGACGATTTTGTTTCTGCTGCGGCTCGGTGATTATGCAAAATTTTCTCAGCTTATAACCAAAGTTCTTGACCAGGTACGTGTAACCAAAAAGTCATCGTCCCAAAACTTCCCCGAAGTTTATATTAACAGTCTGCATAAATTTAATAATTCAAAAATCTTGACCGACAAACAATCTGAAACTATCTTCTTTTTTCTATTACAAAACTCTTATCAAATTTTGTTGAAAATCTACGTTGGATGAAAAGACTTGACTTTCGTATTCAATACGTTACGACTTAGCGCGACTAACTTCTTAAAAGTCAAAAGGGAAAGTCGTTTCTCGGGACTCCTCAATAACAAGTGTAGTAGTAAGAGGGGCAATGCTATATCAGCATCTCCATTATTTGATTTAAACGAATCAGCCCATAGTTGCGTTTGAATACAAGATTATAAGTTCTATATATTTAGATTCTGAGCTAAATTTTAATTACAGTTAAGTTCTGAGATGTCAAAATTTATCGGAATATGTCAAAATAATTAAAGTGTAAAACAATTTTTTGAGAGGTTTTAAGTAATATTAAAAATAATATAGAGAGACTGCAGAGCAATTATCCGTTTAAAAAATTCATTAATTTTTTATATTTTAAAATATTTTTTTTTAAAAAAATTCTAAATAAAAATAATAAACCATTTAATCTATAAATTTTATGTGTAAATATTTCAAAAAAATTACTTTAAGTAGGTATTTTATGATTTTAGAGTCTCAAAATACATACTTAGAAATATATTTTAAAAATAATTTTTAAATAAAAGTTGTAAATTTTATTAAAATAATGTACAAATTAAGAAAGAGGTTAATTTTGGAAAAGATTTTAACGGAGGCGCTGATTGTCCAAGGATTAAAATTGAGAGAAAGATATGGTATTTTCCCTAGAAAGAGCGGTAGATGTCAAATTATTTGAAGTCATTTTTCATGAAAATATCTGTCTTGGATGCCTTTAGAGCTTCTGTTCCATGTGGTAATTATCGAATCACCTAGCAATGCTCTTCTATTTACACAATTCGTCAGAGAAATATATCTATTTGTATCTTCTGCATTCTAAAATGCAGCCTCTCAAAATTCAACCCAATAGTTACTTATATTTTAGGTACATCAGAGTTTGAAATTGAGTGTCAAATTTCGTGGATAAATTACACTCCATGAAGCAAAATGATGCTATAAATTACAGCATAGAAGGACAATTTTGTAAGAAAATATGTCCAGCGTGGAGAGTAAGTTGCCCTTGTATTTTTTTTAAGAAAAATTGCGTTTCAGCCCCTCTAATTTTGGGGTCGTGCGATTCAGCCCCCCGAAACGCCACGTGGCGGCACGCGCGCGCCGCCACGTCAGCGGGAAAATACGTTTCGGAGGGCTGAAAAGTCAATTTTGAGAAACGGGAGGACTGAAACGCAATTTTTCCTTTTTTTTATTGCTTTATTTTCAGATGCATGCCAGTTCTGCTAGTCTCTGACACATGCTTGATGGTTATTATTGTATTTTTATACTCTCTATAATTTAAAATTATAAAAATATTTTATTTAATTTAAAATAGTATTTTATATCCATGTGACAAATAAAACTAACCTTATTAAATTAACTGTTATTATCTTTTAAAAAAAATAAGAATAATTTTATAATTTCACATAAAAAGAGACATGAAAATGTCACATTTCGGATTAAGGGTATAAACATATAATTTTGAATTGTAAAAATATATAAATGCAAATATCCCTATATCCTATATCTTCTGTACTCATAAATTAGTTCTGATGTTGTTTCTGAAATTTAAACAAGAAAAATTGTTTTGGACAAAAATAACTGAACCATAAAAAGTAAACTGTGAACTGTGTAGTGTGTGTAATATGTAGCCCAAAATTTAGTAAACCGTTCTCTTAAGAAAAAAAAACCAAAAAAAAAAAAGAAAGCCACAACATTCTGGGTTAATTGTTTCTGTGCAGCCCGGCCATAATCCAAAAACATAACTAAATATTCTTTATTTAATCAAGAGAAACTGATTAGATTCTGCTAACAACCATAATCATATAACACTGAAGCGTCCTTAATCTTAAAAAACATTACATGATTATACTGATCATGAGGACTTAAAACTAAGGGAAATACGTTTTAACATCTTTATTGGAAATTTGATAATATGAGTAACACTCCTATCCACGCTTGCGCATCATAGACAGCACTCTAAAGACCTTTTTTAACCCCTTCATGAGTTTACTAATTGTACTGATAGCCGCCAACTTTAACGTGGCCTCGCTTGCTCATCTCAGTGGTAAGGTGGCGGAGGAACACCGTAGTGGCGCGGCGGCGGCGGCACGTGCTCTGGAATGGTGTGGTACGGCGGCGGCGGATACTTATGATGGTATGTAGGTGGAGGAGTGTGGTACACCGGTGGCGCAGGACTTGGATGTGTGACGGGAGTTGGTGGGGGAGAGTGATATACCGGCGGAGGAGAATGGTACACCGGGGGAGCCGGAGTTGGATGAGTAACAGGAGTTGACGGAGGAGAGTGATATACCGGTGGCGGTGAATGGTACACCGGAGGCGGAGAGTGGCTAACGGGGGCCGGCGGTGGAGCATGATAAACTGGCGGGCGGCTTGTGGTAAGGAGGAGACACGTTCGGCGGCGGAGCGTGGTACACTGGCGACGGCTTGTGGTAGGGAGGAGACATGTACGGCGGCGGAGCATGGTACACTGGCGACGGCTTGTGGTAGGGAGGAGATAGCGGCGGCGGAGTATGATACACTGGCGTCGGAGGTGGGTACACAGTTGTAGGTGGAGTATGATACACTGGCGTCGGAGGTGGGTACACAGTTGTAGGTGGAGCATGGTACACTGGCGTCGGAGGTGGGTACACAGTTTTAGGTGGAGCATGGTACACCGGCGTCGGAGCTGGGTACACAGTTTTAGGCGGAGCATGGTACACTGGTGATGGCTTATGGTGAGGAGGAGACACGTGTGGCGGCGGAGCGTGGTACACTGGCGATGGTTTGTGGTAGGGAGGAGACACGTGGGGCGGCGGAGCATGGTACACCGGCGACGGCTTTTGGTATGGAGGGGACAAGTGAGGCGGCGGAGAGTATTGCACCGGCGAAGGCTGATGGTGGTACGGCCGCTTGTGATGGTATGGAGGTGACACGTACGGCGGCTTTGCAACCGGTGGCTTGTGGTGGTAAGGCGGGGACACATAAGGCGGTGTTACCGGAGGTGGTGACGGCGACGGCGAAGGCATGTGGTGGTAAGGTGGTGACACGTGTGGAGGTTTGTGGTATGGTGGTAACACGTGCGGTGGCTTTGGTGTGGCCGGAGGTTTGTGGTGGTGTGGCGGCTTACGGTGGTGGGTTGGCGGCGCCGGAGACGGCGACGGTTCGTGGTGATAAGGAGGAGATACATGGGGTGGTTTGTGGTGGTGAGTTGGGGGAGGATAGTAAGGGTGAATGGGCGGCGACGGGGACGGAGACGGAGGTGGTGAGGCATGGTAAGGTGGAGAGGGTTGGTAGACAGGAGTAGGTGGCGGCGAGTAATGTTGCACCGGTGGCGGAGGAGTGTGGTAGGCATAGGACACCGGCGGGGTGTTGGCGGCGCAGAAAACTGCCATGAGAGCCATGCAGAGAGCAATGGCCTCCATGCCGAGAGCTCTTCTACCACCCATTGTAGGAGCTGGCTCAAAGTTTGGTGTTCTTCCACCGCTCTCACATCTCCCCTTTATATAGATAGAAGTGGAACCACCCTACTTTCACTAGCAGTAGGAACACTCGATAGATAATTGAAGAAAGAGATGCTACGAGTAATATCTCGGTAATTTCGTAGTCTTACAATCCATGTAGCGCGACTCCTACTTTCCTAGAAACGACAGTTCTGAGTTGCTTAACCAGCTTTAGGGTCACTTCTTGTGGGGATGTAGATTTTCTATATTACTCACTCCTCCAATTTTTTTTTAATTTATGTTAAAAATTAATATTTAAATATATTTTTTTTAAAAAATTTAAACATAAAATTATTGATCTTAATTATGTTCAAAAAATTTTATAAAATTTTTCTAAATATTTATTTGAAATTTTAACTTTTTACTGGGTATAAACAAATTTTATAAACTGCTTTCAAGTCTCATCAAATTTCAGATTTTATAAACTGATTTTATAATACTTCTAAATATTTGATTAGAAGTATTTTTTGAAAAAAAATTAAATATAAAAATTATAGATCTCATCAAATGTACAACTCTTGTGTTCAAAATTTTTTCCACAAAATATGTTTAGATATTTATTTTATTATTAATTGTAGAAAATTTGAGAAATGAGTAACTCAGAGGTTTTATCTCCCCTTCCTGGTGCCAAAACCGGAAAATTTTAACTTTGTTCAAACGATACTCTTATTTAAATTTATATAAAATAAATATTATAAATATTATTTAATTAGTTTTTAAAAATTTAAATATAAAAAATTAAAATTTTATTTGATTTACTATTTGGTATTTAATTTTTTTTTTAAAAAAATACTAAATAAATGCATTGCGATTTTTAATTTTTAATAGACTTCTGATAATTTGTTTAGACTTTACGTCTCAAAATATCTATTTAAAAATATTTTTTTAAAAAGTAAATATAAAAAATTAAAATTTGATTTGATTTATAATTTTTATATTTAATATTTTGTCAACATATATTTTTAAATAGGTAGTTTAGGATGTAAAAATCGAGAATGGACTGATATACAGCTCTGCTAGAATTTTACAATATTTATGCCTACGGGCCTGCATATGTGAAAAAAAAAGTTTGCATTACTTTTGTCTATAAATTTCATTACTTGAATCTACTTTATTAAAACTTATTTATATATACTTATTTAAAAACTGTTTTAAAAAATAATTGAATTATGAAAATATTTTAAAAATAAAATACGTAACTTTTTATAAAATTTTATAGAATTTATTAAAATAATTATAAAAAGTATATAAATATAGTTACCTTTTATATAGTATTTATTTATGTATTTATTTGATGTATTATTAGTTTTTAAAAATATTTGGAAATATAAAATTTCCTTTTTATTTCTCTATAATTTTGTACTTAAAAACATTTTTAAACAAAATATTTTTTAATATGAGTTTTTACTAAATTAGATGCCAGTAATAAAAATTTTGTTTTGAGAAGAAAGATTAAAAAAATTATACCGAAAATATATAAACTTATAACTGTGAGGAAAGGTAACTCGATTGAATCCAACTATCCAGCGAGTAGCCTATCGGCTGGACTAAGTCGCCACTCGCCACAGGCCCAACCGTTCTAGCGTGATTTTTGCAATGTGTTTTTGAATTTACATGCTAAAATGGTACACATTCGACGTGGATATGCAATTTGATGTGAAACAGAATTGCTTCTACTAGTTTTAGTGCAACAAAAGGACACATTTTTAGAGATTTACGAGTAAAAACCATACTCATAACAGTCTCATATTGTTTGATGTAATATTATATAAATTTTCGGATAGTGCTCACCTTAATTTTATTGCTTGACCTACATATCCGATTCGTATATTTAAGTAGAAAAAAATTATTCACCTCCAACAAACTACCCAACAAATCACGTACAACTAATCTCTACTATACACACGCCTCGTAATTAGTATAATTTTTTCGTGATCTCTAAAAATATCAAAATTACAGATATACTCATAGTAATATATGGTCATGATTGCGCTATATCAGTATGTGTGGTTTTTTATGTGAATTTTTAGTGGCATAGCAAAGCCCATTAAGTAATATTCATATATAAAACAAAAACTATACATCCACTCTAATATTTGAATTTTTACAGAAATTTATTAATATGTAAGTTACAAAATTAAAGTCTACGGTCATCAAAATTGGAACATATGCTGTGCGCCCGCAGGCCAAACCACCTGTCCTTGGGAAAAGGACACCTTAATCTACCACATGTTTCTATCATTTCGTAGCCAGCTGGAAAAAAGAAGAAAGATTTGGTCATGTTGACCGGCAGCCTATACATATAATTACGGACAATTACACTACAATTTTTTACTATTATTTTACTATTACTTAAATTCTTTTGTTTTAACAAAATTACACTTTAATTATTTGACATTATATAATATTTTTTAATATAATTTTACATCTCCGACAGACATCTAATACATTGTCCTTATAATATTTTAGTAAGTTTCTGATATTTTTGTGTTAATTTTTAATACTCTTATATTAAAAAATAACAGTTTAATATAATTTTGATAACTTTTAACATATTATTTTTGATAATTTTTAATATTTTTCATAAAATAATCTAACTATAATTTTTTATAAGTAAATTCTATTATTAGATAAATTTTTATTTTGGACTGCAGTATAAATCTCCTATAAATAATGAGTTGACATTATCATCAATTTGTAGCATCAATCGTAAGATAGAGGATGAGTTTGCTATGTCATAAGAGAACTAGTCCATGTCAAAACGTGGGCGGTTCAACGTCCAGTCTAGCCTAACGTGTAGAAATAGAGGGGTGTAGCACGACTATTTTTCGTTAAGCAGGCCAAACTAATTATTATTCTTGACTAGCGCGCAAGACCAGCAGAGCTAGTCATGCTGGAACTCAAGTGTTGTCGAGCTCGACACAATCTGAGCTTGATAAAATAAACGAGGCAAATATAATACGAGTTCTTTCTTGAGTACGAGGCAAATCTTACTCTGCTATTTAGGATACTGCTTTTATGCAAATTTTCTAACTGATAGTGGCTAGTTAGAAAATAAAATTTCAACCTAATACTATTTTGAGTTAGATACTGCGTATGAAAGTTATCCAGCAATCAGCGTAGTAATTTTGGATGAAACATATATAAAATTATGTGTTTATAAATTTTAAGGGACCACAGGTATCGAAAATAAAACATATGCTTACTGAGACATAAGTCCTGCCATTCGAGCTAACGGTAAAAGAAAATCAAATAGTACAAGCCAAAACCACAGCTCAGGATGGACAAGCAATGTTGTTTGAAGGCCAAAATTTAGTAAATACCCCTCTACTATTTATCATTGGGCACTCATACCCCTATACTTATTTTCGTAACTTTCATACCCCTTTACTATTAATTTGAGAACGCGATACCCCTAAAGAGAATTTAGGTGTTAATTACGCTGATATGGCACCAATTAAGTATTATTTAATTATTTTTTTAATATAAATATGAGTACTTTTTAATATCCAACTAATATTAAAAAATAATAAAAAATATTAATTAGTGCAACGTCAGCAAGATTAGTGACGTGTCCGTCTAATTAAA
The DNA here is from genome assembly GCA_002076135.1 of Xerophyta viscosa. Classification (NCBI taxonomy): domain Eukaryota; kingdom Viridiplantae; phylum Streptophyta; class Magnoliopsida; order Pandanales; family Velloziaceae; genus Xerophyta; species Xerophyta viscosa. Next base: position 92,885 of record MJHO01000119.1, on the reverse strand, counting down.
CGAATAAGGACATCGCGTTCCTAAATTTGAAGTAGAAGGGTATGAAATGTCCCAAAATAAGTTGAAGGGTATGAGCGCCCAAAAATCTATAGTAGAGGGACATTTACTAAATTTTAGCCTTGTTTGAAAATCACAGCTCGAGTTGGACTGTCCATATAGTGTGGTCCAAGTTTCGGCTACACTACTTTTGAGCAAGCCGGAGTTTCTTCTTCTTCTTCTTCTTTTTTTTTTTTTTTTTTTTTTTTTTGAGATTATCGTGGTAGAATCGTAATACGAGCACACGATTTCGTAGAGATCTTAAACTTGCAGAAAACTTCCACGTCCAATTCTGACCGAAGCTCTAGATCCAAGTAGAAGCCTTTCATGAAGGGAGTTCCTGCCACGGGGTACAGAAATTTTTTAGAAAATTCTTCGATGAATTTCACCCCATGCTCAGCAAGCCAGACTTAATTTGAACTGTTTATATAAGTACCTGAGCAAGCCGCAAGGTTTTAACATCTCTCACTCTGGGCCGAGAGCAGTTTTGTAAATGTAAGAAAGCATCATAGCAACCAAGTTCTTTTTGATCGCTGAATTCGATTTTTGTTATACATCTTGACAGAAATAAAGCGATATAGTAAGTTTTTTTTAACTTATTGAGATGCGAAACCCTAGCCTATTATTTATTAAGGACATATTATAATTTTTTTTTAGTATCCAATTTGATCGAGCTCGTACTCGACCGATGTATTAACTGTTCGAAAACGATTTAAGCTAAGAAACATTAGTAAGCAATCATACAAACATACATATTTTTTAACGTGAAAACTTTTGACTAGAATAGATATAAAACTACGGGTCGTACACGACTACCGAGAAAGAGTATCACCAAGAGTCGAATTCAAGTACAGAATATCTGAGCTCTGCAGGTAGCTCGGACTATTTTTTCCAGTCTCTATGATACAGTAAAAACCAACCCCTTCGACATCAGTGAAAGGCGATATTTATAGTGCTCCGTCGATCGGTTAGAGGAGGTAAATACGGATCATGGGGATCCATAATGCACGGTCAACGTATTACCGAGTCATGTCACGTGCTGCCTCATCAGCCACCAATGACCGTCTTTCTCATATCATTTCTATCTACGTTCAGTCAAATTTAATCAAGCATGTGAAAGAGACATCGATGTGGTAGACGAGCATTGACATCGCTCATTCCCTACGTGTCTAGCCATGTTGCTGACTATATCACAATTCTATTAATCAATTAGAATATCGTAGCAAGCAAGCTAGATCGTTAATGAAACCGTACGCTAGGGGCTACAAAGACCAAAAGAATAGAAGCCGCCGGAGAAATACGACTGTGGTCGGGCCACCGTGTTCGGCGGTGCGATGATGCATCTCGAACAGTGTCAGAAAGTCAAGGTTAGTAGCCCCGCATTCTTCGGAGCAAATTCAGCGCCTATCCCTGTTCGTTTTCTATTCAATCTTCTAATTAATATCTTTTTGTTTGTATTCTTCGCAATCGTCAACGAGTTTTCATGCAGAGTGGCTCGTGGGGGGACTCGTGGTATGACTGCTTTGCTTGTTTGCTGCATCATCTCTTCTTTGAGTCGCGCTTATTCGGCTTTTGTCGCGGAGCGAGGACTCACCGGTCGAGAGTCCGGACGCATGTTATAATGCGATTGAACTGAACGAGAAATTTCTTCTTTTTTTTTTTTTACTTTGGTATTTTACAGAATCAGACTCTCATTATGCATGATAGACCCTTCCTTTCATCTCTTTGTAAGAATAGTGTTGGTAGCAGCTAATTTATCACTTTCGCATTAAAGTTCTTTTAAAAAAAAAAAAAAAAAAAAAAAAAAAAAACAAGATTTGTATAACGAGCCGAGTCGAATTTCGACAAATTTATATATCAGCATGTACAGATCATGCTGATAGTGTCGTACTAACCATACTGATCTTTATTTATTTATTATTTTATTAAATAAAAATAAAAATATAAAATTAATTAAAAAAAAATTAAATATAAATTTTTTTGGCACTCGTGCCAATCGTACTATACTGACAATAGTCAGAGTAGGCATATGTCGTCCGGCATAAACTTTGCCGATCGGTATCGAAATTATATTTTAAAGTATGTCAAAATTATAGTGGTTAAATTAGTTTAAAAGTAATACTTTTATGAGGTGCGATTTTCATATACTATTTGATAGTTCAGACGTATTTTTATAAAAAAAAAAATATTTTAAATTATAACATTATAGATATAACAAAATTTAACACTTTCGTATTTAAAAAATCTCAAACATATGTTAAAATGAATTAAAAAAGGCGACATATATTGCATACACGTTGACCCTTATCCTAATGTAATATTACACAACTGTTATTAAATCGCACCAAGTCTGTCAAACAAGGTAAAAGACTTCGAGAACACATATAAGTGAAATATCTTCACCAGATAAGTGGTTAGGACGACCTGGTTTATCTGAGTTGGGTGCCACATTAGGCCAAGGCCGAGGCGTGAGGTTGAGGTACGAGGCCGAGGTACTAGACTTAAATAGATACGAGACCGAGATCACAAAGCGAAGAGTTGATTCAGAAATAAAATTCGGTCAAGAATGTCCACGAGATGAATGTGGCATGATAAGGACATATTAATCGGATCTTTAAGATCTATACCAAATTTAGATATCAACTATTATATAAATAAATGAGGAATTCTTATAAAGGGCGACTCAGACTTAGTAATAGAGAGCTCCAAAGAAAAATCGACACTCCGTAAAGCCTCATCTAGCCAACTGAATTGAGAGAAGAGGAGAAGCCAAGACTATGCGAAGCTTGATCCTCAATGAACGATTATTGTATCGGCCCTTTTTTTATTTAATAATTATTTTCTCTCTGGACGTATACGACACGTGATTTTACCTTGACTAGAGCCGAGGGTTTTTACAAAAAAAAAATATCGCCGTGGATTGTTTCTATGCTCTTTCTAGCCAATTCTATCTTCGAGCACTAATGACATAATTCGGGGTCACGCCAGATTACCAACTTAGGAGGACTTCTTAGTTTTCTAAAAAAAAGGAGTACCTGAATTTGCCAAATATTGTTAGTCCGATGCCCAGTAGCTAATATTCTTCTTTATCAAAAGAAATGTGGTCTCTATCTTCTCTCTCCAAGTATCCTGCCACCTCTTTCTTTTTCTTTTCACTGCAGTTCAAGTATGGAGCTGTGCATGAGGAAAAGTTAAAGTTATCATACTTTAGCAGCCATGATGGATGGATGCAGCAGCAGCCTTTACATACTCTGTACCAAAAAAAAAATATATATATATATATATATATAAAATAAAAAAAATAAAAATAAAAAAGGGACATCACCTTTTATTTTCAAACTTCTTATAAATCATTTTTGTTCCAAAATTTATATCATAATTTTTTAACTACTATATAAATATTCTTTTCAAAATAAATTTTAAATATAATACATCACTTTTGTATTCAAATTTTTTTTAAAATACTTTTAAATTTATATTTTAGATTTAGAATTTTAATAGATTTAAGATTAGTCAGCTAATCTGATAAAATATTAGAGTCCTAAAATATATATTTACAAACAAATTTTTTTTTAAAAAAATGAAAATAATATAATTAATTTTGATGTGATATAATTTTTGTATTAAAATTTTTTTATAAAAATATTTTTAAATATTTTTGGAGTATTTTGGAATATTTTTGAGATTATCGTTAGAACACCTAATGCGAGCGCATATCTCCATAGAAATCTCAAATTCACGAAAAATCTCCATGTACAGTCTCGACCGATGTTTTGCAATCCAAATACATACATTCTATGAAGTAGAATTCGAATCCGAATGGTGATGCTTCTGAAACGCCTCTCAACCGATCGAGCTAGCTATGCTCGGCTATACTTTGGAATGTAAAAATAATGGGTTATAAAGATGGAGTTTATTTGTAATGCATGAAATGGATGTAGCTTGATATGTAACTCCCAAAAAATGCTTGGCACATGATGGTAGGGTAAAGTTGGCCTATGCACATGATAAGTTGGTACTATTTTGCGTGTACGCCTGGCCTTGCCTATGGATTCCACTTCTGTCTGTTCTTTCCAGTTCCTGCAACTCTTCAAATGCACTCCTGCTCAATAATGACCCTATGCCAAAATAATCTCAAATTTGACCCAAAAGTTGTGGTTTATTTCACACATCCCTGGATAACTTGGAATCTGCTTTGGACTATTTTTAAGCTATTTAAATTGTATTAGAATGATTTTATAAGCTATTTTTTCTAACTGGGTTTTTTGCAAAAACTCAGTTTTTTTTTTTTTTTGACAAAACCTATATTTCTTTTTTAGTTTTGACCGTCGAGTTCGATTTCTATTCTACATCTTCACCTGATACAGAACCCATACTTTTAATATACAAGTAATTTAGTGTATAAAATTTTATTGTAGGATCTTTGGGAGACCAATTCAAAATTGTTTGAATATCACCCAAAAAAAGATTAAAAAACTGCTTAATTACATCCCAGTTTCCGTACATAGAGCCTTCAACATTTGCTGAGGTAGTGAAGACCAAGATAGTTATATAATAAACCCAGCCACGCTAGCTCAGCTCTGTCTTGCTGGGACTGAGAGAACGTTGCTTTCCCGCCGTCTGTCCTTTAAGAAGGATAGGACATGAGTTTAAGTCTCGCAAGCTTTCATTGGGGTGAGAGCTTGAGCCTTGGTAATCCCCCCCCCCCCCACAATATATATTGTATGTGTAAAAAGAGATTGTCAATACTGATCATGCAAATATGCTTTCAAGATATTCATTTCTGATTAGCCTTGGTAATCCAGTGGACCCAGAAATGCGAAAATATATTTATATACACATATATTCATGCTGATGTGAAAAAAGAATCTAATCATGTTGACATTTTTATGATAATCCATTTTCAAGTCCGTAATAAAGAAGAAAGCGAATTCACTGCGAACCACGAATTTCAAGAAATGTGAGCTGGTAGATGTATAAGTTCTTTCCACATGACTATTGTTAATTAGCATATTGATTGTATAAGTTCTTGGCCAAACTTTTTAAGACTTATTTGTAAACCATGACTACTCATAATAGTGGTACCTTATACAGATTACAAGAAGTTCCTCCAAAACCAGAGGAGTGTTCCCTATCATCTTCACCACTTATCTGCATCGAGATCTCTTACTATCCACCATCCATTTTGCTTCGAGATTTGGATTCCTATGAAAGCAAGCTTAAACAAATCTTTAAGAAAAAGTTTAAAGTTTATGCAGTATGTGTGTGATGCTTGAGACAAAATTGCTTTTCACTGTCAAAGAACAGAAGAACTAGCACTAGTGTTAATAATTGGTAAAGTACTACGCTTGCATCATTCGCCAAACTAGAGCTTTTTATAGCTAATGTTAAAAAATATATGTTCATAATTCATCTATGCGGTTTTACTATGCTCACTAAAAAATCACACAATAAATTACATAACATACGTGATAACATTAGGATCACATATTATAATGAGTATAGTTGTAATTTTGATAATTTATACGAATCACGAAATAAGTGTGTAGATTACGAGACGAACATGTGGTGAAAATTAGTTGTGTGTAATTTATTGTGTAGTTTATTAGGGATGAGTATTTTTTTTTCTTCATCTATTTATTTATAATCGTTGTAATATATTAGATTATAATGCAATTATATATATATATATATAACCAACTAGTGAGTCAAAACTATCGATTTGGATGGGGGCTTGATGGCCGTGTCATCTTTTACGTGATGGGAAGAGAATAAAATCCTTTATGACTTTGCAGATTACAGTTATGAGTTTTGATGAAGGGGTAAATATTGAGATGTGATCGTATGCGGTTGTTATAGCACATACGATTCCCGTGATTGCGATCAAGATCATCCATCTGACTCGCACGAATTACGAAATTTTATATAAAAATTTATATCGACTTATTTGACCTATTGGTAAATATTTTTACGAAAAATTTTGAACTACAAAGTTATAGATTTTGACATTATTTATAATTTTATAGTTGAAAATCTTTAAAAAAAATATCAAATAATATATTAAAATAATGATCTATCTTTGACCATTATTTTAACATATTATTTGGTATTTTTTTAAAAAATTTTTAACTATAAACTTGTAAATCACATCAAAATCTACAACTTTTAGTTTAAAATTTTTAATAAAAATACTTAACAATAGATCACATGAGTCGATAAATATTTTATATAAATCTCGCAATTCGTGCTAGCCAAATGAACGGTCTAGATCCTCCATCTGTGTTAGCACAGACGATCTGATCCCGTTAATATTAAGGATGGGACACACAGGGCAGCTATATAAGAAGAATATGAATCATATGAATGCCGTGGAGCAATATAGAGATTTACGTGATTCGATAGAAACATCCACGAATAGTCGTAGTGAATAATTTCCCTTTGTAAGCAAGTGGTTACAAAGTGTCTAATATGAGAATGGACTACGTTGACATGCATTTATAGCTGCACTTAAACTTTAGATCTAATAAGATAACTTAATACATAATTAACGAAAGAAATTTTTTAAATTTCTCTATGAGATAGGTGTGCCAAACAGTAACTTAGGTGAGCATTTAAATACTTCGGACTCTATCAAAGGTTCAAATCAGATAATTAAATTAGGGTTTGATTAGCTATTTAGGGGAGGTTTAGTTTTGACCAAATAATGATTTTCACCAACTCCCATGATCTTCTGAATTTTTTTTTCCAAAGCACTTAAATAAAATCAGCTCAATAATCAATATTATTAATCGATTGGTGTGAAAGTTTGACGAGAAAAGCAATATTCAACCTGTTTTCTTCATACTTTCATCAGGTTCAAGAAGCCAACTTGTTCTTACATGTTACCATAAATTATTCACCCATCATCAAAGAAAAGCAACATAATAGTAAAATAAAATAAAGTTAAAGAACAGCAAAACTTTTTTTTTTTTTTTTTTGATCCGTAAGGGGGACTACGTCCTAACTCTTTGTTATTCTAGTCTTTCCGATGCCAAGGGTATCCCAGCATAAGATACAACGTGCCTCCGAAGAAGGTGATAAAGAACATCAAAAATTTTGAAAAAGTAAATTACTATCTTAGATATTTTTCTTTATATATGTAAAAAAGGTGGATCCAGTGCGCTAGGCGTTTCCACATTATAGGCTCTAAGACGGTTAGATATATGCATCTATGTTAGCTAACTCACAGAGAATATCTTTAGAACTCGAACCTAGACCCATGCTTTGAGAGAAAAGAGCTCATGTTAGTGCGCAACTGGATTCATCCAACCTTTTCCTTTTTGCAATTTCCATTCACACGCTCATTTGACACTTTGTATACGGTGACCCTGACATTGAAGCCTTTTTTTTATTTTTTTTTTTTTTTTATTTTTTTTTTTTGAGATTTTTATAAAGAAGTTCAATCAATGACAGGTCCATTTAAAGTGATCGTCGTAACATAAAAAACCCTCAATTTATACTTTAGAAGCCAAACTTTATAAGCACCTCAGCTTCCTTCTTGTTTATTGGAGGAGAGCCTACCACCTTAATGATAGTTAAAAGCATAGTTGAGATTGACTTTACTACCCCAACACATCGGTCTAGCGGTATAGCTTGTGCCTCATAAAGCACGCGTTGTAAATTCGAATACCATGGATGGCTTTAAAATAAAAAATATACAATTTCAGCAAGTTTTCAGCTGCAATTGCTAATATGGTGGCTGGGCATGGCGCCAGTATTCCACGCCTGGTTTGAGGCGCACACGACAGAAATTTTACTTTTTAACCTCGAGTTCGGTCCAATACGGGCTGATGGATCGTGGTTAAAAAAAAATATCTTCAGTAATATCGGAGGTTGATGCACTGTAAAGATTTCGCCTCGTTATCTTAAAAAAAAAAGAAAAAAAAAAAGAGAAATTGACTTTACTAATTTTGAGTGCTTGTCTTATTTTCCTATTGTAAGGTAGGATATTTCCACTTATCTTAGGCTTTGCCCCACTCTTGAATCCAATATTACAAATATTTAAAACTCGTTATTTTTATAAAAAAATTTAATACAAAATGACACTACAAAATAATTTTTTATTTAAATTTTTTTAAAAAATATTTATAAATAGATATTTTGATGCTCTAAAATTTTAGCAGATTAGCAGATAAATTTTTAATCTCAGTAAGGCTTTGGAAACGTTCCCGACGTGTTTCCTGTTTCAAAAAGACCATTTCACCAAACCCCTTAAATTTGATTACGTCTTAATCTTGCAAGTCCACTTTTGCTAGATCTGAAAAATTTATAGTCTACTGTGGTCTTTTCAGCCTCTTTGTATGTTTGGTGTTCTTCTCATTTCACATTTGCTCTCCGATCATGAAATTTCAATCTTTTGTTTTTTTTATTAGAGCAATCTCAGTTCTTTAAATCTAGCTTTTCATACTCTCTCTCTCTCTCTCTCTCTCTCTCTCTCTCTCTCTCTCTCTCTCTCTCTCTCTCTCTCTCTCTCTATATTATATATATATATATATATATATATATCTGCTGACAGTGAATTTAATTAGCAAGAAGCTCATTATAAGTAATGGTGAAAACACAATCCTGTACCCATAATTTGTTCATAAATGATATATATTTTTACTTTGATATTCTATCATAATTAATTAGATTTTTTTTATCATGTTTCATAGTTGAATTAGATTTTTGAAATTAAAATATGTTTACTAAGTAATAAATTGAACCTTCAATTGGTTGTGATTGATCCCTAAATGTTAAACTACACTTAAAACTCTTTATAATTTAGTTATTTTTTAAATTTATCAAGATTTTTTTTTTTCATTCATTATGTCTAGATTTTTCTGACCATTGGAAATAATGTTATTCTAAAAAAGTGAATTTATTTTATTCGGACTATAAATTAAAAAAAAAAACGTAAATGCTTTTTATTGATGTCATTTCTCTCACAATTATAAAATAATTTCAGTTTTACCATCAATGCCATCATTAAAATAAAACAAATACTTGCCTCGGCAATGCGCGGCTAAAAAAAAAAATTGTTACGTAATATATATATATATATATATATTCTCAGCTTGATCTGATAATAATCCTCCGTAAGTTGAGTCGTGGATCGTTGGATCGAACATATCAACCATGATCAACGATTTAGATTATATTTTCCAAAATATGATATGGACCATTGACCATATAATATATATATATATATATATATATATATGAGAATAGGAAATGCCACTAAATATTCTCCTACTTACAAATTAAAATAAGAGAAGATTATGTTAAGTTTGGGTCCCTCAATTGTGAAAGAGAAGCCCATATGAGGACTACCTCATTTGCGACCCCCTAAACTTGGGTCGAGAAGCCTGATATAGCGCAGATCGGGCTTGCCACGTGTTAGCTTCAGAAGGGCTTAGCAATTCCAGAAGTCCGTGTTCACAACTCCAACAGGTTCGGGTCGATGACCCGACTCGAGAAATGCATGAAGACCCGAGTCGGTATCCCGACTCGGGAAATACCTGATGACCCATACTACGTTCGGACCCGGGAATTGTCCGAAGATCCGAGCCGCCTCCCGACGCCGGATTATCTAAGGACCCGGGACGGTGCCCCGACTCAGGAAGTATCTGAAATACTTGAAGACCCGAGTCGGCGTTCTGACCTGGAAAACCTCTAAAGACCCGAGTCGGTGACCTTACCTGGGATATCCACGAAGACTCGAGTCGGCCGGTTATCCGCAGCTCGACTCGAGAAACACTCGAAGACCCGAGTCGTAACTTCCCGAGGCCCGACTCGGGAGGCACTTCCAATCCATTTAACCCCACGCTCGCGGAAGTTGCGGACCACGACGCGGACGTGGTACACGAAGGCGACTAGTCAACCCACCTTTTTTGGAGGAGATCCTACATTCCCTCAACGGCCTGCTGACCAGGGCCGCCTATAAAAGCCATTAACAGCACCGTTAAAAGGGATCCACGCTTTGATTCTCTCAGGCTGAGGTGAATTCTCAGTGCCTTAGCATTCCAGCTTTCAAGAGTCTGAGTGATTGCGAGTTTGAGTGATTGTAATCCCATTCTCGCGTTGATAGTGAAAACTACGTTGGCATTACGGTGAACAGCCCGTGTTTTACCATTATTCCCCAGGGTTTTCCACGTAAAAGTTGAGTGCATTACGTCTTAGTTTCTTATTTCTTCTTGCCATTCTTCCGCTTTCGAACACTTTATTGATCGGTCGAGGACCAGCTCGATCAATTGGCGCCGTCCGTGGGGAACGACATCACGAAAGCAATGGTCAACAGAAGACCGGAAGCAAAAACTGTTCGCCACCGTCAGGTCGGAACGACCGCCGATCGCAGGAGGACAATGGGACTGGGGCAAACAACAACGCAGCACGTGGAAGCCCCCGAGTGTTCAACGAGCCGCGGCTTCAACGCTTGCGAGGGGCAGGAGAGGAGGCCGCGCCGGACAACGCCCGGGACATTGGACGACGTACGATCCTTACTCAGGGAAGAGCTGCGCGCTTGCCCAGCCGCAAGTACTAATCGCAGCGGCGGAGAGTCTCGGTGCATGAGAGACCTCAGGGTGTGCTGAAGAAGGTGGTCACGAACAATCGCGACACCACAACTCCCCAGGTCGAAGCCGTGTCTCGGCGTTCAGCAGACTGGGTTCCGCCGGAATCCAGGAACGCCTAGGTAGCCACGGCGCACGACTGGCGAGGGAGAGGCGCCAGGAGCAACAAGCCCGATCTAGGGCGGAACCACGAAGGGCTCCATCACGCAATAACAGAAGGAGGGCTTCCGTCGATAGGAACGAGTCCATCGGAGAGACGGAACGCGGAGCCGAAGCCGTCTCACAATTGCAACGGAGGGAACCTGTGGAAGCACCAACGGCAGCGAAGAGTAAGGCGAAAGCACCATTCGGCCGAGATCCCAGTTCGCCATTCTCGGCCGAAATTCAAGATGCGCCGTTGCCGCAGAACTTCAAGCTGCCAAAGATCTCGAAATATAACGGCAAGACTGCACCCAAGGCGCACGTCTCGTGCTTCATGATGGCGATGAAGTTTACGCAATCCACAGAAACAGTATGCTGCCAAGCTTTCCCGACTACTCTGGAGGGGCCGGCTCAGACTTGGTTCACCGGGCTGAAGCCGGGATCAATAAACAGCTGGGACGAACTCGTCGACGCATTTCAGACGAGGTTCTTCGCCAGCACTGACTTCCCGAAGGACGCAGAGAGTCTGCTCAATGTGGTGCAGAAGGAGGGGGAGTCGCTGAAGGCGTTCTTCAAACGTTTCTGTTCGGAGCAGCAGAACATGCAGGACGTAGACCCGAAGTTCGCATTGATGGCATTGAAGCGTGGGGTCAGACATCGGCAGCTGATGAACGAGAGGCTGAACTCACCAAAGGCAGCAAACGACCACGCGAAGAGCGCAAGTAGAACCACTGGGGGGTGCTGAGGTCGCCGCCTCGGACTCCCTCCTTGCCGTCGAAACCGATCCNTACCTTCGGGACTCTCGCAACAACGGACTAGGTCTAGAAATGGACGATCCGAAGTGGGGAGTGCGGAACGACCATTTTCTTTGCAGGGGCAATCCAACACTCGTGCAAGCTCTAAGGTGACTCGGAGTAGGAGGTCAACGTTGAAAGAGTGGCAATCGACGGCAAAATTTTCCTGGTGCATGATACTCCGACCCGTCTGCTAAAAACGACTCGGAGCAGGGGGATAGGCCGGGAAAAATTTGCCAAACTCTTACAAGCGTAAAGCCGACTCGAAGTAGGGGGTCGACAGCGCATTACTCCGACCCGACTTTACGACAAAGGAAATAAGCCAAGAACGGCTCTTACGGTGTTTGTTACACTGCTGCTCGTCACTTCGGTTAGACCCCTAGGGCGTCAAATCGAAGTGGGGGGAAGGGAGCGGGACATTGACAAACACTGCAGTAAAAAGCGCAATGAAAGCGCAAAAAGTTCATTCATTTTCAAAATGATATGTACAACTTTTGCAATACCCTGGACAGGTCCCAGGGTTACCACTGGTAGACCTCGGTAAAAACCCCACGAGGTCTTAAAAAAAAAAAAAAAGAAAAAAAAAGGCTACTGCTCCGGCTCTTGTTCCGCTGGCCTCGGCAAGGCGAGCCTCGGTAGGAACAGGAGCAGGAGGAATGATAGAGGCCGGTTCGGCTTCGGCGACAAGGCGGGAGTCCGAGACGGTGACCCCAGCAGAAGATGCAACGACCGGAGGAGCAGCTTCAGACTCGACAAGCTCAACCTCGGAAGCCATGAGCCTATGGCAGGCGCTGGGACCTCGGTGCGGTCAGGAGATGCTGCAGCAGTGGAAGGGCCGGTCCCTTCTGGCGGAGATCCCGCGAGCCCCTCAGCAAGAGTCCTCTCAGCACGGCTCTGCTCAACGGCCCGGGCAATCTCTTCTTCATCCAAAAATTCATCTCTCCTGGGCCCGAGCTTGTCCTCTGACCAGAAGCGGCGGCACATATCCACGGCGTCCAGCAGCGCAGTGGACGGCGTCCCATAAAAAGGGCATGCTCTTGGGCTTCAGACGCCCAGTGTCCGCCACGCCGATTCCCGCAGAGGCCGCGACCTGGCAGCCTTCTTCTCCCAGCTCAACCTTCAAGCTTCGGTGCACGTCCGCCAAGCTGCACCTCAGGTTGTGCGCATCAAGCCTTGCACGTCCGAGCTTCGTCCTCCTTCCGGCCTAGATTGAGTTCTGGTCCGCGATGGTTTCCTCAACTCCGTCGCCTCTGCCGGGCACGAGTCAAGGCCAAGCCTACGTCTCTCCAAGGCGCTTATTAGTTCTCCTCCCGGGGGGAGTTCTCCTCCAGCTTCCTGCCGTTTCATCCCCGGCTCCTCTCCACTCCTGCCATATTGATCTCCAAGTGACGGCGGATTCAAGGCGTACTGGCTAACCTCAGCGCCGGCCGCCACTTACTGCAATGTGTGAAGAAAAGGGGAGTAAATGGCACGAGCCACGGGAGCCAAAGCAAAAGAATGACAACGAAGGATCTAACCACCTATATGACCCCAGGAAGGAAGTTTCAGCAGGTTCCACGTCCGCTAGGGGGGCGCAGCTCCCGGCGATCCTCCGCAATATGTGGCTGCTAGACAAAAGGCGACAGCATCGGAGACATTCTTCAACCCAGAGGCCCCAGTGGTTTTTCGCCTAGCGGGTACGGGGGTAGAAGCAACTGTGTCCGGACGGGTCGATGAGGAGGGAGCACTAGGAGCAGGAGCCGGCGTTGCCCTCTTTGAGCTCGGAGCAGGGAGAGGGTCGGCTGCGCGTTTCGAACCAGCTACCAGGGGCTGGGGAGCGGGAGGAGTCGGCCTTGATCCAGCGGAAGGCTGGCTCGGCTCGCGAATCGTTATGCCCCCTCCAGAGGCGCCCTTAGAAGCCGTCTTAGGAGGGGGGGCCTTGGAACTTTTGCTCTTAGCAGCCAGGGCTTTCCGCACGAACTGGTCCATGGCTGGTGATGAAGTTGTCCCCGGGGCTTCGACAGGTCCGCAGTAGAAGTATTCTAATAGCCTGGACCGCCTCGGGACTTCGGGCGGTTCTTGAGTATAATCGGCTCCCGGGGTTGGATCGACCGGGGCTTCTGGGACTGGTGCCGCCGCCTGAACGCCCTTCGTAGCCGCTGCTTCGGCGGAGCCTTGGTCGGCGCCTTTCGGTCGTGGGCTTTCTTAAAGGCGAGCCTTCTTCTTCTTCCTTCTTCCTTCTTGAGTCGCCTGCCCGGCCTTGGCTTGGACAACAGGAGAGTGTATTGGCTACTAAACAAAAAACGAGAGGGACGCAGTCAGATACAAGATTAAAGACGAGAACGCCGAGTCGAGGACTACGTACCCCATAGTCCCCGACGAGTGACCCCGCAATGAGGTTGAATCATCCTCGGTGAAGGCAAGTCACGTCAATCGTCCCGTCGAACTGAAGGTATCTACGAGGGCCCGGTCGAGGTCGTCCCCGACAGAGTAGGAAAGGGCACGATCTCGCCTCCAAGATTTCGGCATTTCGCCACGGCTGATTGAATTTTGTATCGCCCGCTGGGGTTTTCCAGCGAACGAAGAAGTAAATCTCTTCTTCCACCCTTTGACATTATCAGAAGCGACCACGATGTTTCTGGGAATAAGAACCCCTCCTCCGGAGGTAAGTACCATTTCCAGGGAATTGGGAGACTCGACCCAACTCAAAGACAAGACGGAAGAGGTCGAGGGTGGGAGGCAGATTTGTTTGGCACAAACGTAACAGGAAGGCCATGATGCAAAAGACAGCAGTTTGTGAGTGAATGTTGGGAAGCGGCATGAGCCCGAAAGCAGTAAAGAAGCAGATGAAGAAAACGTTCAAGGGAAGACGCATGCCGAATCGGATGTGATCATACACAACGGCTATCTCGTCCTCGTAAACATCGTTCATCCTCTCCTCCGGGAGAGGGGGACGAGCCCCAATGTCCTTGGGCCAGGCGAACGTTTGCCTCCAGGACTTGAGATTGGTTTTGTCCACACGGGAGGCCACAGTCCCTGGAGCCACTATAAACTCCTCAGCGGAGTCCTCGGGATCCGTAGGACGCGCTGGATGAGGGTGAGAAGAAGGCCCGACGGGCGAGGCGGAGGTGCCCGTCGGAGGAACAGAAGAAGGAGGTCCGATGGGCGAGACGGAAGTGCCCACCGGAGGCATAGAAGGCAAAGGTATGGCGGCTTCTGAGGAAGCCGCCGGAGGGGAAGGAGCGTTGGCCCTGGCCGAGGACTCCTCGACAGGGGCACCCTCTGAGTCAGAGGACTCGATAATGAGAGGGCGACGAGTTTTCGCCATTGAAGGACTAACCTGAAGAACTTGAAAGTTGGAGGAGAAGGAAAAATCGCCGGAACAGCACGCGGACGCGGGAGAGAAGACGGTTGCTGGAGAAAGACGTCAGAGGTTTTTCGAAGGGTTTTAGTGAGTACCCAGGCGTGATCCCTCGAAACTAGAGGGCAAAAAGCATCATTGCGATCGGGACGCGTGTCCCCTGTCCGAAAAAGTAGGGACACGCGTCGACAGATCACAGATTGACGTGACTCGCGGGCAGCAGTAAAACTTCCGCGCAAGCTAAACACTTTAAGGCGGGAAAATTCAACTTCTTACTTAGGGGTACGAGAGGGAAGAGCAAACCCGACACCGCGAAACGCCGAACCGCGTGAGGAGTCGATCCGACGACCTCGCAGAAGAATCCCCGAGCTCGTCGGGGGGCGTTTGATATAGCGCAGATCGGGCTTGTCACGTGTCAGCTTCAGAAGGGCTCGGAATTCCAGAAGTCTATGTCACAACCTCAATAGGGGGTTCGAAGTCGATGGCCCCGACTCGAGAAAATTCCCAAGAGACCCGAGTTGGTATCCCGACTCGGGTAATATCTGATGACCCGGACGACGTTCGGACCCGGAAATTACCCGAAGACCCGGGTCGCCTCCCGACTCCGGATTATCTAAGGACCCGAGACGGTGCCCTGATTCGGGAAGTATCTGTAGACCTGGATCGGTCCCGATCTTTGAAGTACTTGAAGACCGAGTCCTTTGCGTCCTGATTGGGAAACCCCTAAAGACCCAGTCGGTGACCTTACTCGGGATATTCCACGAAGACTCGAGTCGGCCGGTCATCCGCAGCTCGACTCGAGGAAAACTCGAAGAGGCACTTCCACCCATTAACCCCATGCTCGCGGCAGTTGCGGACCACGACGCGGACCTGCGGCGCACGAAGGCGACTAGTTCAACCACCTTTCCTCGGGAGGGTGATCCTACATTCCCTCAACGCCTGCTGACCAGCGCCGCCTATAAAAGGCCATTAACAGCACCGTTAAGAAGGATCCGCACTCTGATTCTCTCAGGCTTTGGCGAACTCTCAGTGCCCTAGCATTCGAACATTCGGTAGTCTGAGTGACTGTGAGTTTGAGTGACTGTAATCTCATTCTCACGCTGATAGTGAAAACTACGTTGGCATTACGGTTAACAGCCCGTGGTTTTACCTTGTTCCCAAGGATTTCCACGTAAAAAGTCTTGAGTACATTTACGTTCTGTTTACTGCTTCTTCTTGCTACTCTTCTGCTTTCGAACACTTTATTTATCGGTCGAGGACCAGCTCGATCAGAGGAGATTGTGAAAAAATTTATGAAGGCTATGATTCCTCCTTATACATCAAAGATTGATGCAATTGAAGAAGGAATGGACTTCCACAAGCTCACTCTTGATATTCTAGTAAGTAAACTTATGAAGAAATAGATGGATCTCAAGAAAGATGAAGAAGATATGCCCAAGGGTAAAGCAATTGCATTAAGAGCAAATTCCACTTCAAATGATTCAAGCGAAGAGGAGGAGCTTGATTTCGATGAAGATATTGCTATGTTATCTGGCAAGTTCAAATCATTTCTTAAGAAGAAGAAACAAGAAGGGAAGTTTATGAAGAAGAAGCCATTTAGTATGGGGGAGACAACTAAGAGTGATAAAATCATTTGCTATAGATGTAAAAAATCCGGTCACATAAAGTTGGATTGCCCGCTTAGAATAACCACCAAAGAAAAGAAGTCCTCAAAGAGAGCATATGGAGCTTGGACCGATGAAGATGAATCCGACAATCAAACTAGTGAAGTAGATGAAGTAGCAATTTTTTGTTTCATGGCTTTAGAGGATGAAGCACAAAATGAGGTATCTTCATCACCTTCTTTAACATATACTTTTAAGGAGCTACAAGAAGCATTTGATGAATTACTTGATAACTTTAAATGTATTAGTGCTAAAAATATTAGCTTGAAAAATAGTACGTCTTCTTTATCTAGTGAGAATGAACAAATGAAGCATGATCTAGATGCCTTGCATGATGAAGTAGATTTATATAAAAATAAGATCAATATTGTCACGAATGAGAATGTTGCTTTAAACTTAAAAGTGCGTGATTTCAAGCTTGCTAAACTTCATTATGAGTTATCTATGCAATCCAAGCTTGATGATCTTTCTAAAGAAAATGATGCTCTAAAGAATGACAATGCTTGCTTGAAGAACAAATGTAATGACTTGAATGAAATCCATTGCAAGATTTGGTTAGTGGTAGAGAATGTGATGCTATTGCTTGTGGGCGCAAAAAGCTTGCTTTCGAAAAGAAGGTATAGGATTTATCCCATCTAAGGGGCAAAAGGCACAATAAATCTTCTTTACAAAAGCATCTACATCTAATTCTTTTGTAAAAGCATCTACATATAGCACCTCTCATATAAAATCATCTTACACCTAGCTACTTCCTCTTGTGACATGCTTCTATTGTGGTAAGAAATGGCCATGTTTATCAATGTTGTTGGTTGTAGAAAGGAATGCACATAAACTAAGAACTACATGGTCTCCAATGAAAAATATTGGATATTTCACTAACAATGAAGGACCCAAAAGAGTTTGGGTACCTAAGCAAAAATCATGAGATTTTCTTTCCTTGTAGATATATCTTGAAGCTAAAAGGGAGCAAATGGATACATGGATAGTGGAATGCTTCAAGGCACATGCATGACGGGAGACAAAGCACAATTTAGTTCCCATAAAACGTCCAAAGATAGAGGACTTGTCACTTTTGGAGATAATGGGAAAGAAAAAATCATTGGTATTGGTAAGATTGTAATGTTCCCTCTAACTTCTATTATTATGTTTATGTGTACAAGGACTTAAACATAATCTCTTGAGTTATAAGTCACTATGGACAAAGGATATAAGGTTGTGTTTGAGTCAACTTCATTGTGTTGGTTGTGGGAATCATCCACAAATGTTGTTAAAATTTATTGGACAAGACAAGTATGTTTATGATATATATCTAGACCGAAACTACTTGGACAATAACATTTGCTCTTGTTGCAGCCAAAATGAAGATAGTTGGATGTGGCATTAAAAAGGACATAGGTATGCATATGAGTGTTAATTACAAATTAATAAATATGATCTAGTTAAAGGTTACCCAAGATGAACTTTGAAAAGGAACAAAATATGTGATGCATGTATTAGGGCAAGCAAATTAAGAGAATCCTTCAAATCAAAAGATGAAGTTTCCACCTTCTTAGGCCCACTACAACTTATTACATCTTGATTTATTTGATCCAACTAAACCCACTAGCCTAGGTGGTAAGCATTATGGTTTTGTTAATTGTAATGATTATTTCTAGATATATACTTGGGTACTTTTCCTTGCACTTAAAAATGAAGCTACGGATGCCTTCATCACTCTTTGTAAGAATTCAAAATAAAAAAGGCTACACTATTTTTAGCATTAGAAGTGACCACGGCAAGGAATTTGAAAACCATGATTTTGGTGAGTTTTGTAATAAACGTGGTTTTACTCATACCTTTACGGCACCAAGAACCCCCCCAGCAAAATGGGGTAGCCGAAAGAAGGAATAGAGTACTTATGGAGATGCCAAGAAACATTTTAAGTGAACAAAATTTACCAAAATATTTTTGGGCCGAAGCCGTGAATACCGCTTGCTATATTATAAATAGAGCAATGATTAGGCCCATCCTCAAGAAAACTCCATTTGAGCTCTGGGAAAAAGTCTAACATTGCCTACTTTAAACTATTTGGTTGCAAATGCTACGTCTTAAATATTGGTAAAGACAATCCAGATAAATTTGATGTAAAAAGTGATGAAGGAATATTTTTGGGGCACTCAAGTACCTCTACGGCTTATCGAGTTTTTAATACCGGAAGAGTCTATTCATGTGGTATTTGATGAATCTAACCCCCCTCAAAGTAAGTGCATAGATGTTGATGATGAAGAGACCATCTCTAGAGAAATGAGCCATACAAACATTCATGATAAAGGAAAGGATGTCACAGTTGAGGATCATGAAGATCAACCGTTAGAAGACTTTCAAATACATCCAATGAGACATGACGATCTACCGAAAGAATGGAGATATGCCACGCACCATCCAAAGGATCTTATTATAGGTGATCTAAGTTAAGGGGTAACTACTAGATCCTCTACTAAAAATGTGTGCAAATTTAGCTTTTCTTTCACAAATTGAACCCAAAACTTTAATGAGGCTCAAAATGATGAAAGTTGGATGCTTGCTATGCAAGAGGAACTAAATCAATTTGAGCGTAATAAAGCTTGGGAGTTAGTTCCTAGACCTTGTGATCACTCAACAATTGGCACAAAATGGGTCTTTAGGAACAAACTAGATGAATCCGGTGTAGTCGTTAGAAACAAAGCTAGATTAGCGGCTCAAGGTTTCAACCAAGAAGAAGGTATTGATTTTGATGAAATTTTTGCTCCGGTTGCACGTCTTTAAGCCATCCGTATCTTGCTTGTCTTTGCTTGCTACAAAGATTTTAAGCTTTTTCAAATGGATGTGAAAATTGCTTTCTTAAATGGTTTTATTTCCGAAGAAGTTTATGTCGAGCAACCCCCGGGATTTGAAAATTCTTGTTTCCCAATAATGTTTATAAACTCAAAAAGGCTTTATATGGGTTGAAACAAGCTCCTAGAGCTTGGTATGAGAGACTTTCACGATTTTTAATTGAAAAAGGTTTTTCGATGGGAAAAGTTGACACCACATTGTTTATCAAAAATAATAACTTAGGCTTTATTATCATACAAATATATGTGGATGACATTATATTTGTCGCTACTAATGAAAACTTGTGTGAAGAGTTTGCTAAGTGTATGCAAGATGAATTTGAGATGAGCATGATGGGGGAGCTTAACTTTTTCCTTGGATTGCAAATCAAGCAAACTAAAGAAGGAATCTTTATAAGTCAATCCAAGTATACTAAGGAGCTTCTAAAGAAGTTTGGTATGGAGAACGCCAAGCACATTGGGACACCTATGAGTACCTCCACCAAGCTAGACAGATGAATCCGGTACGCTCGTCGACATAAAGCTATATAGAGGTATGATCGGAAGCTTACTTAACCCGCAAGTTAGGCCGGAATCATGTTTAGCGTATGCTTATGTGCTAGGTTTCAATCATGTCCAAAAGAATCGCATCTCATAGCCGTAAAACGCATTTTTAAATATTTGAATGGTACTCGCGAACTTGGCTTGTTTTATCCAAAATGTGATATTTTTGATCTTGTTGGATATTGTGATGCGGACTTTGCCGGTTGTAGTGTTGATAGAAAGAGCACTAGTGGAACTTGTTGCTTCTTGGGACACTCTCTTTGATCCGGGATGATCTCGAGTT